>OZ035880.1:134636604-135236604 GCA_964034835.1 Muscina levida
CAACTGAATTTTGTCTCTCACAACAATCTAAACCACTCGCATGCAAAATTTATTTGTGGGCTGATCACAAAGTTTTAAAATGTTTGAATTGATTTTTGTGTTTCGAAAACAATTCAAAATAAATCTTAGAGCCAACAATGAAACACATGCGCCACATGCTTCATTCATGCCATCCATCTTTTGTCGTTTGTTCCTCCTCTTAGACTTATTATCATTTGCACATGTTTCTGGGAAATAAACGACGCAAGTAAAAGAGCATAACACCCTCATAAAGTTCAATTAAGTTAAAAGCTTCGTGGCTTTCATTCTGAGGTGTCCTTTTTCCATTGTAACATCCTTATTTTCAATTGTATTTCTTTAAATGCCACAGATGATGTTTAAATGTTTCCCTAATGTGTCGGGGTACTCGAGTGGAAATGTTAAATGTTGTTGTATGTGTTGTAGGACCAGCACACGCATTTGCGGATAGGATTTTTATTTTGAAATGAAAAGGAGGGAGCTTACAGCACCTAGGCTGTTGTATAAATGGTCAATAATCTGGGTTATGCTAATAATGAAGGGAACAAGACTGTAGAGCAGATATGTAAATTTGCAGATTAGAAAATTTCAGATTATCAAAGACACTTTTTTGTTGCTTTTGTTGTAACAAAACGTACGTTTATTGCCCCAAAAAGTAATTTTATTGTAACAGAAAGTACTTTTATCTAATAGTACTTTTAATGTACCATAAAGTATTTTTATTGTACCATAAGTTAGTACTATTATGCCAAAAAGTACATTTATTCCACCAAAAAGTACTTGTATTGTACCAAAAAATACTTTTATTACACTACAAAGTACTATTGTTGTGCCAAAAAGTACTTTTATAGTACCAAAAGTGTCGTAGTAGTAGTGTCGAGTCAATCGGCATGTCTAGTAAAAACTCCTCAAACAGTGGAGTTTGCACTCGCCTATAAACAAGTATGTGCCGTTAGTTGAGAATCTGGAGATAGATAGTGTGTTAATTCACAACAACGCGAAAAGCTATCCCATACCCCATTCATGGGGTGTAAAGGGAAATTTTGTTTTACGCTTTTTTATTAATATCACCCATAGGGATGACGGTACAAATACTTGATGTATATCATTTAATATGAAAAGATTTGTATCGCATTAAAGGAGATTTGTTAGACCCCAAGTATCGTACAACCAAATTTGTTTCATGACTATTAAAGTTTGCTCCTATAAAGCCAGTAAGGCACTGGGGCTATAAATATTAATATTGGCTATAATATTGAAATATAAATAAAAAAAAGGCGATTGAGCCATGTCTGTCTGTCTGGATAGCTGGTAGGCAGGATAACTCAAGTAAACCTTAAATGACCTTTATGAAAATGTATCTGTATAAATACTTTTCAAAATTAAGTAACGACCACCGGGATAGCCTATGCCTACTCCAACCAACTCTCTCAATTACTTCAAACCACCCCACCTAGTTCTGATGTTCCCGACACCCTATGGCAACATAAAGCGAATTCTATGACTACTGCCGCAACGACCGTACTAGGTTATGAAAACCTCGTTCAGGTAAGCCATGGTACGATGAGGAATGTCGCGATGAGGAATGTCACGTTTTGGCTCAAGGAATGCATGCCCGATGATTGGAATCTGAGTGGTCCATGTCCTGTGCTTAACCCTAGACGGGTAATCTTCGTCGATTCGACGAACACTGTTGCTTTTTCTTTAAATATCTCTCTTATTTTTCACAATCTTCTATTGCCCTTTGCAATAGCGTTAGTCTGTGATGTTTTTTTCAAGCTATGCTGGCATATGTCAGCATTAGTTAAGCGTAATTGTTTTATTTTTGCAATAAACAAAAACTCGCGTCGTCGAAACGACGAAGGTTTCCTTTTGTGTGACTTTTTGCTCTTGCAAAAAAGTCACCAATTCAAAAAATATTTTGATTTTTTAAATTAAAATATTTAAAATATCGGAATTACCAGATGATTTAATTGGAAATTGTGAAAATGCTCTTGAAGACTCCAATTGCGATTCAATGATCGAAGAGCAAAATGAAAAAAATGTCGAGGAAGATGTATTTTTTCATGAGGAGGAGTAAGACTGCGATGACGATATTATACCAGATTCGGGTGATGAAAATAATCGTGAGCCACTAAATTTGTTCCGAAATTACTAATAATGTGTAAAAATAAACAATTCGTGGTAAACAAATAAAATTTTTGGTCCACTAAAAATAAAATGATTTAAGGCGTGGAATAAATATATTGCATCAAAGGTGAGAACCGACTAGTGAAGCAATTGGCCGAACTAACCCCTTATTGTACTTCTAACAATTCGAATGCGATGATATTTCGGACGAAATTGTAAATTAGAAGAATGTTGAAATTAAGAATCCCATTCAACGACACGAGTTTTTGAATTAATAAATTCTGGTCTTTTGAGCCTCTTTAATTAATAATAGAAGAAAAAATACTGAAAACAACTATTTATGAAATTCTCGAATGTTGAAAACGATAAAGGAAGAACAAAAATAACGCTAATTTTTTAAAAATTGTTCTTGCGAAAAAAGGAAAATGCAAAAGATTTATAGTTATACCTGTATGTGGGAAGCACAAATTCTAACTTGTGCCTACTATACAAAGAAATAATTTTTCGAAGTGTTTTTTGTTTCAATCGATAAAATTAAGTGTATTGTATAACTATTTTATTTTATACTAAAGAACTATTTAAATACTAGTATCTACTTGAGACCAAAAAAAATGGTCTGAAAAGAGACATGCTCGAAATTAAACCAAATAGATTTAAATCTATACAGTTTTTGTGTTTGCTTCTTCGCTAGAGTCTAAAATTGATTAAATTTGATGTTTTGGACTGGTACGCTAGATTTTTTGCTAAGAATTTCCAAGTGAAATAGGACTTCGTCGATTCGACGAAGATTACCCTTAGTGTGTGTAAAATATGATTACCCTTCTAGGGTTAAGAAAGGCGATCCAAGTGTGTGTACGAATTATCCCGAGATCAGCCTTTTACCTATCGCATACAGCGTCCTGTCTAGTGTGTTATGTGTTCAGACTATAGCCTATTTTAGCTGGACCTGACTGGACCTTATCAGTGAGGCTTTAGACCTGGCGAATCCACGACCGACCAGATATTCACACTAAAACAAATCCTGGAGAAGACCCAAGAAAGTCAGACCGACATCTGTCATCTGTTTATCGACTACAAAGATGCATTCGACAGTCCGATACGACAGAAACTATTAGATGCTATGGCTGAGTTTGGTATCCCCTCGAAGCTGATTCGACATTGCGGAATGACACTGACTGACACGAAATCTTCAGTTAAAATAGGCACAAATCTAACATAGACATTTTCTACCAAGGGAGGCATCAGACCAGGCGATAGTCTGTCATGCGATGTCTTTAACATCATAATGGAGATGATCATGCGGAAGGTAGCAGTAAACATGACTGGCACCATCTTGAACAGAAGCCACTTGTTGCTTGCGTATACCGATGATATAGTAACATTCATTGGTCGAGGACTGCGGGATGTGACTGCGGCCTTTTCGCGCATTGAGAAGCAGTCGGCAGAAGTGGGTATGGTGATTAACGGCAAGTACCGTCGTCGATGATGAGCTGTACAACGACATTGACGTAGCCATGCACGTTCAAATAGACTGAATGCGCTGGCTTGGACACGTTGTACGAATGGACGAAAATGCACCGGCTCGAAAAGTCTTCGGCAATAAACTCGATTGGAACCTTCTATACAAAGGTATCATCCTGTGCACTTTATAATTCGTGTAATAATATCGGTACGATTAAAACAATCTAACAATAACTCTGTATTAGGTAATGATTTAACTAGATACAGTATTAGATTGCTATTTAAATCCTAGCCAACGGGTTTTTACTCAGAACTAACAATCACCAAAACTGCCGACATAAGTTATTTGTATGGTGGAAGGGGAATTTCTACTATCTGAAGGATTCTGGCCTTTTCTAATTCCCTTGACAGATTTCCGAGAAGTCAATTTGCGAAAAAAAAACAGTACTTTACATCAAGAAATAAGTACGCTATTGAAGTCAACATGTCCTGAACATAAAACTATTCGCCAAATTGTACATCGACTCAAATTTGGTAACGCCATTTAATTACCTCACCTCATCATACCATACTCGTTTAAAACTACCAATCTTAAGTGATTAAAAAGTGTTCTCACCTTCTTCGTTTCATGGCGAAATTGCAAAATGACCACCTCTTTTGTTGTCGCCACAATCACCTATCTATCTAACTCGCTGATGCCTTCTTATGCCAAAGCAGTCATGCATTTGCATATCATTACCGTACAATAAAATTGTGGTTCAGAAATTGTGTGGTTTTTTTTTTATATATGTATATTCTATGCCGTTGTGTGAAATAAAACATGCGAAAAACCACTTTGGCCAAATTGACAACAAATAATGCCTAATGACAACGCGCAGCGCCATTCACATCATACGAGTATGGATGTTTCTGATGCAGCTCCACCTTTGCTAAATGTTCTTCCTTACCCGCTACTTACTACTAGCCGCACTCATGTCATAGCGAAATGTTTGAATACAGGCTGTTTTTTTTCGCCTTTCTTTCTTTGTAACATTTTCTCCGGCATTTTCACAACATTAATCCCCAGCGTAGAATTGTTAACTTGCATAACAAAAAATGCCAACGGGCTGCTAAATGAAAAAATAACCACTTTGGTTGTTTTATTTCGCCAACATCATTCTCTTCATCAGCGTTGTCATCCTGGCGACAATAGGAAACAATGCATCGGCATCAGCGACAGCAACAGCAGCTTTGTAAAAAAAAAAGAAAAAGAACAACACTTGCAATGAATAAGAGATGAGTGTGAATTCTTCACTTTTACAATTATTTTACAAGACCATCACTCTGTGATTTTTTGATAATCTTGTCTGCTTGTGATTTCTTTTTCATAGGGTTTTCCTTGGCGGCCTAGGAAACAGAGTGCGTTGGGCGAAGGATAAAGAAATATTATATTTTAAGGACTTTGTTACTAGCTAATTTAATGATTATATCAGCATTATATTTAAATTTGTCGTAATATTGTCACTGATTACCTAACACAGTACAACATTTTTCAGCTCATTGATTTGGGACTCAATCCTGAGAACTGCACTTAAAAGTAGCCCCAAAAAGAAGAAGTTCTGCATCATTTGATTTGTCAAGTTACATGCAATAAAAATTTAATATCGATTTGAAGTTAGTAAGTAACGTATAGGGGAATTTGTCACGTTTAAGCTATTTTGTTTGACATAACTCGAGAACCACAAGAACGATTTAGCTGAAACAAACTTAAAAAAAAATAAGAATTACAACTCCTTTAATCTTTAATCATACATATAACGTTTCCCTACATAAGCAACAGTTTCACTTTTTCATCCATCAAATGATTTTGAACTGGGTTTATTTTGTAGCAGTTACAATACAACTGTTATATTCCGTGGCGTATGATTTACGTGGAATATTACTTATGATAATCATACGCCACCATATAACAATACAACAAAAAATTATACAAGTAACCCGTTGCTAAGTTCAGGTTCTCCATAACTTCTTGCCCCCAGACCCTTCTCAATTGCAACGCAATGAGACACTCACTATAGCACTTAAATTGCCGTTATATTCTTCTTATTATTCATGGCTAAAACATTAACTAATTGCTTCGCCATTCCAATTTAATGCCAAACAACAAATCTACGTTGACTGTGTCGATAGCCCCGGATGACAGGTTTGTAATCATATCACATACAAATATTCAATCATTTCAAATTAAGTAATTAATGGTCAAAACATTAGACATCACATAAAACCCCACCAATTTTACTCAACCAACTAACTCGTAACTACCACCCCCACTCTTTTAGATTGCTCGAAGAAATAGAATACAAAAGCACAATTTTACCATCAAAGCCATCGCCTCAACGTTCTCATCATTGGGGAATAACAAATGTCCACCCACTCCTTTAGAAATGAAATCAAAGGAAATGCACAGCGAACAGTTAATAACACAACAACAACAACAATACAAAATACGGAGATGGTTTTGTTGCTGGTAGGGGTAGAGTAGACATCATTACAACACATCGTCGTCGAAGGGCACCAATGCATTTTAATAAAATGAAATTTATTACCAACCACAACCAACAGCAATCGGAAGCATTTGCCAGCCATAAGATTAAACCACAAAGAATTATAACAATTTTACACGTAATAGTGGCATAAGTCATTCCTATATTCGCCACTCCAACACACACATTCTCTCCTGGTTCCGTTCATTTGTGTACCATTGAATAGACAACCTCTCTTCTTAGCCTCCATATCACCCATAACGACAGCCGCTGGAACGAGTGAAAGCAGTGACACTGGTCAGGATAGATATAGGAACACATGAAGCAGAGTATAAATTCATGTCTCAACATATGTCGGTAAAAAAAGCAGCAGCAGCGCTAAACAAACGGGTTGTGCTGCAGGGGATGAACATTCCGATTTTTTAAGTTTGATTTGTGAAGTGGAAGTCCTGTCGACAGGAGAAGCCAGGACTTTAATTTGACACAGAAAAACACACAAAAAACGCCCACACACTCAAAAGTTTCGAAGGCATTAGGTTTAAGAATTTTTGTTTTTAATTTTTAACTGGGGACTAATTTTGTAACATCCCATCCCTTCGGGGACACACGTGGAGTTGGAAGAGAGGCGGCACGTAAGGTAATGGCTAGTAGCGGGGAGAAAACATACTGGTATACAATACATAAGATACATTACCGTACATATGCAGTAACAGGAGTTAATTTCATAGAGCACTGAATGTGAATTTCATGATCTTGGAATATTTTTTGAGCTACAAATTTCAGTCTGCAAACCGAAACTTACCGCAGCTAAAGTACTTACTAGGCTAGCCATGGCGAAAAACGTACGTAACAAGCCACAACGAAAGCTGGACATCGGTAGACTGCGGACCACAGAGTTAGCGGACGCATATTCCAACCACCTACCTCAACTGCTATGGAATACTCCAACCCCTCATAATATTACCTCGCAGTGACAATATGTAGCCGACTCCATAGAACATAGAACTGACTGCGAGTAACGCACTTGGGTACTCAAAGCCGTCTCAAGAAGATGCCTGGTACGATGATGAATTTCGCAATGCCACGAGAGAGACCGATGCTGCATCTATGGTGAAACTGCAGCCAAAGGCAACGTGAGCTAATCGTGAACAGCACAGGGAAAAGAGACGAGAGTCAACTCGGCGTTTTAGAGGGAAAAAGAAGGAGCTGAATAAGATAAAGGATGAGTGCACAGAGTTGCTCCGAAGTAGAGGAGAAGTCCGAAAATTCTACCAGAGAGTTATTGTGAGAATGAGTGGAATGGGGTTGCCCTCCTGCAAATACAGTGATGGCTAGCTAGTGACGGACCCGGATAACGTTCTGGAGATATGGAGAGATCATTTCAGAAATCTATTGGATACGGACACCACTCTAGAAGACCCCGCTCTAATCCATCGCGATGGTATTAGCAGTCCACTTCCGAGCCAGAGCGTGATACGTGTGGCAATATCCCGCCTTAAAAACAACAAAGCTGCTGGAGCCGATGGTCTCCCGGCTGAATTGTTTAAGGCAGGTGGGGAGGAGCTGTTTAGGAGCATGTATCAGCTCATGAAGAACATCTGACTAGAGGAGAGCATGCCCGGGGATTAAAGTCTCAGTCAGTAATGTACCATATACAAGAAAGGGGATCGTAGTGAGTGAAAGAACTACCGTGGAATAAGCCTATTACCTATTGCGTACAAGGTCCTTTCAAGCATATTGTGTGAACGTCTAAAGCCAATTGTAGAAAAACTAATTGGACCATATCAGTGTGGCTTTAGACCTGGAAAATCTACGACGGATCAAATATTTACCTTACGACAAATCCTGAAAAAAACTCATAAAAAGCAGATCGATACCAACGACATCTTTGTCCGGTATTCCTTTCCGGTAAGGAATAGGAATAGGCTATATGACGCCATGTCTGAGTTTGGTATTACTGCAAAACTAATTCGAGGTTGCAAATGTACCTTGCCAAACACCAAATTCTCTATAAAGATTGGTAAGGATCACTCTGAACCATTCAGAGCAATAGCTATTCTGTACACTATTTTATATAGTTATGGAGAAGGTGATGTGAAAGGCTGGGGTCAACATTTCTAGTACCATATTTCACAAGAACTACATGCCGCTAGCCTATGTCGATAATATAGACATCATTGGCCGAAATCTGCGAGATGTTACTGCAGTTTTCTCATCACTAGAAAAGGAGTTAGTAAAAATGGATTTAGCGGTCAACGAGGACAAAACAAAAAATAATTGTTTCGACAAACGTAGAGTCCTCTCGATGGGGCGCACTTGCAACGTTGACAATTATTATTTTGGGGTAGTAGATGAGTTTGCCTACCTCGAATCTTTCTTTAACAAGAAAAATAATGTCAGCCAAGAAATCAAACGTAGAATAGTGCTGGCCAATATATGTTTTTTTTTGGGACCGGCCGTGGCATAGTAGTTTGAACACGCGACTACCATGCGGAAGATCGCAGGTTCAAACCTGGCTCCAGTCATCTTAAAAAAAAATTGTTCTTTCATTGTCGGCTCCCCTCGAATGTTGTTGACAGCAACTTCGCAGTATTAAGTGTCGAGTCAATCGGCGTGTCTAGTAAGAGCTTCTCAAACAGTGACGTTCGCATTCGTCGATAAACAAGTAGGTGCCGTTAGTTGTGAATCTAAAAATAGAAAGCGTGTTAATTCACAACAACGCGAGAAGCTATCCCATACCTCATTCATGGGGTGCAAAGGGAAATTAAGTTAATATATGTTTTTACGGACTTCGGCAGCACTTTTATCTCGGGATACTAAGAAACAGCTATACCAGCTATCCGAATCGTGGGTGCTTACGACAACGGACATACTAAAACTGAGTGTTTTCGAGAGACAAGTACTCCGCAAAATATATGGACCAATCTATCTGTGTCGAGGGCGAGTTTTTGTCCGATCTTGCTCATCTTAGAACTTAGATTCCGCTTTGGACTTTGCATAACAAATTTCAAATCGATAGCTCTTAGACTACGACTGTAGTCGCTGGGACACTTCCAAACAGGGAAGTTTGTATGGGAGGTGGAAATAGTTTTTGTCAGTTTTTGCCCATCTAGAAACTTAACCTTCGCTTAGAGTAGAAGATTACATACAAAATGTCACCTCGATAGCTCTTCTGGTGTAAACGCGTTGACAGACAGACGGACAACACAAAAAATTGGAGTTTGTATGGATTTGGGAGTGGTTTTTGTCCGATCTAGCTCATCTTTATACGCTTAGAGGATAGAAGATTGCATACCAAATTTCAGCCCAATATCCCTTAATCACTGAACATGGACGGTGGTAGGAACATACATCTTGAGCCCCTAAGCTTGAGCCTTCTATTTACACATATTTGATGTGCGGTCTCTTCGTTTCCTAGGAAGAAAGTCAAGACAATCGGAATTTTTCTGATAAAAGATTCACAAAAGCTGATGTTCGGAATCGTCGTTAAAGTTTATAGGTCCCGTTTGTGCGAGTCTATAAATTGAAGCGTGTTAACCCACCCATTCTCTATTGGGTTCCAGGACATTGCGAGATTCCTAGTAACGGATCAGCAGACCTACTGGCCAGAGGTGGCTGTACTGTGTGAGATCATGACTCTCTGGATGATGTTTACTCAATCGTTTGTTACCTTTTGGCTTAGTGGACAATAGGATGTGAAAAACAGCCAGCAGACATAGCTGTACCCCGAATATAGCAGATACACGTCGGCGTACATGATTGGCCTGTGCAGAAGTGACCTGAATTTGGTCTGTGGAATTCTAACAGCTCATTGCAATATCACGCACCTGACAGGCTTATTGGATAGATCCATACCGGACTACAGCCGTGTGTGTGAGGAGTAGTAGCAGTCCAAGTAGATGGAACATCTTCTTTGTAGCTGCCCCGCTTCAGCCTGTAGGAGGATAAGACACTTAGGGCAGAGTTACATAGACGAACTAGAGTCTCTCTCCTCAGTCCCTGTAGGACATTTATTACGTTTCTGGAAGTACCTTCCATGGCTAACTGGGCTAAGATAAAAATTGGTGTTCCCACGACTTTCTGTGCCTTCTCCATCCCTCTCCAAGGTATGAATCAAGGTCACCCGCATGATAGTCGCCTGTTCTGACCATACTGCAGCAATTGTTGTTGAATACAGCTTAAACCCTATTTTGAAAACTTCTCCTCAATACTCAGCTTTACGGGAATACAAAATATACCCATGGCTTCACATAATTCCTGCCCTAGTAGCAATCGAATACAGCTTTACTATCAGGAAAAACAATATACTTAAGATATTCCTAGACTTTGTGAGGTTCTCTTAAATTCAACCCTTCTGTTGCTTTTCTGTCATGGTTCGATAGTACTTAGATTATGCAATCATCAATAAGGAGCATGGTTTCCAACTAATGATGATGTTCTAGCTTATGTCGAATTAACTATCCACCCTGCCAGATTTCAGAGAAGTCATTTCATACAACACCTGTTTAATAAAATCTATAGGCAATAAGAGAAAATGAACCGAACGATGAAAACAAATTTATATTCACATGCCCACTATTATAAGACGCCCATTTTTAGCTCGACTAAGCACATTCATAAAATGTTTGCTTATATATGAGGTTTATTGAACTTACCTATTACAGATTTTCAGATATCTGATTATAATTACTTATTTTGTGTAGAAAGATCCACGCCCATCACGCCTACTTTTAGAAATATTGCACGAATTAGTAAGTTCTTATTTAAATCGTAATCAATATATGAGCTAATCACTATTTACCTTGTATGGAAGATTCCATGCCTACTTTACACATCAATACAAAAATTCCTTTAAACCGTTAACAAGAATATTTATTAAAAAAAAAAATTTGCCTAGAAATTAAATTTTATTATATTTAAAAAGTAATAAAAAAAATCCAAATCCCAAAATCTGCAAAGATTTATCATTTTTGGGTAGTATCACCGACAATATTCCGCAGTTTTTTTCTCATATAACTTGCGACAACCCTACTAAATATGCATATTAAAACTCATATAAAGGCAGTGCGCACTTTTCTACACCTGGCTATTTATGCTTGATACCATATTCTTAAGGCAGCCCAAATCGTAATTCCGCAACTCTATTAGGAAATTTAAATGGAAATGCTTAATATATACACCACCATCAGACTAACTAACCGACCAAATAATCTGCCACCTCCTGTCCACTCATCCAGCCAGCCAACCTACCCACCAAAGCCATTTAACGTCTTCTTCAATAGCCCTAGGTTTCTTTCCCCCGCACTTGGCCAATTCGTTTACATTTCATCTACTTCAACTACCTTAGTTTGGGTGTTGGGGGTAAGTAGACGCAAAATATTAAAACAGTCCCTTAGGGCCACATTTGTGCTTCTCCTTGTGCTTGTCGAAGCACATTAACACTACACCCACTCTTTCCCTCCTTTAATACACTACAGTAAGTCTGCCAGTCTGTCGGTGTGTCTGTCTGTCTGTATGTTCGTTCCCATTGTTTGTTGCTGTTCAACTTTTGAACGGGCATTATTGAATGCACTTTTAATCTTCTTTTTCTTGTGTGTTATTCTTTGTGTATTCCCAACTCCTACTGTTCAATATTCATTTTCACTTTACCCTTAGCAAAAATATAACGATTATCACCCTTAAATGGTACTTATGGCAAAGAATGACAAGCGATGAATTTTCAAAATGCTCGAAGTGAACTTTTTCTTAACCATTCTGCTGTAATTCAAACTTTTGGTTTGGTCGATTGTCAAAGTCGTACAAATTGTACGAAACCACACATAGTTGTTGTGATTTGAAAATTGCATTTGTGCTTAAGTAAATGCAACCAACCCCCTCAATTGACAGTCGTTCATACAAAGTGCACCCTGAAAGTTTTTGCAAGGAACCCAGTAAACCCAGTGGGGCATTGTGTTGGTATTGTTTTGGTGGGTAAGAAGAGCTTTCATACGACAGGAGAAATTTTAAAGACAAGGGCGAAGTGTTACGTGTTTTTGGGTTGTAACTTTTACAACAGACTCAAGAACTATACTCGACTAGTAAGTAGTCTAATATTTTCCTTATGTGTTATATTAGCAGAGCCCGGCCGTGCCATGATGGTTAGAACAAGCGACTATCCTGCGGGAGATACAAGGTTCAATTCCTGCGTCAGTCTTCTACATTCCTTCACAGTTAAAGTCAAGTAAAGGAAAACAGCTGATGTTTGTATTCGTCTAAAAACTAGTAGGTGCCGCTATATGAGTCTAAAAATATAACGCGCCACCCTCTAATCGATCAAATATTTTGCCGGCTGTCCATTTATCCAGCCAACGCACATACCAAAAGATATTTAACCTCGTCTCTTCCCCAAAGCCATTTAACGTATACTCTCTCCCACTTGGCCAATTCGTTTGCATTTCATTTACTTCAACTACCTTAACTGGGTGTTGGGGCAAGTAAACGCCGACCACTATCCTCTGTACCGCCTAAAGGAACTCCGCTACTGCGGTTACTTCTCTATAATTCCAGGATCTGCTAAGCAATATTTGAAGCAACTAACAATGTACAATTTAACTAAAGATTTCCTACACCTACGCAATTCTCGGCAAAGCTTAATGTATATTAGCATTAAATTATCTATTCCATTTTCCTAAACATCGTCATCATCATCATCATTGCCTTCCCTAAATGCAACATTCTACCAAATTAAACAGTATGTATGTTTTACCTAACCTCATAGACCCAAAACCATCTAATTGGTGTGGGTGGAGAGTATACGGATGAAAGGAAGCCCGGAAAGGAAGGAAATACAATCGGAAACAAAAATCACGCAGCGGTGTCGATTAAATCACTGAACCCCAATTCGTGCTTCATGTAAAATGTTATTTATGAAAGTGCTCACCGAATATTCCGGTACAGCCAAAGTTGTTTGCATGAAATGCCTGAAATTATACGAAAAACACAAAGTGCAGAAAATCTGGTGATAATAGTAAAACAGACAGTAACAACTCAATTAGTAATGTTGCCAGCAGGGGCGTAGCCAAAGGATGTGAAAAAAGGGATTTGTAGGAAAATAGTGAGTTGTACGTGATTTTGGGATTAGGGACCGGTCGTGGCATAAAGGTTAGAACACTACCATGCGGGAGATCCGTGGTTCGATTCCCGGCTACAGTCATCTACATTTTTCTTTCATTGCTGGCCCCCGCGATGTTGTAGACAGCAACTTCGCAGTTTATTGTCGAGTCAATCGGCATGTCTAGTAAAAGCTCTTTAAACATCGACGTTCGCATTCGTCGATAAACAAGTAGGTGTCGTTTTTTGTAAATCTAAAATAGGAAGCGTGTTAATTTACAACAAGCTATCCCATACCACATTAATGGGGTGTAAAGGGAAATTAAGTATTTTTTTTTAAGTTCGCATGCGGTAAGAGTATTAAACACAAGTATTCATTAGATTTAGTGAATAAAGGAAACAAATCATTGTGCCATATTAAAACCAGTAAGAAAGTTTCAGTCGGGAAACCCGACTTACATATACCCTAACCCTCATTAAAACATAGAATTTTCTAGTATATTTATATTATTACTCGATTTATAAAATGGGCGGAGTGGTACATTTGTATAGGAGGTACCAGAAGGAACATGGCTAGACTTCCACATTTTTCCTCCAAAACTGTATCCTGCTTTAGCTTTACCAAATACGGAATTTGGCCACGATCGCGGTGGGTGTATTAATAATATTAATCGATTTCTGAAGGTGGCGGTACCAGATCGGGCGTGGCTAGACTTCCAGTTTTTTCTCCAAAACTTTATCCTACTACAGCTATACTAAATACAGAATTTGAGCACGATCGCTTTGGGCGTTTTGATATTATAACCCACTTTCTAAAGAGGGGGGAATGATACATTTGTATGGGAGGTACCAGAAGGGGCGTAGCCATGTAGGCCAGTTGCAATACCGTAAGTAGTTTTGGGTAAATATCAACTCGTGCAAAGTTTCAAAATATTTGGTTGCGCCTTTCGAAAGTTGTCGTGCGTACCAGCCAGACAGATGGACATGGCTCACACTTCTTAAAAGATCATGAATAGAATTTGGTTCAAAGAAACCTTGGTATAAAGTGACTCCTTCAATGTACTCATTCTTTTAGGTCGTATCAAATGATATGTACCCTCCTACCCATAGGGCGAGTGTATAAAAATCCCTTTGCACTCCTTGAATGATTTATTGGATGTCTTCTCTTATTTGGATAAAAGAACTATGGCACGATTTCGAACGACAAACAAATACTCACTGACTTGTGTACCAGTTGGTTGGTGTCTACAAGATGAATAGTCGCCATATTAAAAAATGAATTACTAACTACAGTAATAAAGCTACGGACTTCTACCCATCCGGCGAAAGAACGACATTGAAATTCCTTTGAACAATGGCATAATACTAAGAAATGGCAATGGCATAATACTAAAACAGGAAGGAAATATTCCCTTGGTTCAGCAGTCGGAAAATTCAGTCTGCACAACAACACCTGCGATAACGGATTCAGAGAGAATAGTTTTGCGTCAACAAGAAACATGGTGGAACCAGATACTCTCATAAAGATATCCAAAAGGCATACTGGATATCATAACCAAACGCAAAGGAAGCTAAACATCACAAAGCTGCATACAACCGAGATAGCCAATCCCTGCTCCAACTAACTCTCTTAATTACTTCAAACAAATTCCCTAATTTAAATTTTTTCAGCACAAAGTGACAGGATATTGCAAATCATATGACCACTGCCGTAGCAACCGCAACGGTTTTTAAAAACCACGTTCAGAAAAACCCTGGTACGATAAGAAATGTCGCGTAATGTCTGAGGAAAAGCAAGCTGCTTACAGGGCAAAACTGCAGCCAATGGCAAGGCGTGCTGAGAGATCAAACGCCTCTTCAGGCGGATAAAGCGTCTATTGAAGAAATGAGTGATTCAGGATATCGAAAACTACAGGGAAAGAGGTGAAGCCCCAAAGTTCTATCAATAGGTAAAAAGCTAAGGTTTTGGAACAGGAATCCCCACCTGTAAGGACATAGAAGGAATTCAGGTCGCTGACACTCAGCGTGTGCTGTAAATATGGAGAGAACATTACTCTGCTTGTACCTGAAGGCAGCATAGATGACGCAATCACGCCAATCATTGACGACAGATTAGAATGTACACCACCGAGCCAAAACGAGATCAGCAGTTTAATTGCATAGTTTTGAAATAATAAAGCTGCGGGAGCCGTTGAACTGCCAGCAGGGCTTTTTAAAGCCGGCGGCCATGAACTGGCAACATGAATTCACGAGCTTATAAAATCTAGTTGGCTAAAGTAATGCATGACCATTGGTTGGAATCTGAGTGTTCTATGGCTTGTGCTTAAGCAAGGTGATACAAGTTTATGTACCAATTATCGCGGAATCAGCCTTTTACACATCGCATGCAAGGTCCTGTCTATTGTGTTATGTGAGAGGCTAAAGCCCATCCAAGCGAAACTGATTGAACCTTATCCTAGACCCAGTAAATCCACGACAGACCAAATATTCACACTACTACAATTCTTGGAGCAGACCCAAGAAATGCAGATCGACACTTACCATCTGTTTATCAAAGCTGCATTCGACAGTCCGATGCTACAGAAACATTTAGACTGATTCGACTTTGCGGAATGAGACTGGCCGACACAAAGTTTTTAGTGAAAACAGAGCCATTTTTCTAATTATGCGAAAGGCTGCAGTAAACACGACTGGCACCGTCTTTTATAAGTCACATGCTGTCCGCGTATTCCTATAATGTGCATATCAATGGGCAAGGACCGCGGGATGTTACTGCGGTCTTTTCAAGCATTGATAAGCAGCTGGCAGAAGGGGGTCCAGTGATAAATGGACAGACAAAGAGTTTTCTCGTTTAGGACGCTGCGTTGACAACTACAACTTTGAAGTAGTCGATGTTTTTGTCCGTACACAAAAATAATAATATTCGCCAGGAGATCAGGAGACGAACATTGATCGCAAACCGCCGCTATAATGCGCCAAGAAAGTTTCCGAGCCAATTACTTTTATTCCTTCCAAAAATTAATGTCCTGTTACTCCCCCCCTCTAACTACATCCCTGCTCATAATTGCTGTTATTCTGTGCTACTCAATAATAATGATGCTTTCAACAAATAGTACACATACAACAACATTATCGTACTCATCATCTTCACTGGTAACGGTACCGGCAACGGCAACAGCATCCACATCCTCATCATATAATCACCGTCAATAGTCGTCATTCATTCATTTGCCAAGCACAAGGATGAGTGGGACAAATTGTATGCATTGGCAACCCTTAAAGAGCACATAATTGGTCTGTAATCTATTTTTTGACATATTGAATTTCGCATTTTATCTTGATTTCTTGTTTTGACTGTTTTGGTTTACTACCACTGGCCTCTCTCTTTCCCTTTCCCTGCCCCTGCCGCACTTATAACAATTCCAATGCCAACAGATGATGTTGATGATGATGACGCTGACAACATAGAGATGATGAGCAGGATAATATGTTGCTGGTAAAGCGGAGGGGGTGGTGGTAGAGTTCTAGTGTGGTTTAAATTTGTTGTTATGTATATGTCGTTCATCGGTAGTAGCTGGTAACTTGGCTAGTGTGTGTAATTGGGTACTTTTGAGTGCTGGCGTAAAGATTTCATTCATGCAGGAGGGGTGGTTTGTTTTTCCTTTGGTGCTGGCAATGATTGTTGTATTTTATGATAAATGATGGTAAATGTATATCTTGAGTGTGGAAATAGAAATCTGGCATGGGTTTTAGTTAAGAGATTCCTATTGGAAACCAACTGACGAAGGCTTGCATGAAGTTTCTAACTGATGTTTGGATCTTATCTGGATATTAGTGAAATTGTTCGTCGTGTAATATAAAACCATTTAGATTGTAGGATAAACTTTTTAATATATTTATAGAAATTTGATTTTTGTAAAACGTCACACACTCACTTGTTTTGTTATGCGGCATATAGAGTTTTGTGATAACTTTATTATGATCTGTGGGGAAATTTGTGGGCCTATCTTTATTTAGACATCTGTATGTTAATTTGATAAAAAATAAATAAATGTATAACTTGTATTTGTTTAGCCATCAAATTATCATATTAACACTCTGTCTTCCTTGTTTGCTGTTTTGTGATTTTTTTTTGTTGTTGTTCTTGTCCTTTAGGTTTTTTTCTTCTTGTTTGGTGATAATTGCTAATCTTTCAATTTCACACTTGGTGGCACTTCGCTGGATTTGTTGAGAGTTTGTTTACATTTTCCTTAAATCTACTGAGATTTGTTGGTTATAGATGTCTTACTGTGTGTGTTTTAGCATTTCAGCATTGGATAATTTATCATTTCCTTGCGGGGGTGTTTTGTTTTTATACTTGCAGAATTTTGGCCATATGTGCTTAAGAGCGCTGTGTGATTTGTGAAAATTTAATATTAGTTATGAAAACAATGGGGATTACATACCACATCCCACTGTGCACTTGACAAGGTGTTCATTATGGTTTGTCATTTGTTGGTTTAGGATGGATAAGAGACAAAATGTGTCGTGGAAATAAACCGATGTTGTAAGTGCAAACCAGGAAAAAATATTTATGACACAACTACGTTTTTTTGAACGGCGGCCCTTTCGTTCTTTTCTGTACTATTGTGAGTAGTGATCATTAAACTTTAGGAACCCTTCAATGAGTTTAAAATGAGTTAAGTCTTGTTTTTAATAAGACACTTAAAAAGGAATTGGATGTTGGAGTCTTTATTAGGACCCTAATAAATGATTTGAAACATTTAGTTTTTAAGGACAATTTTAATCAAATGTTGGCTGCGACTATGCCAAAGGTAGTCTATTCGAAACGTCCAACTTGTTGTCACTTTTTTTAGTACTGGAAGCTGAGTGCAACAAGAATCTGTTTTTGAAATTTCCCTAACACCCCCTAAATCTTGAGTAACGGGTCAAAAACCGGTTTTTTCCTACGAATTTAAGTTTCTCAGCGGATTTGGAATGAAAAGACTGCGGCTCCAGAAGACCCCTCTCCAATCCATGACGATGGTATTAACTGAATAAATAAGTTATATGAATAAGTTATATGGTATTTCTGCAAAGCTATTTCTACTTTGCAGATGTACCTTAGAAAACACCAAATCCTCGGTTACGATTGGTAAGGATTACTCTGAACCATTCAACACGGAAAGAGGTCTCAGGCAGGGTAATAGCTTGACTTGTACACTATTTAATATAGTTATGGAGAAGGTGATGAGAAAGGCTGGTGTCAACATCTCTGGCACCATATTCCACAAGAGCCACATGCCACTAGCCTATGCCGATGATAGAGACATAACTGGCCGAAATCTGCGAGATGTTACTGCAGTTTTCTCATTACTGGAAAAGGACTCCGCAAAAATGGGTTTAACATAAAATTTCAGTAAAACATACAATTTTTTATTATATTAATATTATTACTCGATTTCTAAAGTAGGCGGAGTGGTACCTTTGTATGGTACCATGGTACCCTTGATGGTACCAGAAATGGCTAGACTTCCAGTATTTTCTTCCAAAACTTTGTCCTGTTATAGCTTTACAAAATACAGAGCTTTGGCACGATCGTTTCGACTGTATTGATATTGTTATTCCATCTTCAAAGTGGGCGGAGTGGAACATTTGTATGGGAGGTACCAGAAAGGGCGTGTCTAGACTCCCATATTTTTTCTCAAAAACTTTATCCTGCTTGAGTTTTAGCAAATACAATAAAATAATGATTTCGACGAACAAAGGGTCCTCTCGATGGGGAAGCACCGTAGTCGTTGACAATTATTGTTTTGAGGTAGTAGATGAATTTACCTACCTCGGATCTTCCGTCAATAGGAAAAATAGAGTCCGCCAAGAAATCATGCGAAGAATAGTGCTCGACAATAGAGGTTTTTGCGGCAGCAATTTAGTAACACCACCTTATCTCAGGATATTAAGAAACATTTATACCAGGTGCTAATTTTACCCGTTCAGTTTATGTTGCGGAAACATTGGTGCTTACGGCAGCGGACATACAAAACCTGGGAGTGTTCCAGAGAAAAGTACTTGAAAAATTATATGGACGACAGCGATTTTGCCATCGGCTGAACCATGAGCTGTATGAGCTTTACAACGACATCGACGCAGCTAAAAGAGTCAGAATCCAACGATTGCGATGGCTGGGACATGTTTTCAGGATGGATGTAAATGCTCCAGGGAGAAAGGTGTTTGAAGGCGAACCTGAAGGACGGCGCAGAGCAGGAAGACCCAAACTTTGTTGAAAGGACCAAGTGGTTAGCGACGTGCCACCATCTAGTAGGACTAATTGGAGAACGCACGCAGAAGACCAAAGCGTGTGGTATTCTTTAATACTACAGGTCTCTAATTTATGAACCACGTTTGTAAGTTATAATGGGCCACTTAAGTAAGTAAGTGATGAATTAACAAGAAGTCATTGGGTGCCAAATCAGGGCTGTCCGGCGGATGACCAATCAGTTCGACATGTTGAGTACTCAAATAGACCGATGTTTGAGCTGATTATGGGAGTTTGCATTGTCGTAATGCAAAATGATCTGTCTTCTCTTTTTTGTTATCCTTATTTTTTCCAACACTGTTGGTAAACAGAAGGTGGTATACCACTTTGGGTTCACCATTATATGATCCACTAAAGGCACTGTGGCCACATGACTTCTAATACCGAAAAAACGTGATCATTAGATTCGATGTGCTTCTTTCACGATTTGGCTCGTCTTGAAAGATCCATACGGTTCATTGCTGTTTTGTTTCGGTCTGATATGCATAGATCCCGTTGGGGATGTAAAGTGAATTATGCATCTCAAGCCGACTCACAACCTCCTTCGTGGTGGCACCTGGACAACGATGTTCGTGATATTTTTTATCATGAATAGCGGCAGATAGTGAGCGACAGGTCCTTTACTGGCTATGAAAACAGGAAAAAGAAAAAGTAACAAACGGTACCCTTCAAATGTTGAAGATCCCCGCGAACGGAATATGGGCAATGATTTAAGGATATGCACTTGGAAAGTCTGGACTTGAACATTGAAGTGAGTGGACCCAGATTCCGGCACAAAGATAAACACAAGGCAACTTGGTTATCCCTCGATCAAAACACCAAAAATCAAATTGATCATGGGGTAATAGATGGAAGGCGTGCATATAGTGTGATGGACGTGCGCGTGATCTATGGTGCTATTATTGGCTCGGTTAATTACCTGGTTGCAGTTAAAGTGCGCACAAGATGGAGCAGAGCGAAAAACGCACATAACCAAACACAAAGAATGCTGGACATTGCGAAACTGCAAACATCAGAGATAGCCACTACCTACTCCCACCAGTTCTCCCAACTACTACGACACAAAGCCTCTACTTCTGACTTTCCCAATGCACAGTGGCAGCATATTGCGCATTCCATAGGAACCGCCACAACAACCTTGCTAGAATATAAAAAACGGCGCTCAGACGAATCCTGGTACGATGAAGAATGTCGCATAGCGTCTGAGGAACAGAATGCTTCTTATAGAGCAACGCTACAGCCAAAAGTAAAAGCAAAAGGCTTCCCTTCTGTAAGGACAAGGATGGAAATCTAGTTACAGATACGCGGAGTGTGCTGCATAGAACACTTTTAGCAACTGCTGGTTCCATAAGGCAGCGCACGTGAAGGTATCACGCCAATTGTCGACGACGGCTTAGGCTGTCCACTATTAAGTCAAGCCGAGGTAGGAAGAGCAATATCACGGCAGAAAAATAATAAAGCAGCCGCTGCCGACGGACTTCAGACAGAGCTCTTCAAGTTCGGTGGCGAGGAGCTTATAAAGAACATGCACCAGCTCCTAACCACGGTTTGGATTAACGAGTGCTTGCCCGATGATTGGAATCTCAGCGTATTATGTCCTGTGCTGAAAAAAGGTGATGCAAGTGTGTGCTCCAACTACCGCGGGATCAGCCTTGTAGCCATCGCATATTGTCAAGTGTGCTATATGAAAGACTTAAGCCAGTGTTATCCAACCTGATCGGGCGTTATCAGTGTGACTTTAGACCTGATAAATCAACAACTGACCAGATATTCACACTTCGGCAAATTCTGGAAAAGACCGAAGAGAAACAGATAGATATGTACCATATTTTCGTCGACTATAAAGCTGCCTTGGACATCCCGATACAATAGAAATTACTCGAAGCCATGGCTTAGTTTGGTATTCCAGCGAAGCTGATATGCCTATGCGGTATGACGCTGACTGACACGAAGTCTTCAGTGGAGATTGGCAAGGGACTTACGGAACCATTCTATACCAGACGGGACCTCTTCAACATTGTGATGGAGATGATAAAGAGGAAGATGAGATGGGATAATGGAGATGACGACTTCATCTGTCGAAAACTGCGAAAAGTTACTGCAGCCTTCTCAGTTATACAGAAGGAATCAGCGAAAATGGGTCTAATGATAAACGAGGGCAAAACGAAGTTATTAGTTTCAACGAACAAAAAATCTTCTCGTTTGGGAAATTGCGTGAACGTTAACAACTATAATTTCGAGATGGTAGATAATTTTATCTACCTTAGCTCCGCCATCAACAAAACAAATAATGTCAGCCTCGAAATACGGAAAAGAATCCTGCTTGCTAATATATGCTACTACGGACTAAGCAAGCGATTTAATGGCAGAGACGTTTCTCGACGAACAAAAATCAGCTATATCAGATACTGGTTCTACCTGTCTTTATGTATGTTTCAGAATCCTGGGTTATGACACAAGCGGTAGCTTCGGTTCTGGCAATATTCGAGAGAAAAATACTCCGTAAAATATACGGGCCCAATATCGCCGTATGAATCATGAGCAGTGTGAGCTGTACATTGACGTAATCATGCGCCTTCAAATAGACCAAATACGCTGGCTGGGACATGTTGTACGAATGGACGAAAATGTTCCGACTCGAAAAGTCTTCAGCAATAAACTATATGGGCGGCGCAGATGGGGGCGACCAAAACTTCGGTGGATGGACCAGGTGAAAGAGCTGTTATCTAAGGTTGGTGTGACGAACTATGTACGGAGCGCAAAAGACCGAAGCGCTTGTAATACTTTTCTACGTGCGCCTACTGATAGCTAAAATTTCTGTCGTTGTTGCCATTAAAGAAGAATTTATTTTTAACTGTATATATCTTTTTCAACACACAAATTAAAAACCTCCACGAAAAATCCATATCTTCTGCTATCACTCCCCATCAGCAACTCTTACAAGCCCATGACCCATGCCTTTCTTTTTTTAACCTAAAATACTTGTCAGCAGCAATTACTGCTTAAACGGCGTAATTGGAAACTAATCTCTTAAATGAAGTTTTATTTTAAAATACTATCGATTCAATGCACTCACAACAATTCTAAGAACTTACGCGCCCTGATATAAGGCACAACACTTTAACATGAAATTAGTTGGTGATCACAAAAGACATCGGAGCCAAAGGGATTTTTCAAACAAACAATAAACTCGATTACCTGTAATTATGCTTAAATTACACAACAATTCAAATGCTATTTAGAATGAGAAGCAACAAAAAAGAACAAAAGAAAAACTACACGAACAACTCCAGTACTTAAATGAATTATACGAAAATTACAAGACACACTGCAACTCGAACTCGACAGAAGAGAAATGTCCTGCCGGAAAATAACGACATTACGCACACACACACTCAAACGCAATGAAAGCGATCAGATTACCAGTTTGACAATCAAATTCAATACTTAACAACGAATTCCATTTTACACTCTGAAAACACCCCTCATCCTTCGAATGTCGTCTTTTGATTCGTTTATATACCAAATAAATTTTAATGTAATTAAATTCAACACTTTGGTGTTTTGTTTGTAGCAGTAGGATTTTTGATTTTGTCCTTGTATTGGCGTTTTCGACGAAGCTAATTTTCTATTGTTTGGCCTTTAGTACACATTAAGGTCGTCATATTACATAACATGGTTAAGAGGTAGAAAACAAAAACCCACTAAAGAATTTCCTGTTTTAGGGAACTTATTGCGATGCGCTGGTAATGGAACGACAATAAATAAATGTTTTATATAGCTGTTAGGTACAAATCTGTCATTTGATTCCCAGGAATATTAGTATAACACAATCTTCTGAAAAATTATATTAAGTGAAAGATTGTAGCCACTCCATGCAAAGTGTGCAATGTATGTTGCATGAATTGTTATATAAGAAATATTAACATTTCTAAATAATGTACTTCCATTAAATATATAGAACAACTAAGCGATATTTGTTTACCCATCAATTACAAAATATGGCACTGCACAAGTTTATAGCATTTTGTTTTTTGTTGTTTCTCCGCCCTACGTTAGGTCCTTTACAAATGGTTGTTGCATTCTTTTCTTCCGTCATTTTTTAACAGGAAGCTGTTATAGCAAAAATTATATAATGTTATGCTATTTGTTACTTTGCCAGCTCCCAGGAAATGCTCAGGATATGTTATGTGATTTGTTGTCAAATGGTTTTCTTCGCCTCTAACACCACCACCACCATCGTCGTCATTCGCATCTACGCCTTTATTGCCATCGCCATCATCATCGTCGTCGTCGCAGCATCACAGCATTATTATTATTATTGTCGCAAAATACCCGCTGTTGGCTGAGCTTCTCTCTCTTCTGGGTTCTATGTAATTTAATGTCATTTAGCCTGCGGCCAAATAGACGTCCCCTTTGTTGCACCACATTAACGGGCATAATCGCAAAAGAAACAACACGTCGTCACGGGAGGGTTACTAACTCATTTAAATCAGGACTCTTCTGTAAGGGCACAGGAAATGAAGTGTTGTTATATAGGAGTTGTTTTTTATTCGTTATGATTATGAGATTGTAATTGCAAGAAATTAAGCGTGTAAGCAAATGTTAATTAACACATTTTCCAGGAAATGAGAGTAATTCTTAATGAAGATAAATGTTGTGTACTTATAAGAAGAGTTCAAAGGTTGTTGGACTAATTTTGTTAATAAGAAGGCGGTGAAACAAGACTCTTTTTAAATTGTGGATGGATGGATGTTCTTCTTATATATTTAAAAAAAATTCTTGAAAGTCAGCAGAAGGTAGGCAAAGAATTGAAAAAAAAATAATTCAAAATTCACCATCTGGATATAGCTTTAATAGAAGTTTATACTTATACCTATACGTGTTTTTTATTAAGATAAAAAATATGACATAATTTTTTCATATCTAGAGACATCATTTAAAATCGGCTATGGAAATTGTCTGCAATGGTACTTCTCAATACGATAAACTGTGGCTCAAGAAAACACTATATGAATAGTCGGAGTTTTTAAGAAGTACAAAAGTTCACAAGTACTGTTGTATATGACACTTCTCCTTCCCCTAAGACAAATTGTATGTATGTATAAAGAATGTTCTCATTTGTTTTTAGTTTGAAGATATCGAGAAACCCATACCAGGATTTTACTAGTTTTTCGAATTAGATAAAAAAAACTTAATTTCCCTTTGCACCCCATGAATGAGGTATTGGAAAACTTCTCGCGTTGTTGTGAATTAACACGCTTTCTATTTTTAGATTCACAACTAACGGAACCTACTGTTTATCGGCGAATGCGAACGTCACTGTTTGAGAAGTTCTTACTAGACACGCCGATTGACTGGACGCTTATACTGCGAAGTTGCTGTCAACAACATTCGAGGGGAGCCGACAATGAAAGAACAATTTTTTTAAGATGACTGGAGCCAGGTTTGAACCTGCAATCTCCCGCATGGTAGTCGCGTGTTCTAATCACTATGCTACGGCCGGTCCTTTTTCGAATTAGATCATCGTTTAATCGAAGCTATATGGGAACAAGATTGAATCGATTTCGAACTTCTGCTCTTCTTCTCCAATTTCTACAAGTTTGTCAGCAAATTGATCTTTTCAACGGAGTTGCGCCGTCTATCGAGTTCATTTTATAATATCTACGCGTACAACATGACCTCGATAACGAACCCGGTGTACTTGAATGAATATACAACTCATACAGCTCAAGGCCTGGTATGGTATACAATTACACGGTCAGCTCCAGGTAATCTTCACTGAAGAATTAGTGTTGAAGGCAACTTTATAATCGACCAAAAGATGATATATGTCAACCTGTTTTTCTTGGGTCTTTTTGTCTAGCGTAATTATCTGGTCAGTTGTTAATTTGCCAGGACTAAAGTAGTGGTAGGCATAACCGAACGCACACACATAAAAATTTAGCGGGAGGTTGCACAAGAAGCCTCATCGTTGTCGAATTGTACACTATGAATATGTTGTGCTCTCCTAACAACTGTGCTCTCATGCTCTCTCAACAATCGTTGCACATTTTTTCCCTGTCTGTTCTTGTATCTCTTTCTGTGTTTAATGCGCAACAAGCGTGCGTGGTGTTGCTTTCATAACACTCAAGCTGAGTCTGACTGCTTTGAATCACACAAAACATTCGAGTATATGTGAATTGCCGATCGTGTCTGTGTTAAAGAAAAAGATTGTTGCCAGCCTCGCTATACTATGGGATGCCTATCACTGGTCTAAAGCTGCACTGATAAGGTCTGCTTACCTGATAACTCTGGCCTAAGTATCTCACATGACACATTTGTCAGAATCACATATGAGATGGGTAAAAGATAAATCCAGCGATAGTTGGTCAACACACTTGGATCGCTTTTTTTAACGCAGGACATAATATGATCGATTAGATTCCAATCATCAATCTGCACTTGTAAAACTAAAGCATGTCTAGAAGCTGGTGCATTGTCGTTATTACCACATTACCACAAGACTTTAAAAAGAGTTCTGGCAAAAGATCATCGACACCGGCCGCTTTATTATTTGTTTGGGCAATCTAAACTGTCTTCGATAACTAGCTTGATATCTTTAGGAGTGCTGCCTTCCTGCACCAGCAATTTTTGATTAAGCTCTCTCTTTATATCAGTGGTAAGCAATACCGAACGCACGCACACTACAATATGGTGCGCGATCACACAAAAAGCGTACGCGCTGTCGAATTGTACATATTGAAAATGTTGTGCTCTCCCTACAGACGTGCTCTGATGCTCTCTCAACAATCGTTGTACATTGTTTCTCTGTCTGTTCTTGTATCTTTTTTAGTGTTGAATGCGCAAAAAGCGTATGTGGTGTTGCTTTCATAATACTTGCGCTGAGACTGCCTGTTTTGAATCAAACAAAACTATCGAGTATATTTGAATTGCCGATCGTGTCTGTGTGAAAACAACGATTGTTGCCAGACTCGCCAGGCCGGGGAATTCCTGATCTATATATACTGCACATTCTTCGTATTTCACGACATATCCATCCTTGTGCTTACAGGAGGAGAGCCCATTATCTTTTTGAATCATATGGTAAACATTTTTGGGTTTACATATATCCCTGTATCTCTCTATTTCCTCGCTCTCCCGGGGAGCCGATAACTTTTTTTAACTATATCTGTGTGAAAAAAACGATTGTTGCCAGCCTCGCGA
The DNA here is from genome assembly GCA_964034835.1 of Muscina levida. Classification (NCBI taxonomy): domain Eukaryota; kingdom Metazoa; phylum Arthropoda; class Insecta; order Diptera; family Muscidae; genus Muscina; species Muscina levida. The sequence continues at coordinate 134,663,326 of OZ035880.1, forward strand.
GGCTAAGCAATGCCTATACATATCTATAAATACATCACATTCTTCGTATCTCACCACATATCCATCCTTGTGCTTACAGGAGGAGAGCCCATAGCTTTTTAGAACAATATGGTACAAATTTTGGGTTTATATATATCCCTGTTTCTCTCTATTTCCTCGCTCTCCCGGGGAACCCATTATTTTTTATGGGTTCCTATTGCTTATTTGGTGCAAGGCCGGCATAACTCAAAAAACGTGATTTTCCAGTTAATGATGTAGAATTGTTCGGTACGCCATACTTCATGTTATGTAAAAAATGCATATAAATGTCTTTTATACACTCCGCTTGAGAGCTATTTCATTTCCTTGATGCTGTAAAAGATAGGAGTTAATTGAAAACTTTAAACGCACTTGTTTCGCAATCGTTTCTTTTTTAATTATGTCGGTCTTGCACCAAATGAGCGACATGGTAAAATTTTTTGGGTTAACAAATATTTCTGTACATCTCTATTTCCTCACTCTTCCGTTCATTCAAGTAACACTTTTATCCGCTTTAATAGTCGATTCGCCTGTCTTCGCCTGTCTTCGCCTGATCCATGTATCGTTCCCTAACAGTCCAGCTTAAAAGTGACTTTATCGTTTCCCTATAAGCAGAATCGTATCTTCAGAAGTTGTGCGACATTTTTCATCATGCCAAGACTTTTCTGAGTGCCGTTTTTTATATCCAAGCTCGGTTGTCGCGGCAGATGCCGTCTCTATAGAGTCCGGACATTCTAGGTGCATATCCTTAAATCAACATTGGTGGTTTTGTTTGATACTTTTTCTTTGTGTTTTTAACACAATCATCAGGGCTCGGCGCTCAGCATCAGCCGCTTACCATGAAAACCAATATCATGAAACAACGTTGCTCAGGAGCCACCACATAAAGTTTGTTGGGCGGCTTGAGATGGGATCGGCGGCCTCCCTTAGTTGTCGCCAGCGACTTTGAAGTTAAAGTCTAATAAAAGCTTCTCAAATAGCCGACGTCCAGTCTAAAAATTAATTTACAATTAGTGCGAGAAGCTGTCCCATAAAGGGAAATTTAGCTTTTGTAGGTCCGGGAAAAGTTTCCAGATATTCCATACGAAAGTTATCGTGTATTTCAATCGATCAGCCGGCAGATAGGCGTACGTAGTTCTATCGTCTTCAATAGTCATGAAACACAATTAAAACCAGTAAGAAAGTTTCAGTCGGGCGACCCGACTTACATATACCATCACCCTCAGTAAAATAAAAAAAATTGCTATTATATTGTTATTATTACTCGATTTCTAAAGTGGGTGGAGTGGTAAATTTGTATGGGAGGTACTAGAAGGGGCGTGTCTAGACTTCTAAGTTTATCCTCCGAAACTTTATCCTGTTATAGCTTTACTAAATACAGAGTTTGGGCACGATAGCGTTGGATGTATTGATATAATTACTTCATCTCTGAAGTGGGCGGAAAGGTGCATTTGTATGGGAGGTCCCATAAGGGGCGCCGCTACAATTTTTTCTGCAAAACTTTATCCCGTTATAACTTAATAAAATACAGAATTGGGGCACGATCGTGTCGAGAATATTGATATTATTACTGCATCTCTAAAGTGGGCGGCGTGGTACATTTGTATGGGAGGTAACAGAAGGGGCGTGTCTAGACACCCAGATCTTTTCTCCACAACTTTATCCTGTTATAGCTTTACTAAATACAGAATTTGGGCACGATCGTGTCAAGTGTATTGATATTATTATTCCATCTCTAAAGTTGGCGGAAAGGTACATTTGTATGGGAGGTACCAGAATGGGCGTGTCTAGACTTCCAGATTTTTTCTCCAAAACTTTATCCTGCTTGAACTTTACTAAATACAGAATTTGGTCACGATCGCGGTAGTTCTAATAATAATATTAATCGATTTCTAAAGTGGGCGGTACGAAGATGTGTGTGTGAGGTGCCAGATGGGGCGTTGGTAGACTTCAGTTTTTTTCTCAAAAACTGTATCCTGCTATAGCTTTACTAAATTAAGAATTAGGGTACGAGCGCGATGGATTTATTGATATTATTACTCCATATCTAAAGTGGGCGGAAAGGTGAATTTGTATGGGAGGTACCAGAAGGGGCGTGGCTAGACTTCCAAATTTTTTTTCCAAAACTTTATCCTGTAATAGCTTTACTAAGTACAAAATTTGGGTACGATACCGTTGGGTGTATTGATATTATAACTCGATTTCTAAAGTGGGCGGAATGATGTATTTGTATGGGAGGTACCAGAAGAGGCGGAGCCATGTAGCCCATTTGCAATACCGTAAGTAGTTTTGGGGAAATATTAACTCGTGCAAAATTTCAAGACATTTGGTTGCGTCTTTCGAAAGTTATCGTGCGAACCAGCCGGACAGCCACCAGACAGACAGACAGACGGAAATGGGTCAAATGACTTAAAAAGTCATGAATCGAATTTGGTTCTAAGAAACCTAGGTCTGAAGTGACTCCTTCTATGTGTTACACTTTTGAGTCGTATCAAATGATATATACCCTCATCCCTTAGGGTGATGGTATAAAAAGTGTAACGCATTAAAGCAGACGAGTTGGGCCCCTAGTATCTTATGTTTCAGGACTTTTTAAGACGATTAAGCCGTAGCAGTCTGCCTGCTTGGCTTGCCGGCTGGATAACTCGAGCAATCCTCGATCAGTTTACTTATTTTTTAACACTTCTGATAACACTCATACAAATGACCGAACTGACCGTCATAGTTTTACGTACATAACTTTTTTTGTAACTAAACTATATTAAGATGTACCCTCATGAAAATTTGGCTCTAGAATAAATATGGGCTATATCGGCTGACTCCTTCTGGTACCTCTACGGCTGTATTAAATACTTAATTCAAATTTCTAAATTAGATACTTCATTCCAATAACGCCATCTGTCGATCAAAACAGACAAAGGGTAATGGGGAAATTTGATACTGTTAATTTGGTAAAGAAAACTTTAAGTATACAAAAAGTAATCGTAATTAGCAAAAGTGTTGAGTAGTATTAGGTACTTAGGAAATAACTCCTAATCATTATCGCTAAACATCAGAGTTTGTCGATCTACAAATAACAGTGATAAATATTTATCATATCAATGCATGCCTAGTGCCAAAAGCGAACACTAAATTGGCATGAATGTAAACTGTATACTTTATTTACAATCTCCTTAAACATTTTATATAAACATACGCTATTAAAGTAGTGTGTAACCCTTGTTTTCCAACTCTGCTACTCTTAAATTCCGATCCCCTTCCAATTTGCAGATATTTTAACGATTTCAATTGAGTTTTATACCGAAAAAGTCCTCCAGCGTTTCTGCAGCTTGCTGCATGTTGTTAAATGTATACTATACCCTTCTCATGCACACACACACTCGTACATACATTTATACGTAGGTATTGTTTATTACATGTAACCTGTAATTTTCGCACCAATATCCGTTTTCGTCCAATGTCCACAAATTTCGAAAATACACATTTTAACTGTTTGTTGTTCTTGTTATTTCAGTATTGTATTGTACTCGTATTGTGTTTTGTTTTTTATGTTTGTCACCACTCACTTCATTTGCAATTCCCATTAAATTGATATTACTTAACAATAGCAGCAGCAACAATAACAACAACACAAACAACGCCAATGAACAAAGTGTTAAACAAAAATTGAGGCGTAGTTTTTTAGCTTTAGGCAAATCAAGCAAATACCCCACTGGAATACGGTAAAAATATTCCCATAAACATTTTGCCACCAAGTGCGTTAAAACAGTTAACAGCCACAGCGAGAAACGAGTGGCGGTGGCTATCGCCTGCTTGTTGTTTGGCTCAATGTCATTTTGTTATTGGCGGAAAATCACTACGGTGTTAAAGTTGTGGGAATAACATTTGCTCCTGGTAATGATACTCAATATTGTTGTAGTACACCAACGGAAAAGGTTAAATTTGACATAGAATGGGAAACTATGTTTTGTTGAGGTGGCTTTTTAAGTAATTTTAAGGACATTTAAGAACAGTAATGGAAATGTTGGAGTAAATGGTTTTCTTCTATTTGAGGTTGATCCTAAAGCTATGTACAGACGGTTGCAGATCTTACAATGTTGTCTGGTTTTTTTTAAAAATATTTAAATTAAACTTTTTCATATTTATAATTGTTATGTATTACATTTTTTTACTTGATTTTTTTTCACATGATATTTTTTTACTACAATAATTTCACAATATTTTCAAATTCAATATTGCCGACTTTGCAACTATTGTGCAATGCCTTATGATCAACTGCAAGCAGCTTCTATTCCTTTTTGAGATATCTCAAAAGGACATTTTATGTCACTAATATTTTACATTCGTGTTATTTCAGCAAAGGATCTCTTGCAATAACATTTTCTAGAACTGAAACAAAACCCTTAGACAATAGTCTATATGTCATGTAAAGGTGTTACACGTTGTGTAATGCTCACAAAGAGATGACAAGATTGCAAACAGTACAAGCATTAACAATACAATAGTACATGACAAAAATCACATCGAACCAACCTAAACGTAAATCTACTTCTATCAATTGCACTATGTGCTCCTTAAAGAGAAATGTGATATTTTCGTGTAAGTTTTGTTCATCGCTTATACGATTGTTTTATAGTCTATTTTTTTGCCAAATTTACTCAAATTATTTGATGAGATTATCTTATTACGGGGGAAGTTGTTCATTCATTCCTCTGTTTTTTGTTTTTATTGACACTTTTGCTGAATGACAAGGAAGTGTGACTGCCCACTATTTTTTTATCACTTCTAAGGAGATGTCATAAAATGTGCCAAAACGGTCACGACAGGCAATGGCAATGGTTAGAATAATGAATATCGTTCATATGAGTTTGTCATTCAGTTCATTAGTCTGTCACATTTGCAGTCATAACACTTAAGTTGCACTTCACACAATTGAGGGGTTTTTTTTCGGTTTCGAATAGGATTCCTTTTCTGCACAAATCGTGTTTTTTATGACTCATTCATTAAATTTTGCTATTGAGGGTGTAACCACGCATTGTAGAATGATTTACAAGATGTTGGTTGCTTTCACAAAATGTTATTATACAATTAAGGCACATCTGATGTTTATAAATAATACTCTAAAAATTAAAGGACTAAGACATCCTTATTCTGATTCATTCTGATTATCCTGCAATGGACCAAATAGACAAAAATCCTCATCATGCGACATATTTCTTAAAAGCTACATCTTCCCTTTGCATCCCATAAATTACATATGGGACAGGTTTCTTGCAATTAGTGAGTTAGTGAGCCTATATTTGTAGACTCACTGAACGGGACCTAACGTTTAACGAAGATTAAGAACATCGGCGGACGGTTGTGAAATGATGGTTGGAATGTGCGACTATTATTAGGAACCTAAATTAGAGCAATTTCACATTAATCTACATTTCCTCGATCTGCCGCCACCTCGATGAAGTAGACAGTAACTTCTGCGAAGTTGATTCAATCTGCGTTTTTAGTGAAAGCTTCTCAAAAGGCTGAATTAAGGTATGGTAAGTCTTCGACAAATACAAGAATAAGGCGGACACGACGGAGATGCACGGGTTGTAAAAATTGCGACACCTCGCTGTTTAATCCCGTTAGTGATCGAAAAGCCACTATCCTTATCAAGGCAAACTACTTTTACTTCACGCTGATTTGTGTACACTCCCCGACGGAAGACAAAGACAAGGATATTAAAGATGCATTCTATGAGCGCCTGGTGTATATATATGACCGCTGCCATGCCCATGTCGTTAAAACTGTCTGGGAGTGAGGCAAGGAATATGCTCTTGGTTAAGCAGTCGGAAAATGCAGTCTACACAACAATACATCTATAACAGTCTGAATTTAACTTCGCGTCAGCAAGAATCATGATAGTGAGTGTAACCAGATTACTAGGCAACTTGGATATCCTTATCAAAAGCAAGAAACCAGATTGATCAAGTGGTAATCGATGGAAGGCATGCCCAATGCAATATGGATGTGCGTGTGATGAGAGGTAAACATATTGACGCGGATCACCACCTAATTTCAGCCAAGTTACGCACGCGATTAAGTAGTGCTTACAGCACTCAAGACCAAACACAAAGGAAGCTAGACATCACAAAGCTGCATAGCACCGATATAGCCAATGACTATACCTACCAACTCTCTCAATTAATTCAAACAACTTCTCTTAATTCTGATATTCCATACACACAGTGGCAGCATATTGCGAAATCTATGACCAATGCTGTAAAAACCGTACTGGGTCTACCCCCTGATAAAAGTCAACAAACCAGATTGATCACGTAGTAATCGATGTAAGGCATGTCTCAAGCTATATGGATGTGCGTGTGATGCGCAGAACAAATATTGACTCGGATCACTACATACTTAGTTGCAGTCTCGATCTTGTGGCGCTATGTAGTGCTAAACAACTCTCGTAACCAAATGTTAAGGATGCTAGACATCACAAAACCACCGATATAGCCAATACCTATACCTACCAACTCCCTCAATTACTACAAACCAACTCCTCCTAATTCTGATATTCCCGACACAGTGACAGCGTATTGCGAATTCTATAGCAACTGCCGCAAAAACCGTACTTAGTTATGAAAAACCATGCTCAGACAGGATCCGGTGCGACCGAGGTAATGTCCGGGTAATGTCTAAGGAAAATGATACTGCGTAGAAGGCAAAACTGCAGCCAATGGTAATGATTACGGTGATGGAACGATATAATGAAGAGGATGGATATAAAACGCCTCATCAGGCGGAAAAAGCGTGTATGGAAGCAAAAATACAGTCAGGATATTGAACATTACAGGGATAGAGGTGGAGGCCGAAAGTTCTAGGTTTTGGAACAGGGATAACTACCTGTAAGGACCGAGATGGAAATCTGTTCACCGACAGGCAGAGTGTGCTGCAAATATAGAGGGAACACACGACTCGTTCCCAAAGGCAGCATGAGCGACGAAATCACGCCAATCATCGACGACGAAGTAGATTGTGCACCACCAAGCCAAAACTAAATCAGCACAGCTTAAAAACAATAAAGCTGCGGGAGCCGATGGACTGCCGTCAGAGCCTTTTAAAGCCGTCGGTGATAAGCTGGCAAAGTGCATATACCAGCTCATAAATACGGAATGTATGCCCGATGATTGGAATCTGGGTGTTCTTTGTCCTGAGATAAAGAAATGCGATATAAATGTGTGCAACAACTATTGCTGCATCAGCCTTTTACACATCGCTTACAAGGTCTTGTCTACTGTGTTATGTGAAAGACTAAAGCCCAATCTAGCGAACCTGAATGAACCTTATCAGTGTGGCTTCAGATCTGGTAAATTCACGACCGATCAGATATTAACACTACAAAAAATCTTGGAGAAGACGCATGAAATGAAGATCAAATGAACCTGCCATCTGTTTATCGATTACAAAACTACATTCGACTGTCCGATACGACAGAAACTAGTAGATGCTATGGCTGAGTTTGGTATCCCCGCGAAGCTGATACGACTTCGTAGCATGACACTGACTGAAACTAAGTCTTCAGTGAAAATAGGCTAAAATCTGACACAGCCGTTTTCTACCAAGCTAAGCTTTAGAACACGCGACTACCATGGGGGAAATTCATGGTTCGATTCCTGTCTCCAGTCATCTGCATTGTTCTTTCATTGCCGGCCTTCGATAGCAACTTCGCCGTATAGTGTCGAGAATCAATTAGCATGTCTTGTAAAAGCTTCTCAAACAGTGACGTTCGCATTCGTTAATAAACAAGAAAGTGCCCTATATTTGTGAAACGCTTGAAGCTATCACATACGTCATTCATGGGGTTGTAAAGGAAAATTAAGTTTAGACTAAGCGATAGTCTGTCATGCGATTTCTTTAACATCATAATGGAGATAATCAAGCGGAAGGCTGATGGAAACATGACGGGTACCAACTTCAATAAAAGTAACATGCTGCTTGCATATACCGATGACAGTGATACTGCGGAATGTAACTGCAGCCTTTGCAAGAATTGAAAAATAGTCTGCAGAAGTGGGTCTGGTGATAAATGAGGACAAGAACAAGTTATTTGTTTCAATGAACAATAAGTCTACTCGTTTGGTGTGCTGCGCGAACGATGACAACTATAATTTGGAGTGATACACGATTTTGTCTACCTTGGCAAAGCCTTAAACAAAATTTAGTAATGTCAGTTTGGAAATCAAAAGACGAGTAGTGATCGCAAACCGCTACTGCTATGCGCTAAGCAGATGATTTACTGATAAAGTTCCATTTCGACGAACAATGATCCAACTCTACCGGGGACTAATTCTACCTGTCTTGCTTTACAGCGTAAAATCCTGGGTAATGACACAAGTGGATCAATCTATTCTGGGAATCTTCGAGTGCAAAATACGATGCAAAATATTTGAACCCATCGTCGTTAACGTCGTCGAATGAACTATGAACTGAATGATCTGCATAACGACATCCATGTAATCAAGCGCGTTCAAATAGACCATTTGCACTTGCTTGAACACGTTGTACGAATGGCTGAAAATGATCCAGTTCGAAAGGAGATCCGTGGTTTGATTCCCGGCTGCAGTCATCGTAGTTTTTCTTGTATTTCCGGCCTCCTCGATGTTGTCGACAGCAACTTCGCTGTATATTGTGGATTGAATCGGCATGTCTAGTAAAAAGCTTCTCCAACACTGACGTTCGCATTCGTTGATAAACAAGTAGGTGCCGTTTGTTGTGAATCTAAAATAGATAGTGTGTTAATTCACAACAACGCGAGGAGTTATCCCATTCTTCATTCATGTAATGTAAAGGGAAATTAAGGTTTTCTTTTAAGTAACGAACGGAGGAAGCGCTTTGAATTCTTGAATTCTTTTACGTGCGGCTACTGATGTTTCGTTGCTTCTGCCCAATAAGAAGAACCAGAATCATAAAATAAATCAATAAACTATAACTACAGCAATTGCTTTTCATCATGACCAGATTATGATTATATTTAAAACTCAATTTTTGACAACTCATGTAACTTAGGCTAGTCTTATCTTTTCAATATTTTGCCATAATGTTTTAAAGGTGCATTATCCTTATGGTTTTTTTTTGGGCGTGTTCTTTCTGTCCATCACCGACGACACTAGCAGTATCACCATGGCCAGACAATAAACAATTGTTTATATGATGATTGTTAATGGCCCTTTTTGTGTACACACACACAATTTATTTTTTCGCTGAAATTTTCAACCATTTTTTTCATTGTCCATGGCTCGTTTGCTGTCATTTTAGCAGCATTTGATGAACATTTGTGGTTTTTTATGATTATTGTGTATAATTGTAGTCGGTGCTATTTACACAGCAATAACAAACAAACAAACAAACAAAAAACGCGGCGAGTAGATTTTTTATGTCTCAATTGCTTTTATTTTGCAATGTGCAGCTCATCACTGGCCATTTAGATGGCACATATATCTTCTATTTTGTTTGTGTGTGTTGAGTGTGTGTGTTTCTTCCCCTCAGAGAAGAGCCTTTTTGTTGTTGGTACAGGACACTTTCCCATTTTTTGCGTTGGTTTTGTTGTCTGGCCATATTGTTGAATTTATTGCCATAATAGACTTGTCATAGTGTCATATTATTCCGTTGTTATTTTACTCTATAGTTAGTTGTGCAGTCGTATTGATGCTGCTGCTGCTGCTATTGTTGTTGTAGTGATGTTCCTGAATGGTCCATTAATCAACTTTGTACGCACCCCAAAAGTGGTCTTTGGTTATGTTGTTGGGTTCGTTCTTGTCACAAAATTTGCAATAACACTTTAGGGGTGATTTTTGGGCAATGATACACTGATGCCCGATCCTGAGCATTGTGTTGCAATATACTTGACTGACCATTGATTGCAATTTTATAGTTTTGTCCTATTTTTTAATTTGAGCCCCATTATTGATGAGTGTTTGTTAGTATTTATTGTATGGTTGTTGCTGTTGTTTGTGTAATATTGGTTTTTATGAGCGTTGATGGTGGTGATGTTATCGTGTAGGACATTACTTTTTTTTACGAAATAGATAAAAAAAAAATCAACGTCAATGATACTTTTTAATGACACGCGGTGTATGTCCTGTGTAGACTGGTTGTTACTGAGAGTTGTGGTGTAATTAATATTAATGTTATCAGGAATTAAAAGGACGTGAAATGTTATCCACAACTGACGGGGGTTTTTTTGCGGACAAATCCCTTAAGCACTAGAGAACTTGGTGTACTGATAACAACTTTGAAGCAGTTGAATTAGGTGTAAGTAACTAAGGATTTTTAGTTGTCGTAATATTTTTCAATGGGAGTGTGATGCAAGGTAAACCCACTTGGCAAACCCAGCGTGATCCTTGCCAATTACATTTCAAGTCTACTCACAGAGCTCGGTATTCTTGGTACTACTTCGGACGGAGTACCTTCACGTGGTGACGCCTGTAAACGTGCCCTTAACTCCCGTCAGAGCATGCCTAACTGTGAGCGGCGAAATCTTAAACTCAGGCACGTCGGCTCAGAACGAGCGGTACCCTGGTCAGCGTCTGACCCAGAATGGGCGGCTGCAATAAAATCCTGGCAGGAGGAGAAAACTGCGACGTGATGCACTGAGCCTGCAACCCGCCACTGACATTTGAATAATTGCAATGAAAAGAAGTAAGAAAAGAATAAAACGGACCCCCCAAAATGTTGACGACCACCGCAAACGAATTAAGGATCATAATTTGAGGATATACACCTGGAATATTAGAACACTGTGTAGATCAGGTGCCTCCATCCAACTGGCGGAAGTCCTCAAAGAATACAAGACTGACACAACCGATTTACAGTAAATCCAGTGGTCGGGACACTAGCGCTCGCGCAGGAAACGTCTCTATAGAGGCCATGCGGACAAGCACGAGTTTGGATGTGGATTTGTGTTTTGGCAAGAGATTGCTACACATAGTCTCACGGTTCAACCCGGTATGTGGACGAAAAGCCACCATAAGAGTCAAGACAATGTTTTTCCACATAACACTAATATCTGTCCATGCTCCGACAGAAGAGAAAAGCGATGAGCACAAAGAAGAGTTCTACGAGAGCCTAGAAAATGTATATGACCGTAGCCCCAGCCATGACATCAAAATTGTACTAGACGATTTTAATGCTAAAATAGGCAGGGAGACATCATTTGAGCCTACCATCGGTAGTCTGAACACCGAAACGTCGAACAATGGCATCAGACTGATTGATTTCTCTGCGGCAAGAAATATGGTAGTTAGCAGCACTAGATTTGACCATTAAATTATTCAAAAGGCACCATGGTTATCTCGAGATCAATTGACGAGGAATCGGATAGATCACATGGTAGTCGATGGAAGGCACGCATCAAATGTTCTGGCAGTACGAATGATCAGGGGTGCGAACATTGACTCCGATCACTTCCTTACCGCAGTTAAGTTACGCTCAAGGCTAAGCATGGCGAAAAACGTACGTAACCAATCACAACGAAAGCTGGTCAGTGGAAAACTGCGGACCACATAGGTAGCGGATGCCTACTCCAACCACCTACCACAACTGCTGCGGAATGCTCCAACCCCTGATGATATAACCTCGCAGTGGCAAGATATAGCCGACTCCATAGAACGGACTGCAAGAAGCGTACTTAAGCACTCAAAGCCGACTCAAGAAGATGCCTGGTACGATGATGAATGTCGCAATGCCACGAGAGAGACGGCTGCTTCAAACAGGGCGAACTGCACAGGGAGAAGAGACGAGAGGCAACTCGCCTTTTTAGACGGAAAAAGAAGGAGCTGAAGAAGAGGCAGGATGAGTGTACAGAGCTGCACCGAAGTAGAGGGGAAGCCGGAAAATTCTACCAGAGAGTTAAGGCGAGAATGTATGGAACAGGGTTGCCCTCCTGTAAGAACAGCGATGGCCAGCTAGTGACGGACCCCGATAACGTTTTGAAGATATAGAGAGAACATTTCAGTAATCTACTGAATACGGACACCACTCCAAAAGAGCCTGTTTCAATCCATGATGATGATATTTACTGTCCACCTCTGAGCCAGAGCGAGCAATATCCCGCCGACGGTCTCCCTGTTAAATAGTTTAAGCCAGGCAGAGAAGAAGCTGATTCGGAGCAAACATTAGCTCATGAAGAACATTTAGCTAAAGAAGAGCATGCCCGAGGATTAGAGTCTCAGTCTGTTATGTCCCATATACAAGAAAGAAGATCGTACTGAATGAAAGAACTACCGTGGAAAAAGCCTTTTACCAATTACGTACAAGGTCCTTTCGAGCATATTGTGTGAACGTCTAAAGCCAATTGTAGAAAAACTAATTGGACCTTAAAGGTGAGACTTTAGACCTGGTACATAAACGATGGATCAAATATTCACTTTAAGACAAATCCTGGAAAGAAAACTCATGAAAAGCAAATCGACACCTACCACCTTTTTGTCGACTACAAAGCTGCCTTCGACTCTCAGATAAGGAATAGGCTTTATGAGGCCATGTCTGAGTTTGGTATTCCTGCAAAACTAATATGACTTTGCAGATGTACCTTGGAAAACGGCAAATCCTCTATTTAGATTGGTTAGGAGCCTTCTGAACCATTCAACACAGAAAGAGTTCTCAGGCAGGGCGATAGTATGTCCTGTAAACTATTTAATAGAGTTATGGAGAAGGTTATGAGAAAGGCTTGTGTCAACATGTATGGCACCATATTTCACAAGAGCCACATGCCACTATGCCGATGATAAATACATCCTTGGCCGAAATCTGCGGGATGTTACTGCAGTTTCCTTATCACTAGAAAAGGTGTCAGCAAAAATGGGTTTAGCTGTAAACGAGGACAAGACAAAAATAATGATTTCGACGAATAAAGAGTCCTCTCGATGGGGTCGCAATATCACCGTTGAAAATAATTGTTTTGAGGTAGTAGATGAGTTTACCTACCTCGGATCTTTCGAATAATAATTTCAGCTAAGAAATTAAGTGGAGAATATTTCTGATGTTTTTACGGATTTCGGCAGCACTTTAGTAACACCACCTTATCTCGGGATACTAAGAAACAGCTGTACCAGGTGCCAATTTTACCCGTTCAGTAAAAAAAAAAAATATTTCTTTCATTGTCGGCTCCCCTCGAATGTTGTTTGACAGCAACTTCGTAGTATTAAGCGTCGATTCAATCGTCGTGTCTAGTAAGAGCTTCTCAAAACAGTGACGTTCGCATTCGTCGATAAATAAGTAGGTGCCGTTAGTTGTGAATCTAAAAATAGAAAGCGTGTTAATTCACAACAACGCGAGAAGCTATCCCATACCTCATTCATGGGGTGCAAAGGGAAATTAAGTTTTTTTAAGTTTTAAGTTGTATGCTGCCGAATCGTGGGTGCTTCCGACAACGGACATACAAAACCTGGGAGTATTCGAGAGAAAAGTACTCCGAAAAATATATGGACCTATCTGTGTCGATGGCGAAACTCGCCGAACTATGAGCTGTATGAGCTTTACCCTAACATCGACGTAGCTAAAAGAATCGGAATCTAACGACTACGATGACAGGGACATGTTCCCAGGATAGATGCAAATTCTCCAGAGAGAATAGTGTTTGAAGGCGAACCTGAAGAACGGCGCAGAGCACGGAGGCATAAACTTCGTTTAAAGGACCAAGTGGTTGGTGACGTGCCGCCATCTGGTAGGACTAACTGGAAAACGCACGCAGAAGACCGAAATGTGAGGAATTCTTTAATACTTCAGGCGTCTAATTTATAACCACGTTCGTAAGTTGTAATGGGCCTCTTAATTAAGTAAGTAAATATAGCGATTAAAAAAACGGACGAAATGTGTTGTTAAAAACATGCGTTAGTATTATAATAATTTTGTATTTAGTTTTCCGTGGTTGTTTTTTGATTTAACTTTTAAACCATTTATTATTTTTTGTATATTATAATAATTTTGTATTTGGTTTTCCTTGTTACTTTTTGATTTTAACTCTTAAACCATTTTTTATTTTGTATATAAAGTTCCAAAGAAAAAATATTTTCGCTAGACAATTTTCGTATGAAATAAATTTAGCCAATTTATTATTACAATCGCAAAAGCGTCATCTACTATACATCCTTCGTCCTCATCCTCAGCAACACGACCACAAGTCATCGCTCTTGTCAGCATTTGGTTTTGTCGTCGTCGTCATCATCATCATCGCCGTCGCCGCTGCCTCTGCTGTCGTAGCGACCTTCTGTAATTTTACCCGCTGTGTTAGAGATTTGATTGATGAGAATTACTTTACAATGACTGACATTGTGTTTTACTTGGCAATTCATTCATTTAAATGCTTGAAATAGACATTGGATTGCATTGTTTTTAATTCACTTCATTTTTATTTAGTTCACTTAAACGAGAAAAAGGAACGCTAACCCATCCAACAAACGACCGACCGACCGCCTGAACAGCCAGCAAACATCAAAATAAAACAGAATATTAATACATCATTGTGACATTCAGACAAAGTACTTTCAGCTTTTCATATACATTGTTCGTCACCCCGCCCGCAGTTTGCATAATAATCGTAATGAATTACTACAGAAAATATTATATTTAAATAAAATTTTGTTAGTTATGGAATTGTGATATTTTTGGAGTGAATGAAATGCACTCACTTTACAGGATAATATTTATTGTGCTCCTCTGCTGTCGGTAGTTTGGGATAGATTAATGGTATGTAACCTTGGCAAATTTATAAGATTGAGGATTTAATATGCTGACGTTCTTGATACTGTAAGTACAGAATTGTACAAAACGAAACCGAGGAATTTAACTGAATTGAACCAATAATTGATGAGATCCCGACTTTAGTCCTTCAGATCGCAATGAATAATTTTCAAAGCAGATGTCGCATGATGGCCGTGGCATACTAGTTAGAACACACGACTACCAAGTGTGAGATCCCGGGCTCGATTCCCGCCTCCAGTCATGTACTTTTTTCTTTCATTACCGGCCCCCTCGATGTTTTCGACAGCAACTTTGCAGTATACGTGTCGAGTCAATCGGCATGTCTAGTAAAAAGCTTCTCAAATAGTGACATTCGCATTCTTCGATAAACAAGTAGGTGCCGTTAGTTGTAAATCTAAAAATAAAATGCGTGTTTATTCACAACAACGCGAGAAGCTGCCCCATACCTCATTCATGGGGTGTAAAGAGAAATTAAGTTTTTTTATGTAAGAGTGCCAGAGTAGTTGGATCTACTTGTGTCACTACCCAGGATACTTCACTGTTGAGCCAGACCGTAAGAGTCGAGGTCTAGTAGGTCTTTGATCTCGGTTTCTGAGCAAATAGTAGCAGTGGTAATTTTCTCTCGCAGACTCCCAGAATAGACTGAACCAAACAGAGAGGATCATAGTCTAGAAGAGTTAGAACTTTGCCCTTCGAGGTAGGGCTGTATCATTAAATCGCTTTCTGAAAACTCGTATCTTGATTTTAAGATAGACAAAATCATCTTTAACATTCACGCAACGCACAGTGGTTGCCGCTTTATACAAAAAGCGGCCAAAAATAGAAGGAGTTTTCATAGGTGAATAATATTTAGCACATCTCACAGTCTCTTTTAATGACACCAATTCCAAAAATTGGTTTAAAATCTGTGAAAGGATTCAAGGAACTCTCCTAGATCCTGAAAATTTAAAATTCATAGTAGGCATACCAAAGTCAACATATCCATTGATTCGATCAATCTATGACTAAATCTAAAATTTGGTCAATGTCGAACAAAGGATTCAAAATTGGTTGTTAACTTCGATCGACTTCGCAACTAAAATTCTAAGTGAAATTTAAGTCCACACACGAGTTAGTATAGTCTGCCTTTGGCAGTTAGTCTTAAAGAGGACAGGTGGAATAAAACAAAAACAAAAGTAATTTGAAAGAGCAAAATCTATTGTGGGATAGTATTGCCACAGTAGTACCCAGAATTATGACTTCATTTTTTAATTTTTGGACAATGGGGACGACCACTGTGCAGCGTCCTAAACGAGTGGACTCATTGGTCGTTGAAACAAATAACATGGTTTTGTCCTCATTTATCACTAGACCCCCATCTGCTGACTACTTCTCAATTTTTGAAAAGGCTGCAGTAACATCCCGCAGTCCTCGACCAATGATATCTATTTCATAGGCATATGCGAGCAACATGTGACTTTTGTTGAAGATTATATTTTTCCTGTTTACTGCAACCTTCCACATGAACATCTCCATTATGATGATATATAGATCGCATGACAGACTATAGCCTTGTCTAAAGCCTCGCTTGGTTAGAAAATGGCTCTGTTAGATTTGTGCCTATTTTCACTGAAAACTTCGTGTCAGTCAGTGTCATCTAGCAAAGTCGTATCAGCTTCGAGGGGATACCAAACTCAGCCATAACATTTAATAATTTCTGTCGTATCGGACTGTCGAATGCTGCTTTTTATCGATGAACATATGGAAGGTGTCGATTTGCATTTAATGGGTCTTCTCCAGGACTTGTCGGAGTGTGAATATCTGATCTGTTGTGGATTAACCTGGTATAAAGTCACACTGATAAAGTCCTATCAGGTTTGCTAGGGTGGGCTTTAGTCTTTCACATAACACTCTAGACAATACCCTGTATTCGATGGTTAAAAGGTTGATCCCGCAATAGTTGTTACACACATGACAGCCTTTTTTAGCACAGGACATATAACACTCTGATTCCAACCATCCTGATGTATACATTACTTTAACCGAATCGTATTTATGAGCTGCAGCATATCCGTTGCCAGCTCATCATCCCCGGCCTAAAAAACTCCGCTGGCAGTCCATAGGCTCCCGCTGCTTTATTATTTGTAAGCCTTGCAATTGCTGTGCTGATCTCGTTTTAGCTTGGTGGTAGATATTATACCCCTTCATCGATGATTGGCGTGATTTCGTCACTCATGCTGTCTTCGGGAACGAGCAGAGTACGAAAGTGTTCCCTCCTTATTTGCACCACACTCTAAATGTCTGTGGCCAGATTTCTGTCTCCGTCCTTACAGGTGGGGATCCCTGGTTCGAAACCTTTGCTTTGTACCTTTTGGTAGACGCTTTTTCCATCTGAAGAGGCGTGTCATCTTCTTCCTCTTCTCATTATAACGCTCCGTCACAGCACGCGTTGCCATTGGCTTCAGTTTTGCCCAGTATACAGCATCCTTTTCTTAAGACGGTTCGTGACATTCATCATCGTACCAGGGCTTGTCTGAGCGTTGTTTTTCATATCCCAGTACGGTCGTTGCGGCTGCGGTCATTGTATTCACAATATGCTGCCATTGGGTGTGTGGAACATCAGAATTAAGGGAGTTTGTTAGAAGGAATTGATTGCATTAGTTGGAGTAAGCTTTGGCTATCTCGGCTATATGCAGCTTTGTGATGTCCACCCTCCTTTGCATTGGGTTGCTAGTGCTTTTAGCATTACCTTATCGCGTGCGTTCGTTGGCTGCAACTATCTGGTGATACGAGTCAATATTTGCAACGCTCATCACACGCGCGTCCATAACGCTTGAGACATGCCTTCCATCAATTACCACGTGATCGATCTGATTTCATGTTTTGTCGATATCTTTATGCGGGAATCTGGTTCCACTTACTACCATATTTCTTGCCGACTCGAAGCTTACTTGATCTGAATTTCCTGACTGCTGAACCAAAAGAATCTTGCCTTCCTATTTTAGCATTAAATTCTCCCACAACAATTTTAATGTCATGTGCTGGGCAGCGGTCATATATTTCCTCCAGGCGCTCATTGGCGCTCCTCATATTTGTCTTCCGCCGGGGCGTGTACACAAATTAGCGTAATATAAACATATTTATCCTTGATGCGAATAGTGGCTATTCGGTCACTTACAGGTTGTCTAAGAGTCTAAGGTGTCTAAATCTCTTCCTGACTATAAATTCACATCAATATTCGTGTCTTTCTGCATGGCAGCTATAAAAGATGTCATAGTTTTTTCGACGTGTGCATCCCTGTCCCATTTCTTGCATTTCCTGTATGGCGGTAATATCAGTCCTGTATGTTATTTGTCGACAACATCCGCCGGTTGGATTGAAGCACCTTTTTTTGTAGAGAGTTCGGACATTTCAACATTTGCTGTTCTTGTTTTTCTTTTCTTCGTGTTTTCATAATAATTGGTTTTGTTTAAGTATATTGGCTTATTAGGCCACCGCGCCCGATCCTAGTTTCATGGGGCTGCCAAAGCCACTGAGAGAGCCCATGTGTTAAGCTTTAGTAACTTCTGTAACATACTTCATAAGTCGCGTCGGTGGTAGCATGCCATTAGGTTACTCAACATTGTGCCTTTTCACATTAGGTACCACTGAACGGAATACGTGAGCTCTCGGACGTTGTGAGATGCTTGGGGACCTCAAAAGGGAGATTTTGGTTATTAACAGGTGAAAATCCCCCATTCCCCTATACTTAAAACATAAAATTAATTTCCCTTTACACCCGATGAATGAGGTATGGGATAGCTTCTCGCGTTGTTGTGAATTAACACGCTTTCTATTTTCAGATTCACAACTAACGGCACCTACTTGCTTATCGACGAATGCGAACATCACCGTTTGAGAAGCTTTTCAATAGAAATGATGATTGACTCGATACTTATACTGTGAAGTAGTTGTCGATAACATCGAGGGGGCCGGCAATGAAAGAAAAATGTAGATGACTAGAGGCGGGAATCGAACCCGGGATCTCCAGCATGGTAGTCACATGTTCTAACTATCATGCGACGACCGGTCCGGTACTACTATCTCAAATTTTCTAGTATTGAACTAGTTCTAATGGGTCAATTTTGCACCAGTTCTAATCAACCTTTTTTGAAGTGGTTCAAAACTAGTTCAAAAAGAGAAATCACCAAGAAATCATCAAATGAGAAATCCGACTAGAATTTCCGAACTGATACTATTCTAGTACAAAAGGTACAATTCCCCCCAACCCTAGAAGAACTAAGTGTTAAATGAGACAGTTGTTTGTATGGAAGGTGAACTAGTTCACTACCCTATGGGGAACTAGCACATAACTAGTTCCGAACTAACATTTTCCCTACTGGAGATATACCTACGCAGGAGATATGCCTGCAGCATATAATCTGTCATTTACGATTAATAGGAAATTTCATACAATTATGTAATAATGAAATCTAGGCACCGCATGGAATATAGATGGTACTAGGTTCTGACCATAAAAATAATTTTTAAATTGACACATTAAAATAGCTAATGTTTATTGTAAATTCTGCGATCATTAGTGTTATCCTTTTCTTTTATATCCATAAACATGAGCAAATGTCATCAACAAAATTCCAACGTTTCAGATATATTGCCCAGTAAGAGTAGCAACTATTCGGTCTGTACTACTTTCAATATATTCGCTATCAAACTGATACGTTTTTCATATTTTTTCCCTTCATCCTTGTAATAACAAAGGCTAACCTGCCAGACAATATGCCCCCATGGTTGGCGCGTTTAATGTTACGATAAAATAGACTGTTTTTTGGCTTCTTTCCATATCATCCACTTAACGTAATAAGAAATTTCCTTAACAAAACAACGACGAAATCATAAAAAGAGCTAAAACCCCACACATAGAGCTACCATTGGCAACAAATTGAAATGATTTCGTTGCCACCTTCCACCCACTCCCTCTCTCTCACTCTCTCTTAGTTGCTCGTACAAATTTATATTCGTTGTTATAAGTTTCGAAATGGCATCATGGGAAAAAAATTTATCAACAACAAAAAACCCATTTTTAGATGATAAAAATTAATTTGAGTCTATCTGGTAAATATCTACTGCAGCTAACAACAACAGTCAGAATCGTCGTCGGCCTGTCAAAGGATGAGTTCAACTGGATAGAGTGAATATCATGTTGTTTTTTCGCAACTTGTTTCTTCTTTTTTTTGGGCAATTTTTTGCACAAAAAGGGTTCATCAGTTTCTGCATTATTATCTTGACTCTTTTAATGTATGTTTAAATTCCACTTTTCGGCAACGAAAACAACAAAAACAAAAAAGAAACTAAAAAAATAACCCATCATCCATATGTATGAGATAAATCAGCCTTAATTTTTATATGGATGCAGTCAAGTGGCTTTAGCATTTTATTTTTAAGCGCATGAATGGATTTGAGCTTGAGAGATTCCTTGTGTGTGTGTGTGTGTTCAAGGGGTTTTTAGCAAATCACACATATAACTGCGGGCGGGAAGGGGGGAGGAGTGGAAAAAAACTAGAAAAAGGCACAAATTTCAATTCATTTGTATAAAATGAAAAAGAAAATTGTTGCAATATTATAAAAATTGCCTTTTTGGAAATAAGCAGCTCATAGTCGAGAGGACGAGTCAACAATATGATATGGGCTGCTTGTTTTCTTCCAAAAAAAAACTCAGTGCAAAAAGGATTCTTTGGTTGTTTTGCGCTTATTTTGCCTCCCCACATTCACATTACTCATTATTTTGGTAATTTCCTCCATATCCTTATACTGCAGCATGTTTGAAAGGAAGTGGCTTTTTGGCAGTAGATTTGAGCTGTTACCATATGGGGCATATAAGAATTAGTCTGCACGTATACATACATATATTGTTAGCTTATACACTGGCATCAACACACTGGCGAATGTTATAATATCATAAGGGCAAATAACATTTAAAACTGTACTATGTGCGACCTATGTTCTACCGACAAAATCAAGAGTCGTTTAGGAAGCACGTGAACATTGACAATTATAACTTTAAAGCGGCAGATGATTTTATTTTCGTTGTAAATAAAAATATTAGTGTCAAAAGAGCCTAAAACTTGACAAATTCTCTTATACGATACTTACTAACTTCAAATCGATATTAAATTATTATGGCATGTAACTTGACAAAATGAATGATGCAGAACTTCTTATTTTTGGGGCTACTTTCACGTGCAGTTCTCAGAATAGGGTCCCAAAATCATGTGCTGTACTGTGTAATGAATGCAGCCAACTTGACCAAACGAATGATGCAGAAGTTCTTATTTTTGGGGCTACTTTCTGTTTTACCCTCTGTCTTTACACTACTAATGCGATTTTAAAATGCATTTTCAAATCAAAACTAATTAGTCGTATATCTTGGACTATTCCAGGGGGGCTGTCAATCGCATTGTAATATGCCTAGTGTGTTTAGCACACCACCATCATGTAAAACTCTCGTGGACACTGCTAATAGAATTTATTATTAAAAAATATGTGCGGTCAATTGTGTTCAGAGCTGCCTAGACGTTTAGCCATACATGTAACTTCGACAAATATGAAAAATCCCGCCATTATATCTTTGTAATTCGCAGAGTTTGTCATACTCCCAAGAAAAATATCAAATTTCTCCCACTGTGCAATCACAACACATACATAACAGCCGCCATATACTCGTATGTACAGAGACAGCTAAAAAAATGCCCAAAAAACAACTCTTAAAAAAATAACTTTTATAGACATTTGAGTATGAGCGATATTGAATGCCTGCAGTAATTTCTTAATTAGCTTCAATGAGATACAATAAGTATTCACAAAAAACTGAAATAAAAGTTGATTTAAAGCAATTTTAGGCAATGGGAATTTTGCTAGTCTCTTGCAAATCCAACCTAAAAAGGCTTCGGAAAATTACATATGTGAATTGTTAAAATGATTGCTAGGCATCATATTTAAATGAAATCTCTAACTAGAAATTCAGCTGAGGTCATATTATTTAGTATATTTAGATGAACATTTGGCACAGGACAGCCGACACATAGACGCCATTTACAAAATACTTAAAATTAACCTTTGCACCCCATGAAAGAGTTATCGGATAGATTCTCGCGTTGTTGTAAATTAACACGGCACCTACTTGTTTGTCGACGAATGCGAACGTCACTGTTTGAGATGCCGATTTCCTCGACACTATACTGAGAAGTTACTGCCGACAACATCGAGGGTGGGCGGCTATGAACCATCATATCGCGGCCGGTTCCTGTTATTATATTATACAGAGTGGGCTAAAAGTCCGTCAAACAGCCATAGCGTGTGGGACAGAGGTGTTATGAAATGCAATAGCAACCAATGGGGTATTCATTAGCAATTTGGGATGGTGTCATTAGCAATGGGGGGATTTTATAATTTGAGTTTTCTGATCCTTATTCACTTGGGAATAAACAGAATCTCTCTGTGGAGGTCCCCAAGCAGCTCACAGTGTCCCATAGATCACTTGTTTCCAGGGCCATGCAACTTAACATCCGTTAAGTGGTTGCAAATGTGAGAAGGCGCAATGTTGGGCAATCTAAATGGCATGCTACCACAGAAGCGTATTAGGATGTAGGTAACATAAATTACTGATGCTCAGCACAAAGGCTCTATAAGAAGCTTTGGCAGCCCCAAATTTAGGAACGGACGCGGCGGCCTAATAGGCAACTCTCCTTAAATATACCAATTTTTATGACACACGAAGAAAAGGAAATCAGGAACAGCCTCAAATATTTAAAACCCTGCTAACGTTATAAGGACCATGATTTAAGGATTTGCACCTAAATTGTCCGAACTCTCTACAGAGATTGTGCCTCTATCCAATTGGCGGATATCCTCGACAAATACATGGACCGCCGTACAGGAAATCCGATGGACGGGACAGGGATGTACACGACGAAAAAACTATGACATTTTATACAGCTACCATGCAGAAAGACACGAATTTTAATGTGGGTCATAGTCGGCAAGAGACTTCGCCATATAGTATAAGTAAGGTAACGAATAGCCACTATCCGCCCCGACGGAATGTTGGCCTTAGCGTCGGCAAGAAACATCGTATTGAGTGGAACCAGATTACCACACAGAGAAAACCACAAGGCAACCTGGATATGTCCCCTGAGCAAAAGACAAGAAACCAGATTGAACACGTGGTAATCGATGGAGGGCACTTCTCAAGCGTTATGGACTTGCGAGTCATGCGCGGCCAGCCAGTTTACCTTCAAACACCTTTCTCGCTGGAGCATTTATATCGATCCTGGCAACATGTCACAACCATGGTATCGTTGTATTCTGACTCTTTTAGGTACGTCGATGTCGTGGTAAAGCTCATACAGCTCATGGTTCATCCGATGGCAAAACTCGTGCGTCCCCATTGAGAGGACTCTTTGTCCGTAGAAATCATTATTTTTGTACTCGTTGACCTCTATATCATCGGCATAGGCTAGTGACATGTGGTACTTGTGGAATATGGTGCCAGACATGTTGACACCAGCCTTTCTCATGCAAAGTCGAATCAGCTTGGCAGGAATACCAAACTCAGGCACGGCTTTAAATAACTTTTTCCGTATGGGAGAGTCGAAGCAAGCTTTGTAGTCGACAAAGAGATGGCAGGTGAGGTGGTTTATGAGTTTTTTCCAGATTTGTCGTAAAGTGAATATTTGACCAGTCGTAGATTTACCAAATCTACAGCCGCACTGATAAGGTCCAATTAATTGTTCTTCAATTGGCTTTAGAAGTTCACACAATATGCCCGAAATTCACTTGTAATAGGCTTATTCCACGGTAGTTATTACATTCACTACGATCTCCTTTCTTGTACATGGGACATAATAAACTCCAATCTCCGGGCATGCTCTCCTCTAGGTAGATGTTCTCCATGAGCTGATGCATGTTCCTAATCAGCTTCTCTCCACCTGCCTTAAACTATTTAGCAGGCAGACCATCGGCACCAGTCGCTTTGTTATTTTTAAGGCTGGATATTGCGAAACGTATCTCGCTCTGGCTCGGAGGTGGACAAGTAGTACCATCGTTATGGATTGGAGTGGGGTCTTCTGGAGTGGTGTCCGTATCCAGTAGATTTCTGAAATAATCTAGCCATATCTTCACCACGTTATTTGGGTCCGTCACTAGCTGGCCATCGCTGTCCTTGCAGAATCACTGATTGAATATTCGGGCTTCCTCTCTACTTTGGAGCGACTCTGTGCACTCATCCTGCATCTTCTTTAGGTCTTTCTTTTTCCGTCTAAAGAGAACAGTTGCCTTCCGTCTTTTCTTCCGTTCACGAACAGCTCGCGTTGCCATTGGCTGCAGTTTCGCCCAGTATTAAGCACGCGATTAGGTAGTGCTAAAAACGCTCGTAACCAAACGTAAAGAAAGCTAGACATCACAAAGCTGCATACAACCGATATAGCCAATGCCTACTCCATTAAACTCTCTTAATTACTTCAAACAAACCCACCCTAATTATAATATTCCCGACACCCAGTGACAGCATATTGCGAATTCTATGACCACTGCCGGAATAAAAAACCACGCTCAGACAAGATCTGATAACACTCTGCTACAACTTTCAATTTTGTTTTTCACTCTTTATCCTTGACCTTATGTAGTAAAACTGCGTTCTCAGTTTATCGGCAGAACGTCAGGATTTTTTTTAAAAGGACTTCAAAGTTTCAAAGGGTACAACACTTTCAAAAAATTAAATCAAATATTTCTTCGATCCATATGATAACGCTATGGGTATTAACTGAAAGGTAAGAATCTCAGCAACGCAAACTAATAACAGATTTTAATGGATCTGGACCAAAAATTTCAAAAATGTCACGAAGTTAAGAAACGCGATCCAAGTGTATGTAGCAAATATCGTGAGATTAGTCCATTACCCATCGCATACAAGATATCTCATAACTTGCCTTAAACTTAAATCCTATTGTTTGCATTTTTTTTAAACATAGGTTGAATGCAAAACAAGCGTGTGTGCTGTTGTTTTTATAACACCCAAACAGAGACTGACTGGTTTAAATCAAACAAAACTTTCGTGTGCAAAGAAGACTAATGCGAGGACGGCGAGGCTATAAAATGCGTATCACTGATTTATAAGAATATAAAAAATTTTTTACATTCAACACTCGGCAAAACTACACATGCTTGCATTGAAAATTGCAATAGCAGTCAAAAAAAAAAAAATTTCCCATTACATCCCATGGAGGGATAGGGGAGAGCTTCTCGCAATCAATGAGCTATGCGCTTTCTATTTTTTAGACACACTGATTGGGACCTACAGTTTTACACCGGTTCCGAACGAAATTGAGAAGCTTTTTCATGGCTAATTATACTCGATAGTGTCGCAGGCACTAAGCGAGGTGACCGTCGTCGAAAGAAATGTAAAGTGGTCTGACCGGGATTCGAACCCACGATCTAATGAATAACAGGCGCGCACTCTACCCATTACACCACCGACGGCCACAATAGCAGTCAGCTGATGTATAATACAAAAATTAAAAATAATGATTGGATACATATTAAGTATTTTTACTTTGCGCTTTCATTACAGTTTTTCCATATAATACTACATAATAACAATTTAAAATATAATTTTAATGTATTGATACAGATTTTCCAGCATAACTGCATGCATCAATCGGTTATAGGCCAGATGATTATTTCATTTTTCTTATACAAACCAACCCCTGATATATCAATTAAACTTACAATTGTAAGATTTACACCACTTTTATGATTAAAGGCGCATACACGTTCTGACATAATTAAAGTCATAGTGCCCTATATACATTTACATTTACCGAAAATAGAAAATTTTTCAAGTTCCATAAAACAAAGCCTTTTTATTGTTGCACTTAGATGTTTTTTTTCAAATACATGCAGTGAGGAGTAAAACTGAACATGTATTTGTCGAATTCCATATACATATGTTTGTTTAATAACTTTTTCTTTTTTCTGCGGTACAAGTTTCACCTTCACAATTTCAGCAGCAAATTTTCTCTCAATTTCACCATTATGTAACAACTGTATTTATTTAAATGTAAGTCCATTGCTTAACAGCAAATTTCTTGGTTTCCGAAAAACTCTTATCATTAATTTCCACATTTCGTTACTTTCTATTTGTATCTTTTTTTAACCCTTCACTGTACCTTTCTGTCTCGTCATATTGTTCTAGAACTTTTTGTGTATGTGTGTGTGCAACATTTGTTGTCTCATTTTCGCAATATAAAATGCTAAACAATGGGGCAGAATAAAAGGAAACACATTTACGATTAATTGCCAACGCAAGTAAACATAAAATGTTGTTGCAGCAATTGTTAACAATTGTGTGGTTTAAGTACCAAGAGTAGTAGCTACAATTTGCGGATTATTCTCTCATTTACATTTTTATTTAAATCTTTTCTGTTTTTGCTCTCGGTTTTGTTGAAAACATTAATTTGTTGTCAGTTATTGTGCATAATTGTGCTGACGTTCTGAATTGCACAATACAATGTGGGAAATTCTTTGAATAATTGTGGAAAATCATGAGTATGCACACATCCATACATATGTGTATAGCATGGAACATAATTCACACACACTAGATACCAGCAATTGTTGTGGGGACTAGAACTTGCATGTGTGTAGTGCAACTAATTTTAATAGCATAGAAATACCATAGAAAAATAATTTCGATTATTTTTGTAACCGTGGGGACAATAATAGATAACCTTTAAATCGACTCAGATTTCTATGCTGATCATTTATATATATATATTGTCATACCTACCACGCCTTCTTATGGGCGTTACAAATGGAAGAACAAAATTAATATACGCTTCACTCTGTTCATGCTCGTGGTGAAGAGTTGCAAGCCTATACTGTGAGTGGTATCCCTGTTAATTCGATGTTTCCCTTATCAGCACATTTTTTCCCGAGTCACCTTACACGATACAATGCCGTCTACGATGGGCGTCTATGAATCTTGTAATCTTTCAACTTATTTGGGGAAATGATAACGAGAAAAACTATATACTCGTATTTATAAATGTTCGGAGGCTTACAACTTGAAAATGGCAAAATTGGATAGTTCCTTCTGCGAATTTTTAGTAATTTTTACACGAATATAGAAAAGTAAAAGGATTAAACGATAAACATGTGGAGCAGTAGGCGGTGATGAAATAAATTTTAGTTCACGTATGAGTAATGTTATCAATACAGGCTTTATAAATATTAATCATTCGTCTAAGACAACTCTAAAATCTTACTTAATAAAGGGTAGTCCAACCAAAACGCATGATGTTAATTGTTAATAAAACAAAAAGTTGTCTTAATAAATTTTATTAAAATAGAATGATTCATGAGAATATTGCGTTATATCGGCCAAATGCCCGCCACGGCTTTGGTGACATATCACTATCCAATGGTCCATATATTCAATGACTCTAAGAAATAATTGAGGTTCAATGTCGCGAATGTGCCGATTTATCTCATCCTTTAGCTCTTGAACTATTCTTGGCTTATTGATGTACCCCTTTCCCTTTTTAAATACCCCCAACTGTGTCAAATCACATGATCGTAGCTTTCAATTCGTCACGTCGTGTGTTAACACGAATTTAATTTCTTGCTGGGTGTCAAGTGACACCATCCTGTTGGAACCACATATCGTCCAGGTCCATAACCTAAATTTCTGGCCACAAGAAGTCCGTTATAATTAAGATGGGCCAAAAACTTGACGTTAAGGTGTGATTCATAATTGAAATCTTGTATTATGGTTTAAACATTTTCATCTTCCATTACACATCTGTGTAACTTTTCCTAATGTATTAGTAAATTTTTTTCACAAACAATTTTATTGAAGTAGTACCAGCTAATGGTTTCTCATCACATTACATAACTGAATAATTTCCTTGCATAAACTTAATGTAGTTTTTATGTTGTGTATATTATTACGCTTAGGCGTGGAGAAGAAAGCGTGTCAAATTGCCTAAAATCTCGGTCTAATGTTAGCCAATTTTTGCGCAGGCTGGAGCAAGCTTTATATACAGTGCACCAATTTTTTTTTTTTTTGGGGGTGGGGGTGTGGTTGTAATAATTCCTTTCATTTAAAATAGACACTAAAAAACTATGTGTCTTACTAGTATTTTTAAGTGTATTTTCTATATCAGATGTTTTTTAATTAAATTGAAAAAGAATTTTTTTGTGGAGCATTTTACCCCTTATTTTGAAAAAAGTCAGAAAAGCGCAATTGGAGCAAAGGGCCTCAACGTAGTTTCGCCAATCTCTTTTGTCTAGTGCGTTTGATTTCACTCGGTTGAAATTGTATCCCATTCATTTCATGTCTTCTCCAACAGTTCGTCGCCATGTTTGTTTTGGTTTTCCACGTCGCCTGCTGCTTTGCGGGTTTCACTCAAAGGCTTGTCCACAGATTTCTGTTGATGGTTTTCGCAAGGTAAGTCTAATCCAGTTCCATCGTCTCTTCTTGATTTCGTATTGTAGAGGAACTTGGAAAATGTTAACTCTATCTCGATTCCTTACCTGTTCTTTTCGTCCTTATTTTATAAACTGTCAGAAAAGAGCCTTAACTTCAGACTTTAGGACATTAAAATGTTCTACAGAAAGTTGCTTATACAATTTTTGTCGGAAATTGATATCTTTAACTTTGCAACACAACACAAAAAAACGACATCGAAAACCTATTAAACCGGTTACTCGAAAATCGATATTTTGTAAAAACCGGTTTGCCGGTTTCCGGTTTCTGTTTTGCATACTTCATTTTGTAATTATAATTATTATTATAAATACTTTTTAGGATATATTAATACAAGTGAATATTCGTAAAAATCAGAGAAGGTTTACTCGAGCCAGTCACACAGACGTACATGGAATTATCAGCATAAAAAGTTTCGAATCGAATTTGAATTTTAAGGAACTTGGGCTCAAATTCGTGTCCTTCAAGCTTTACACTTTCACTTTCAAATGATATATGCCCCCGTAACTATGATTGAGGGTTGTTCTAAAATAGCTATGGTCAAAATTTGAGCAAAATCGAAAATGAGTTTGTCTTTGTTTGTTTGCATTTTTAGTACCGTGTAGAATCGAAAACGGCTTGATCGATCTTAATGAAAATAGGCTACTTGAATTTTTTGTTATATAAAGTGGACATGGCCCCGCCACTTGGATCCTTTTTTTTAAACCGCAATAATCGCCTTGAAAATTTGTATCCGTGAAAAATCGGTATGCTCGTATCAGTGGGAGTGGTATAAAACTTGAAGCTTTAAACGGCTGTATCTCATGACCTATAAGAGGTATACTGCTTATATTTGGTATATGTTGTTGGTACAGTATGAATTACAGCCAGGGTGGAAGTTGGCTGTGCCAGGCCCTATTTAAAAGAAAACGTTACAACAGCCATAATAATAGTTTGATCTTCCTGAAAATTTCACAGTAAAGAAGTAATATGAATACAATTCCTTAAACGAACATTAGTAAAAAAATATAGGATTTTCTAAAACCCTGGCCTTTGACCTCTTTGTGGTACGGGAAATAATTGTCCGATCTTACGCAAATTTCATTTCATAATCATGTCATGATTACAGAGGTAGCGGACGCCTACTCCAACCACCTAAGTCAACCCCCGATAATATTACCTCGCAATGCCATGAGAGAGACGGATGCTGCATACACGGCGAAACTGCAGCCAAACGCAATGCGAGCTGTTAATGAACGGCACAGGAAGAAGAGACGAGGCACAACTCGTCTCTTTACACTGAAACAGAAAGAGCTAAAGAAGAGGCAGGATGAGTGCACAGAGTTGCTTCGAAGTAGAGCGGAAGACCGAAAAATCTACAAAGGAGTTAAGGCGAAAATGCGTGAAACAGGGTTGCCCTCCTGCAAGGACAGTTGCGGACCCGGATAATGTTCTGAAGATATGGAGAGATCATTTCAGACACCATTTTCGAAGACCCCGCTCCAATCCAGAGCAATATCCCGCCTCAAAAATAACATAGCACCAGAAGACGATGGTCTCCCTGCTGAATTGTTTAAGGCAGAAAGGAAGGAGATGATTAGGAGGATGCATCAGAACATCTGGCTAGAGGAAAGCATGCCCGGGAATTGCGTACAAGGTCCTTTCTAGCATATTGTGTGGACGTCTATAGCCAATTGTAGAAAAACTAATTAGACCTTATGAGTGCGGCTTTAGACGTAATAAATCTACGACGGATGAAATATTCACTTTACGACAAATACTGGAAAAAAACTGAAAAGCAGATCGACACCTATTACCTCTTTGTCGACTACAAAGCTGCATTCGACTCTCCGATAAGGAATAAGTTTTTTGAAGCCATGTCAGAGTTTGGCATTTCTGCAAAGCTATTTCTACTTTGCAGATGTACCTTGAAAAACACTAAATCCTTGGTTACGATTGGTAAGGATCACTCTGAACCATTCAACACGGAAAGAGGTAACAGGCAGGGTGATAGATTCTCCTGTACACTATTTAATAAAGTTATGGAGAAGGTGATGAGAAAAGCTGGTGTCAACATGTTTGGCACCATATTCCACAAGAGCCACCTGCCTCTAGCCTATGAGGATGATATAGACATCATTGGCCGAAATCTGCAGGATGTGACTGCAGTTTTCTCATCACTGAAAAAGGAGTCAGCAAAAATTGGTTTAGCGGTCAACGAGGACAAAATAAAAATAATGATTTTGACATACATAAAATCCTCTCAATGGAAACGCGGCAGACCGTGAACGTTTACAATAATTGTTTTGAGGTAGTAGCTGAATTTACCTACCCCGAACTTCCGTCAGTATGAAAAAAAAAATGTCAGCCAAGAAATCAAGCGAAAAATAGTGCTCGCCAACAGTGCTCAGCAGCACTTTAGTAACTGCTAAGAAACAGAAACAGTTGCTAATTTTACCCGTTCTGTTGTATGCTGCCGAATCGTGGGTGCTTCGATAACGGACATACACAACCATTTAGTATTCGAAGAAAAAGTACTCCGAAAAATATATGGACCCATCTGCGTCGACGGCGAGCTGTATGAGCTTTACCACGACATCGATGTAGCCTAAAGAGTCAGAATCCAACGACTGCGATGGCTGGGACATGTTGCCAGGATGGGTATAAATGCTTCAGCGAAAAAGGCGACATGCCACCATCTGATAGGACTAACAGGAGAACGCACGCAGAAGACCGAAGCGTGTGAAGTTCTTTAATACTTCAGGCCTCTAATTTATGAACTACGTTCGTTACTTGTAATGGACCACTTAAGTAAGTAAGATGAAGTAGTTGGAGAACTTGATACCCGTGTATCAAATGTAAGAACATTTGGGTTTTATAACCTAAAAGCATTTTTGTAGATAAAGCAAAAAAGGACATTTAGACCCATGAATGATATGTGAAGAGAATTCAGAATTCGCATTCAGAAAGATAACATGCTTTCCAATTTTAAATGGAACCTCAAAAAAAGATTGAAATCCATGAAGAAATAACAACACTGCAACATTTTTTTTGTGTAAGCAATTATTTTGTTTTATACATATTTTTTTATTTGTTTTTGTTTTTTTTTTTGAGTATTTTCTTAAGAATCCATAATTCAAGTAATAATTATATTATTAACAGTTTTTCTGTACGTTCATATGCCCTTAATAAATTAACTAATAAGAAACAGGAAATTATAGCAAATGAAGGAACTATGGCTAAACTAAACCAAATGATGGGATATGAACGTTACCAATAATAAATAACTTAAATTAGTACTAAATATATATATATCAATATTGTGTTTTCTTATATTTTGTTTATCAAATATTTTACAAGCAATTTGTTATTGAAATGTTAAAGTTTACATTATACTAAATTTTGAGCAATGGAGACATTTACAAAGAGCTGAGATGGGAATATATTTACACAGGAGGGAGAGGTTGGGGAAAAATATAGGAACAATAAATAGTTATTACATATCTAAATATATATATGAAATTTTTGTATTGTAAGTTTTTGTTTTTAAGATTTAGGGCTGTAATTTAGTTTTTAGCAAGAATACGCTGGGAGAATTAATTTTAAGATATGTTACAAATGCGATTGTTTTATGGATTATATTACTATTGGGTTTTATATAGTTTAGTTTTATTATTTAATTCTGTTTTTTTGTTTTTTTTTTTGTTTTACTATATAAATAAATATTCGTTTTTGTGAAACCAGTTTTATTTGCAAAATATTCTATTTTCTCTATTAATAAAGTTTCTATTCACTAAGGATCTGGGGAATTACTATATCTTTGGATCAAAATACTTGTCGTGTGTTTTGGTCTGTTTTGTTAATTAGTTTTTGTCATTATATTTTAGATCTTTTGCTTTAACATTAAATTTGAGTTTTTTTTTACATATTTTACAAATTATTTTTTTCTTTTTTGTATTTTTTAAATCTCAGATTCTTTTAATATATTTTCTGATTCTTTATCTGCTCACTCATATTGTGAGAAAAATTGCCATTTCCATTCGATTTGTCATCGTAGCCATTGCTAGACTTATGTAGACCATTCAACAGTCTTTCCATAGCCGGCACTTTGCTGAATGGCAACTCTGTCGTTGAGGTTGGCGTAGGGCCAGCTGTTGCGACTCCAGCTGCCAAGTGACCATTTGTTGTTTGCGAAAACTTTCCAGCCATTTCCTCTGCGTTGTGATGCTGCTGCTGCTGCAAATCCTCATCCTCGTTTTCCACATCTATGGCCGTATCATCAGCCTCGGACCCACTGGGGCTGTGCAGCGGTGAGGGAGGTGTTAACGAGTTTGTGGCATGATGCGTCGTTGGACCCACGCTCATCGTGTGCGTGGTAAAGGGGGAGGTTGATGCACGCATTAAATGCTGCAAATGATGATGAGCATGGGCGTGAGGATGAGGATGACCATGCGGATGGTGAACGTGTTGTTGTAGTGCGGACGTGGGTGAGTTCGGCGGTGTTGTTGGTCTACCACCACTGTTGTGAGGGTTTGTAGACGTCGAGGGAGCATTTGCGGCTGCAGCCGCCACAGCGGCCGCAGTTAAGCACCCCACCCCCTATACCAGCGAAGACAATGGTGGCCGGGGTGGGCTGGTGTTGCGAGCCGCTGCGGCGGCATAGTACTGCATGGCATGTGGATGATGGGGTGGTGGTGGTGGCACGAATCCCGAAGTGGTGCCATCATGATACAGAACCGGTACTCGCACCAAACGTTGGGCAGCATGAGCCATATTAGCCATGTTCGCGGCTTCTAATTCGGCGGCCAACTGACGCTTCCACTTATTGCGACGATTTTGAAACCAAATTTTCACCTGGGTCTCGGTCAAACGCAACGAGGCAGCCAAACCGGCCCTCTCAGAGGAACTCAAGTAACGTTTCAAATCAAACGTCGATTCCAACTGGAACACCTGAGCTCTAGAGAATACCGTTCGAGTTTTTTTCTTGCGTTTCGTTTGATTTGAGTCACCTTGGGGCGAGGAGCCGTCGGAGGGACCATCACCATCATCTTCTTCGATGATTTCCTCGCCATCATCGTCCGACTCATTGGAACTGGTTGGCAGCAAATAGCTGGAATTGGAGTGGGATGAATGATGATTGAGACCTGCGCTAGAGCTAGTGGGTGTCGATGGCTGATGGGGTTGCGACGTCAAGTGATGATGATGATTGTGCTGCGTATAGGCCAAATGGGGCGAGGGTGATTTTGTGCCATTGTTAAGGTTGTTATTGTTGTTGTTATTGCTACCGCTGCCAGTGCTGTTGGCCAGAGAGCCATTTAACTGAGGCGAAGGAGGAGAGGAGTGATTTTCTGTGGTGTTGGTGGAGGAACTATCTGCAAAGAGTGTAAATGAGAAGAGAGTAAAAATTAATAACATTGTTACACCAATAAATCTGTATGTCTGTATATATAAAAACAAAATTTCACAAGCGCATGTCCTTTGAGAGAATGTCAGAAGAAAAAAAACTCTTGTAGAAAACCCTTAACAAATGATGATATTCTAACTCTGTATAGTGGGTGTTCGTAAGCTGTAAAGCAATGTGTGTCATATTATGAAGAACCACACACACACACGAGAAAAACAAAAATATTTGCTTTCTATTTTAAAAATGGCGTTTAACTGAAAATCTTTCTTAACCCCCACTAAGTGGAGAAATGACAACAACAATAGCAACAGCATCGAAAAAACAAACAAAATGTCTACAATTCACAGAAATTAGAAGAACCACTTGACTTTTTACTAAAAGCTGCAAAAGTTGTGAGCGAGCATCCACTTAACGTATAGCAATGCAAAAAATAAATCTATCCTAACGATAGCATTAGAAGTGAAAAGTGTAGTTAAAAATAGTTTTTGAAGAACATTTTAAGAATATTTATAGGAAAATTGGAAATAAACCAGATACATTAAAATTACGTGAAAAAAACCTACTGGAAACTAAGTTTATTGTTTAATTTAGACGCGCAGATGATTGAGTCTAAATTTTGTTTCCTATACTTTTGATAAAATCTTTGTTTGTGGTGCGATATGAGTCTAAATTTGTAAATTTATTTGTAAAACCACAATGGTTTATGTTAAGCACAGGGATTTTTTCTCATATGGTCCCACAGTTTACTGCAAGCAAATTAGATTATATAACACGAAACCCATTGCATATTTTTAGGGAACTCTATATAATACACTTTTATTCACTAGAAAACCACAAAATATCGTTTAATCTCCGTACGTGGGAAACTCTAGAGGTATAGATTCAACTATTATTATATACAGTTTACCGCATCAAATCCCCATAAGTAAGAGTACTGGACAAAACTTCTATTTTTAGACAAAGAAAAGTGTAGCCGCTTTTTAAGCAAATCAAAATGTTTCACATTAGTTCGAAAATGCGGCTCTGAAAGTGTCGGATATCTTAGAAAATCTCAGTAAATTCGATCAGGAACGTAGGTTGATAAAACTATAACATATTTTAAGGTAGAATTTAAAAGATACTCATTTCATCGTAATATGACTACAAATTGGATTTTTAATAGTGTTTTTTATATCTCAGCCTAGACACCAAAACTGTAGCATGTTTTTAGGAGAGATCACATGCTGCATATTTCTTCTTAATATGATCATAGAGGTGCATACTAAACAGAAATTTCTTCAATTTAACTTTAGCCAACATTCATTTATTGGAAGATGCTGATGTGCCACCAAAAGTATTGCCTATTTTTTAGCATGTTTCTAATAACAATGGGAATATTAAAGTGTATATGCATTGCATAGAACACCAAAAGTGTTGACTATTTTAAGGAGAAAGTGCTTATAACACAATCAACTCTTAAAGCGTGTCTCTGCTTATATATTTCCAAGAGAGCTTGAAAGTCACAAAAGTTCGTGCAAATTATAAGATGTGAGAAAAAAAGATTTGGGTCATTTTAAAGCGTACCGATGATTCTCAGAGAATATCTCTATATTCGATCATGTAGTTGCAAGCGTGGGTCAGTAAAACTGTAACATATTTTCAGGAGAATTAAAAAGATACACATTTCTTCTTATAAATATTGTTAAAGTGAAAAAATTTCTTTTTAATATGTTGTCTAATATTGTTTACTAAACAGAGTTTTCCTCAAGCTAACATTTATTGTTCGTCAGTCATGACCGGCTGTGATATGATGGTTAGAACAGGCGACTACTATGCGGGAGATCCCAGGTTTAACTCCTGGATCCAGTTATCTAAAATATATAAAGACAAATTTTTCTTTCACTGCCCGCCCCCTCGATGTTGTCGTCAGCAACTTCGCAGTATAAGTGTCGAGACAATCGGTATGTCTAGTAAAAGCTTCTCAAACAGTGACGTTCGCATTCGTCGATAAACAAGTAGCTGCCGTTAGTTGTGAATCTAAAAATAGAAAGCGTGTTACTTCACAACAACGCGAGAGGCTATCCCATACCTCATTCATGGGGTGTAAAGGGAAATTATGTTTTTTTTTTAAGTCATGCATGTGCCACAAAAAATAGTCTGTTTTAAGGCGAATAAAAATGTTGAAAACTTATTATTTTAATGGGACTATTGAAGTGTAGGGTAAATCTGCAGAAATTGATGCATACAATTAGGTGTATTATATAACACGAAAGTCTAGCATATTTTTAGGAATAGATAAATGCTACATATGTTTTTCTTTTTATTCTGATGAAAGCGGTGTTTATAAAACTAATATTTCTGTAAGCTTATCTCCTCCAATCTTCATTAAATTAATCATGCATATAGGAAGATGACATACAAAAATTGATGCCTATTTTTAGGTAGCCCGAAATAGTGTTTGACATTTAAATATTATTAGTTATTCCAACGGAAGATGAACATAAACATCTTTCAGTCAAAAAGTATGCAATAATAATGGGATGTAAATGCAGCTAATATTATATTTATGTAATAGCCTCGTTAATAAATAGATGGTTCTTAATTTGCTCATTCAATTCCGGTGGGTTGTACTGGGACATTAGTTTCGACAATCGTATTAATTAGTTATCAATTTGCGTTCGTGTATCAAATGATATACCAAATTGGATAAACGATCAGAAATGTTTTTATAGTTGATATTAATGGCCAATTCAGTTTCGCACACTAGGTTGACGTGTTGCGAACTCCATGACGAGTTCGTCATCTGCCCCCTATTTGATTGTTATGTTGTAAACAAGTTGTTTGATTTTAAGTATAGCTTCATTAAGTGGTGGTACCAATGTAAAATCTCACCCACAATAAAGGCATAGCAAGGTGAAGGTTCTAGATCAGTATAGTAAAACCCTAAAAGTATCTGGCGATCTCAGTCCAATTTTTTTTTTATAACCTTTAATATTTTTTGCTTGTATTGATGTTTGTTCGTTTAGCTTTTCAGCTATAACTCAAGACCCATTGATACATTTCTCATATCATTTATCAGCATAATTGTAGCTAAGGCTTAAATAAATGTCGTTTTTTAATATATCCAAGTAAAAATTATGTTGGACTAATTTTATCGAATGAAATTTTCTATTTAAGCGTTAATCCACAATATTGGAACAATTTGCGTATGATTTATGTAAAATCCGCATAACATTTATATTACTCATATGTTGCACATAAATGCATACATACAAACGTAACAAGTACCATATGCAAACTCGCTACATGTGTACAGTACACTTTTGACTTATTTTATCGAATGAAATATTCAATCAATCCACAATATTGGAACGATTTACGTATGATTGATGTAAAATCCACATCAAATTTATATTACTCATACGTTGTACATACAGACATACATATATCAATATCATCAATATCGTCAGCAATTACCAGTTTTCTACTTATAACAAATATGATCAGAAATTTGGAGTTGTTGGTGAAAATTTATAAAATAAAGTTGATAGATGAACATTTTTTGTCCAACCTTCATGTTAACAACTAATACAATTTTTTATAGATAAGATCTAATGTTTACCATTTACAACGACGAACCAAAGTGAAATTAACAAACTTGCTTGAACTAAGTAACTTTATCTAAACACTTTGTTGGCAAATCAAGAAAAATTCCTTCACGAATCAATTAAAAATGTTATTGATAATTAAACTTTAATTTACCTAAATAATCTGTTTCTCTTAATAATTTATAGTATATAATACAACTTATAAATATTGCATCTCATTGCTCCACATATATACACATATACCCTTTAATTCCAGTATTGTTTAAATATCTTCATAACCTCTGTACACTTTGTAGCAATTAACCCTTTTATCACCACGTTCTTGCTTAATCATTACATTTTTCTGTTTGTTTGTCTTGGCGATTATAGCTATTTTCCCATGTTTAATCTTCATTCACACAGCTGGAAAATGCAATTGTTGTTTTTGGAATTTACAATTGTTTTTGTCCACGCCATATATAAGGTTTCTCTTAAGTGTTAAAAGAATTTCATTATTTTGCAAGCAACACACACAGCAGCAAGCACAAAAATAAAGAATTTACATTTCTTAAGAATTTTATTTTCTTAAGCAAACAAAAGAAAATTCCTTAAATTCTTGGCATTTCAAGCACAAATGTCATTCATGCCCCACCGGTCTACCGCCACCCACTCAACTATTAGGTGCTAATCCATGCAACAACATGTGTAGTATTTGTATGTCGTGTCTGTCTGTCCGTGTAACGTTCACATTCCTTTAGTTAGAAAATTAGCAAATTGACCATTTTACTGCTAAAGCCGCCAGTAGTACAACTTACGAATGCTTGCCCTGGGGTAAATAAGCAGGCAAATGAATGTAGTTTTCAATTAAAATCGCTAAAACAATTTGCTCAAATAGTTTCATTAAAGGTATTAAATTTCTAAAACGGTTTAAACGCTACAGAGCTTGCAACATTCCTATGCAGTGTGAATTTATACCACCCAAACCCATACCCCACGCAATCATATACAGGATAAGTGTAGTCTTTATCATCGTCACATATAGAAGTTAGCATGTAATTGTATAAGTTTGTGTGGGCATGATTGGGGAAGTTGGGTGTTACAGTTGGTCACTTGGCTGGGGGATATGTATGTGTGGTATGTGTGGGTGTGTGTGTGAGCTTAAGCCTATTTAATTGGCCTCTTGCATTAAGTCGCTAACTAAATTGCAATTGAATTTGATCATGTAAATTGGCCTTAGGCAATACATTACTCTATATGTATGCATATATGTGTGTGTGTAGGAACTGCAGTTACATTTTACATACATTGTAATGCACCGTTACATGAGTTTTGTAATTGTATGCGCCCGTGTTTGTGTGTGTTATGATATACACGTAAATGCCAGTGGAATGTGCTGAATTAAGTTATTTGTCATTTTATACTTAGAGAAGAATTTTATTGTTAACAACACATGTTCATTTGATTAACATAAGAGTTGGGGGATTAAAGTTTGCCAATATTTGTCAATTTGTATACTATACTATACTTAGCAATGACTTGTCTTTACTAACACGAACTTTCACATTTGTGCTTAATGTCAAGCAATAAAAAAATGTGAGAGGTAATATTGTATAATCTTTAATTGGACGTATACTTATTGCCACAATGTAAGAGAACTACATTTTTGTGGAGCGGAAGGGAAAAAAGGGTAACTACATTCTCAATGCACAGTTTTACATTAAAGTTGTCCAGTTAATCTCTGTTATCTCAAATAAAATGTATGCAATGGAAGAACAAAACTAAATGCGCCTGAATGCATGTTACGCTGTTATGTTAAGAGAGGTATATAAGTTATAAAACTTATCATAGACTAGCACCAAAATGACTTTAAATTGTGTTCATAAAGTATTATTTTCCCTCTCATATATATACCCTACAAAGGTAAGAGCAACATATTTTCCTCAATATTCGTTAAAACGTTGTAATTACCCGAAAGTATGCTATGTATTCACACTAACAGATAATTTAGATAAGTTCTTTATATATTTAGCATAAGCCAATCAAAACAAAAGACATATAATAGTATCGAACATCTAAAACTTGCTTCTATATAACAATCGAATATTAAATCTTTTGGAGCCCACGAGAAGGTTGTCCTAAAAATTCGAACGGATCAAAGGATTTTTATATTCATTTGCAATCGAAAAGAAAAGTGGGACCAATTTTTTTAATAATGCAATATAGGGATTGACATGGAAATCTTTTCACTCTCTTCGTAAAAATTCTCAGCATGTCGTAAGTACAAAATGTATCAATTTTTGCCTAAAATAATGATATGTCTTAAGGCTTGGATATGGTAAGGGGATGGTTGCCCTTAAATATAAGCAGTACGATTTGAGTTTCTTTCTTCAGAATAATTACACATTGTTGCATAAAAATTTAGCTCTGAAAAATAAAAATTGAATAGAAAATATAGTTTGCTCTTATCAGTTTTTTAAGATTTAACCTTTTAAAGATTTTACCGAAATATCTTTCTTGTTCAATAATTTGAATTCATTCCACCTAAAGATATGCAATAGTTTCTGTACTAGAAGTTACGGAAAATGCAAATCTACGGTTATATATGATTACCCTCAAATATATGCAGTAATATTAATATTTCTTTCTTTTCAATTATTAAAACAGACATTGTGCCACAATATTGTATGTAATTTAACTGGGAAGCATTTTAGACCATTTCAATCTTTAAATATTCGCTCTTGTCGAAATTTTTTCATATTCGAAGAATTGTTTTATTGCAGCGCCTTAAAGTATGCCATATTTTATGCGCAATAGCTTGTTCTTGCTGGCTAATGCTAAGAAGCAAGAAGCTTAAACAAGAATCCCTGCAAGCAGCATTAACCTTAATCCAATCGTCCTAAAGTTATGCTATGTAAAATTCATAGATCATATCAGAGACTTTTGATAGAAAAAACATAGTTTTTCCAAGCTTTGATTATGTCATACATCAGCGTTGAACTTTGAGCTTAGGGAAGCGTCATCATAAACTTCAGGTAAATAATTGGTAGAGCTTCAAGTTTAAATGCATTCAGATAATCATAGAAACTTTATATAGAAGAAAATCTCTTACAGGATAACTAGGAATTGGAATTAAGTGTATAACATAGCTTATATTTGTAACTGGATCAGGAGATTTTTTAAAATTTTCGAAGTGGTAAGATGTCATAAATATCAGTTAATAACTGGTAGAACTGCAAGTTTCAATACATTTAGATAATCCTAGAAATTGTCTATAAAAATTGTCTATAGAATTGTCTTTTACTTAAAGCTGGGTTAGGATCTTATTTGTTAAATCCTTTTACTAATTGTTACTGGGTTTTACAATCTAATTTTCTTATAAAAGTTCCTGCTATCAATTTAATTTTTAAAATTCTTATTATATCTAATAATAACTCAAAAAAAAACAAAACCCCGGAAATACTTGTACCTTTATACCCCTACCCCAAACATCCTTAACCTCCTTAATAGGCTACAATATCGACCGACTCATATTATCATACCAACAAACAGGACAACTTACCATGGGTGGGACTATGAAATGGCATACGTTGTGGTGCCCACGGCCAACCGGGTGGACACAGAGCAGCATAGCGACCGGCTAAAGCACCCCATTGTGATATGAAACCCAATCTGTAAGTGGAAAAAGTAGAAAAAATCAAAATACAAGCATAAGAAAATTGTTCAAATGGAGGCAATAAAATTATTTAGGAAAATCATAAAGGATATGCAGGAGGAAATAAGAAAATCCTACACAAAATGAGGGCAAAATGCCTGGAAGCTATTTCGCCAACTTAACAAGTTATAATAACAATGAAGTAGATGGAGAAATAACAAACGAAAACAGAAGATGGTAAACAGCTGTTAAATATTTAGCAGATTTGTGAACACTTTTACACATACACAAGGTGGTCAAGATGGCATGGGGGAGATAGATGGTATAAACAACCCTTTAATATGATACAATGCGAAGGATGATAGATATATGAGTGTATCTTTGTGGGGGATCACAGAGAGAAATTTAACTCGAAATTTCTTAACGAGAAATTTTACATATGCACAGTGATTAAAAACGAATAGAAGCCACTGTTTTTTGAGATTTCTTTAAGTAGAAAGTGAGGTACATTATATTGATAAGTAATCTATATTTTTGTTAATAACCAATTGGCACTTATGAGTCTTTTAACCAAAAATAAGACTAGAATGACGGAGGGGCCTAGCTCGGCCTTGCTATTCTTAACTTTTTACAAAATATTAATACCATTCAACTATTCTGATTTAGTCAGCTCAAACGAGGTGGTTAAGAGATATCCTGAATTAATGTCTCTCTTTCGCTCTTAGATAAAAAGTTTTTTGATTTAATAAGGTCCATCAAGATTTAGATTATTTCCATTATATATATCCTGTAAAAAGTCACAAGTCAACATTTTGTAAAATGGACTTAATGATGCAAAAGTGTCCCAAAAGTCATTGTTTATGCCCATCACAATTTAAAGTAAATTTATAGTTATTGTGTCTAAACGCAAGTGGCCATAAACTTTAAATTAGCAATAACTCAGAAACGCAAAAAGTGGACTTGAGACAAGTCCTTGGCTCTATTATTTATTATTACCTATGTTATCAAAGCAATTGCGTTAGCACCTACGATTTTTGTAATGGTAATATTATAAATTAGTACAATTATTGTACGATAGGTGGCGCTCTAGCAGCGTTCACCAATGATCAATAGATAGAAATTCCATCACAATTTAAAGTGATTTTGTAGTTATTGTGTCAAAACACAAGTGACCATAAACCTTAAATCATCAAATACTCAGAAACACAAAAAGTGGACGAGACATTTCTGCATGATACCGACGATATATATGAGACGAAATCTTATCCGCTTGACTCTTTAATTTTTTTAGTTTCCTATGTTATCAAAACAATTGCCTTAGCACCTACGAATGTTGTAATGATGATTTTATAAATTAGTTCAATTATTGTGCTATAGGTGGCGCTCTGGGAGAGTTCATCAATGATCAATTGATACTAAAAATTTTTGAATAAGCAACCTTGCAAACATGAACTGTTATAATACGTATAAAGTTCATGTAATATTTGCTGACAAACTTAATTTAAAAACCCTGACAACTCCTTCAGTTAGAATAAAGTTATTGGCAAAAAGGTTCAACAATTTTCTGAAACTAGTCTTTGTAATATGCTATTTCTTACCTATAACAAACCAACCCAAAATATATTCCCCAGGTCCTGTATTCCGCAACTATTTCTCACCTACAACCCTAAAGCAACCCCAGGCCAACTTATAAATGACGTTAAGGCTGTTTTAGAACAACTGAATTATGTTACTATATGATTGTTTAAAAAACCTTACATCGAAGACAACTTAGATCACACAACTTTCCCCACAACCCTGAACGTCTTAACAACACTTAAATTGCTCCCCAAAATGAAGACACAACTTTGCGAAAAGTTTTTAATCCTATAACCAAAACAAAACAGCAACAAAAATCGATAAACAAAATCTCTTAAATAAAACTTAAAATCAACACAAATTATAACAACTTAAAAACACCCTTCTCTCCCTCCCATTTGCCACACAAAGGGGAACAAAAAGGACGATGAAAAATCTCCAAGCAATTTTCATAAATTTTACAGTATACAAATATATTATATATAGAGAAAAAATCTTTATTTATTTTTATCTGTAAATTGACCTCCCCTACTCTCTCACTCACTCTCTTTTTGGTACAATCTCTGCCACCCTTAAAGCTATGAAATAGAAAAAATAAATACAAAAACTTTGACCTCGAATGATTACCTGTTTATTTTCTTAGATCGAATTGAAGCAATGCCTATTAAGTTACTATACACTCTCTTCCTCTGCACCACCTTAGCCCTTAGTTGTTTTCGTATGCTGTTACTATATCCTTTATATGAAAATATACTAAATCACTATTACATACAATCAAACCATCTCCCCTCCCTTTTAACTGACAATATGTAGCCAAGCATCTTCCTCCTTCTCCTCCCCCCTTCACCACCACCCCCTCTACCATCAACCATTTTGGGCCATTGTTGTAGACCCTTCTTAATCATCCATTAAACATCTTAATATTTAACTTTGTGCTTAGAGCTATACTGAGAAAATATGGTGGAGTGGTGAGGAGGGGGATAAGGCAACATTGCTTGCTGCCGAATAAAAGAGGAAAATCACTTAAGTGCTTTATTAAGTCAAGTAGAAGAGTGCAGGAGGGG
The DNA here is from genome assembly GCA_964034835.1 of Muscina levida. Lineage (NCBI taxonomy): Eukaryota > Metazoa > Arthropoda > Insecta > Diptera > Muscidae > Muscina > Muscina levida. Next base: position 134,706,854 of record OZ035880.1, read on the forward strand.
GGATACAGGCAAACAAATCTTTTTATTCTGCTTCCACTTTTTCTTTCTCCCCCCAGTTGGATTTTTCTTTCACAAGACTGTGTACGGAAGTAAAAAAGAAAATTGGAAAAAGTATGTAGCTGGGGCGGGGTAGAACAAAAATCACCCCCAAAGTGTTGTAGTTAAGGAATAGGAAGTGAAAGGTGAAATATACAAAAGATTTACCTGTTGTCGGAGAAGAAAAACAAAACTTAAAAGAAAAATAAGCGCAACCCCTTTTGTGCAATTTGAGATGTGGCGGGGGGAAGATAAAGAGATACTTCTTAGCAGATACTTGGTTCTTAAGGTTTTTCGTATGTGTACTTATAAATAAGAATATGTATTTGCAAGGACAGTGTTATGCTGAACAATTAATATGTTGATTCAATTAAAAGCTTTGTCATGATAAACATTAGCTAGTTTAGAGGTCATTTGACGAAGAGTTTGAAATAAAATAGACATCTTCGAATGACTATAACTCGGCAGCTTCAAACTTGTCTTCACAAACATAAGCTGTAATGTAATGCAAAATTAATCGAATCTACGAAATATATGTGTTGAATTTAATCAAAACTATGGTCTTAATTTGGAGCTTTTCCTATAACTGATAAAAAGTTACAAAACTTTTGGTTAAGAAATACAAAATTTGGCACGGGAATTCATTTCGAATTGTATGGACAATGGTTGTGGTGATGGGCTTGGCCGACATTGATGAAATTATTATATTTTCGGCCGATTTTACCAAAACTTTCGGGTTGCCTTAATTTAATAGAACTTATGACAAGTTGCAGTAAATACTTTGGAGAAGAAAAACAAAATTTGATCCGATTTTAATAGAACTTGGTGGTTCTGTTAAATGTAGAGTACTTAAGACTTGTGTCATTACAACACATGATTTTGGGACTCAATTCTGAGAACTGCAAGTGAAAGTGGCCCCAAAAAGAAGAAGTTCTGCTTGATTCGTTTTGTCACGTTACATTCCATAATAATTTAATATCGATTTGAAGTAAGACATGTCGATTGACTCAACACGATACTGCAAAGTCGCAACTATAACTTTTCAGTCAAACATATAACCAAACATCCATCGTTTCTTGCTTGTCAACTATGGTCCCACTACTTTCAAAGCTAAATCTTTCATCAGGACTAATAAGCAACGAACTAAGCTACAAAATTCTCATGACTCTGATGACATTTGCCTCCCACAAAACACACAGTTTTAATTACAGTGAAACCAAAAACTCCAAAACCCCCCACTGAACCATAAAATACGCAGACATTTCTAAGGAAAACACAAAACCTTAACTTATTCTAAAAAAAAAACTGAAAAAACACACACCTAACAAACCCTTACAGTCTGTCGCAGCCGATTTCACATACATAATTTCTTACCATAACTTGTAAGCGTCAATTGTAAACGTTTCAAATTGCGAGAAAACAAAAAAAACTTTACATTCACACATGTTTTAAATTTCTTTTCGTACTAACTAATACATGCATGTAAATGCATTCGCCGTTAAAGCTTATACACATAGCAACAAAAATGAAAAACAACAGCAGCAGACCCACTGCTGTTCATTAACCTTTTAGCCAAGAACGCCTTTTAAACGGGTGGGTGGATGGATTATTGATTGTAAAGTGACCTCTGCTCAAGTGACTGTGATTTGTGTGCATTTGCATGTCTGGCTTTAGTATATGGTAAAATTGAAACATCCCTACCTTCCTTCCCACAAGATTATGGAGAAGTTTTGTATTAACTTTTACTTCGATGATGACATTAACACTTTCAACCTGACCTGTTTCGTCTGGGCCAATTATCGAGTTTACTGGTCATGGTCTGTTTATATTACACATATGTATGTATGTACGTTTTTTGTGTGCTTTTAGTTTTTAAATCAAGTGTGAATGAAAATAATGAAAATCAATAGGATTTAGCATAGAATTCAATTAAATCGGGGAATCTATAAAAATAACATACATAAATACACAGAGCAAAATGTGGAATGACGGTGAGAGAGTAACTAAGCATTAGAAAAATTAAATATATTAAAAACGGTTTAGCAGAAAAATGTGAAAAACAATAACAAAATATCGATTAAGATGATACACTCAGATAAAACAAAGTTCGTAAATACAATTAATTTTTTAATTGAGCCAACAACGGCTTTTGTAATGTCAACTACTAATATTGTAGCTTGATTGTTGAAAATTTTGTTTTTGATAATGATTATATGTGTATGATATATGCGAAACAATAACAAAACATCGATAAAGATGATATATACACAGAAAAAAAAACAATTAATTTTTTAATTGAAATTGACCCCACAACTGCTTTTGTTACATCAACTACTTATGTTGAAGCTTGATTGTTGAAAATTATGTTTATGATAATGATTATATGCCGTTTTTTTATATTAACAACGCATTTAATTGATATGATTAAATTTGTTGTAGAAATCAATGTTGACTTTCAACAATTCCTTTTAATTACTTAATAAGTGCCGACAATTTTTTCTGTGTACTCGTACGAAGACAATACTACTATTTCATTTTAACTTCTGTCTCTTATCCTCTCTGTCACTCTCTCCTTAATACTAGAAACTTAGTTCGATCTTAAGTACACATTGCCATATCAACAACACATTCTTCAACAATCTTTCATACATTTCTCTCAGTGCACTTTTCACCACTCATAATTGCTCTTGCAGGATTTTTGGTTTCTTTTTGTTTTTTTTCATCTTCGTCTTATATTTCTTAGTCTTATTTCAAAGTATGTGTTTTTCGATGATTTGTTGGTTTTCTTGTAGGGTTTCCTTATGTATTTTTGTTTTTTGCACACTACAAATACCTACTTAAGAAATATTCTATTTCTTTCTACGTACATACATATGCTTAGTAAAAATTATTGTTGAGCTTTTGTTAAAAGTCAATTAGAGACAAAACCATTTTAAGTGCAGCAAAATTGGTAAAACATCGAGAAACTGTCCACGTCAAAAACGAACTACAAAAGTCTAAACAATTAAAATATTTGTATAGACTAGAGAAATACATGAAAAACGCTTATGTTCGAGCGACTCACTTGGGCGGGAACATTGGTAAATTTGTCTGTTTACATTTGCCATTTTAAATTCTAACTAGTAATTAGACTGCCTTAATGTTTGTTGCTAACGTTCTAAAAATCTAAATATTTTCGAATGGTTGAGTTCTAAGTATGTGCTAAGGGATTTTTGAGAAAATTTCCATGAGGGTATTGAAGTTAACACTAGATTTTGACTGTGAGAAAAGCTGTTGGCAAAATATTTAACATAGATACAAAAATAAGTTAACGTTAATTATATTTATGACAAATTATAGTCGAGCGCTTTTGTATGGACTTGCGGTCGAAAGACCGAACAAAATTTAAGTTTGGTCGTCGAAAAGGCAGCTGGAACTTGTTGCCAGGACAATTCTAAGTGGAACTTTTTACCCCAGTTGTCTCTATACCTAGGGAGGGGAATTTTATGCACTGAAAAATCGAAAATATACGGATAACATGCACTTAAATTTCAAAAAATATGCACTAAAAACCCATAAAATATGCAATTAAAAAATTCCGAAATTTTATCAAAAATAATATGTGTATTAGACCATTTCATTTTATCATTTTTTTCGAAAAGTCATTGGGATAATATATTTTCTAATTCTTCTTAAAAAAACAAAAATTTTGGTATATAAAACTTGAAAATTGATCGACGTTTAGGGGTCGCGCAAAATCGTTTAAGGTTTTTGGCTGCAAAAAGGCATGTTTCAAAAATACTGATTTACTTATATGGTTAAAAGTTTTGATACGTTTGACCGATTTTGATCAGAATAGACTTGTTTTAAAGGTAATAATATTTCACACATTTTCTGTGAAGACATCAAAACATTTCAGATAGTAGTTTGAGTTTAAGAACCCTTCAAACATACAAATTTTAAAATTTTAATTCAAAATTTACCTACTTTTGCCCATTAACAATTTTTTTTTTTTAGTTTTGGCTCTAATTTTTGTGTATCTTTAAATGCACAATTGACAAACACTTCCTAACGATACTTTTGATGTATGGCAGTACCATGAAAATGACATATGTTCAGCAGCAGCAATAATAATCAATAGTGATACAAATTAAACGAAAACTGTGTACTATGTATATTTTTAGTAAGGTAAACGATTTAGGTAATTAAAAAGAAGATTTTTTTTCAAATTGGATACGATAACACCTTTTGTGTTCTTTTTGTATGTTTTTAGATGACTTGTACTAATTAGTTTTGCTGGTTATTATCCTTCGTCTAAGTGTTGTTCACAGTTTTAATAAGCCCAATAGCAATCGTTGACAACGCTGATGTTTTTCACAACTTCTTTAATCCGTTTACAATTCTCATTCTTGGGCCAATTTGACGGGTGGATAGCAAGAAAACTGCTGCCTACTTCAATAATATCGAAGAATTTCATAGTATTTTCTGAAATCATTTTTGTAACATTTTCTTCACAATCTTGGTCACCAGGATGCTTTAATGCAGACGTAATTTTAATTAAAGTTCCTTCGGTATGCGTGGGGTCGAAAAGAAAAAAGTCGAACGCGATGTCACTTATATACCATAAATGCCACACAAAAGTTTTGAGTGCAACATTTGCTATCATTTCATTTGATTTGCGGTATTTTTTTAAGATTATATCAACAAAATGTCGTTTAATGGGGCTTGTGTTGCAAGGGGACACGTAAACCAGTTTTGAATGTAAATTTTGACCACAAAAATGTTGAAATGAATTAATCCATTTAGCTCATCGCCAGCGAAATAGTAAAAATTTCAGCAACAATTAAAAATGCTATTCATTTTGTTATCCATCAAAAGTATCGTTAGGAAGTGTTTGTCAATTGTGCATTTAAAGATAAACAAAAATTAGAGCCAAAACTAAAAAAAAAAATTTTTAATGGGCAAAAGTTGGTAAATTTTGAATTAAAATTTTAAAATTTGTATGTTTGAAGGGTTCTTAAACTCAAACTACTATCTGAAATGTTTTGATGTCTTCACAGAAAATGTGTGAAATATTATTACCTTTAAAACAAGTCTATTTTGATCAAAATCGGTCAAGCGTATCACTACTTTTAATCATATAAGTAAATCAGTATTTTTAAAACATGCCTTTTTGCAGCCAAAAACCTTAAACGATTTTGCGCGACCCCTAAACGTCGATCAATTTTCAAGTTTTATATACCAAAATTTTTGTTTTTTTAAGTAGAATTAGAAAATATATTATCCCAATGACTTTTCGAACAAATTGGTAAAATGAAATGGTCTAATGTGTATACTTAAAAAAAACTTTATTTCCCTTTACACCCCAAGAAGGAGGTATAGGATAGCTTCTCGCGTTGTTGTTAATTAACACGCTTTCTATTTTTAGATTCACAACTAACGGCACCTACTTGTTTATCCACGAATGCGAACGTCACTTTTTGAGAAGCTCTTACTAGACATGCCGATTGACTCGACACTAATACTGGGAAGTTACTGTCCACAACATTCGAGGGGAGCCGACAATGAAAGAAAATTTTTCTTTTAAGATGACTGGAGCCAAGAGTTGAACCTGTGATCTCCCGCATGGTAGTCGCGTGTTCTAACCACTATGCCACGGCCGGTCCCAAAATATGTGTAAACAGTCTTGCAAAAAGAGGCAAAAGGTTTTCTTTTGGAGAACATATTTTAATCTTTCAATAAAATGTGGCCAATCATCTTATCATGTTATTTTAAAAGAAGTATGCCCTTCTCTATTTTAATTACTTCACATAAAAACTCATATTACCTATGTACAATAGTCAGTTGAGATTTGAGAGATGTGCCTTCTCTAAAGTTATTTTAAGTTTTAAATTGATGTTGAGTCTGCTACTTCGAATTATTGGAAGGTTTGTGTATAATATTTGACTGCAATAAGCCACATTCTTCATCTTGTTATAATTGGCTATGGAGGAATCGAAATGCTGGGATATTTTTCACTACAAACCCGTTTTTAAAAATGTTTTTTTTTTTCAATTTGATATAAGATAATTCAGTTTAGTTCAATAAATGCAACAGCTTTGTACTGGTTAGCAAAAGAAGAACTATATTTTCCTATGAATATTATTTCCTGTAAATCGACGAAAAAATGTAACTCAGACGAATATTGTGTAACATATTATATATGGTCACGGATACGCAGAGTGTGCTGCACATATGGAGAGAACACTTCCAGCAACTGCTGGTTCCAGAAGGCAGCGCACGTGAAGTTATCACGCCAATTGTCGACGACGGCTTAGATTGCCCACCACCAAGTCAAGCCGAGGTAAGAAGAGCAATATCGCGGCTGAAAAACAACAAAGCAGCCGGTGCCGACGGTCTGCCCGCAGAGCTCTTCAAGTCCGGTGGCGAGGAGCTGATAACGAGCATGCACCAGCTCCTGCGCACGGTTTGGCTTAAAGAGTGCATGCCCGACGATTGGAATGTAAGCGTATTATGTCCTGTGCTGAAAAAAGGTGATCCAAGTGTGTGCTCCAACTACCGCGGGATCAGCCTTCTACCCATCGCATATAAGGTCCTGTCGAGTGTGCTATGTGAAAGACTAAAGCCAGTGTTATCCAACCTGATCGGGCCTTATCAGTGTGGCTTTAGACCCGGAAAATCAACAACTGACCAGATTTTCACACTTCGGCAAATCCTGGAAAAGACCCAAGAGAAACAGATCGACACGTACCATCTTTTTGTCGACTATAAAGCTGCCTTCGACAGCCCGATACGGCAGAAATTACTCGATGCCATGGCTGAGTTTGGTATTCCAGCGAAGCTGATACGTCTTTGCGGAATGACGCTGACTGACACGAAGTCTTCACTGAAGATTGGCAAGGACCTTACGGAGCCATTCTATACCAGACGAGGCCTAAAACAAGGCGACGGCCTATCGTGCGATCTCTTCAACATTGTGATGGAGATGATAATGAGAAAAGCTGCAGTAAACACGAGTGGCACTATATTCAACAAAAGCCACATGCTACTCGCGTACGCTGATGACGTAGACATCATCGGTCGAAAACTGCGGGATGTGACTGCAGCCTTCTCAGGTATACAGAAGGAATCAGCGAAAATGGGCCTAACGGTGAACGAGGACAAAACGAAGTTATTAGTTTCAACGAACAAAGAATCTACTCGTTTGGGAAACTGCGTGAACGTTGACAACTATAATTTCGAGGTGGTAGATAACTTTGTCTACCTAGGATCCGCCATCAATAAAGCAAATAATGTCAGCCTAGAAATCCGGAGAAGAATCCTGCTTGCAAATAAATGCTACTACGGACTAAGCAAGCGATTCAATGACAAAGCCCTCTCTCGACGAACAAAACTCCAGCTATACCAGATACTGGTTCTACCTGTCTTAATGTATGGCTCAGAATCCTGGGTTATGACACAAGCGGATGAATCGGTTCTGGCGGTATTCGAGAGAAAAATACTCCGTAAAATATATGGGCCCATCATCGTTAACGGAGAGTATCGGCGTCGTATGAATCATGAGCTGTACGAGCTGTACACTGACATTGACGTGGTCAAACGCATTAAGGTGCAACGGCTGCGCTGGCTAGGTCATGTTGTACGCATGGATGAAAATGCTCCAGCTCGAAAAGTCTTCGACAATGAACTCGATGGACGGCGCAGAAGAGGGCGACCAAAACTCCGTTGGAAAGACCAGGTTACTGAGAACCTTACAGAACTCGGTGTGACTAACTGGAGAAGAAGCGCAGAAGATCGAGGCGCTTATAATATTTTTCTACGTGCGGTATATAATCCACTGGGATTGCATAGAAGTACCAGCTAAGTAAGTAAAGTAAGTATATTATAAGTCAACTTTTACCAAATAATATCCCACAAATGCTAATGGATTTTACTTTTTAAAATGGTTATTTATCAAAAAAATTAAAATATCCAACCAAAACATGAATTTACTGTAAAATATGGTCAAATATGCGCTTAAATATGCAAAATCACGTAAAATATTCATTGACGATTGCATGCCATTTTAAAGAAAATTTCAATATTCGTAAAGATAACTTAACTGTTTCCATTCTAAGATGTCCACATATTAAATATGCAAAATCACATATTTTTCGTAATATTCGACGAATATTGTGTAACAAATAATAACTTTTACCAAATAATATCCCACAAATGTTAATGCATTTTACATTTTAAAATGGTTATTAATTAAAAAAGCTAAAATATGCAACTTAAACATGGATTTACTGTAAAATATGCTAAAAATATGCCCTTGAATATGCAAAATCACGTAAAATATGCAATGACGATTGCATGTCATTTTAAAGAAAATTTCAGTATTCGTAAAGATAACTTAACCGTTTCCATTTTACGATGTCCAGGAAAAATATGCATTTGCATAAGATTCCTTGCCTTACTTATGACGTTTACAGGACAAAAAAACAGTTAATTTGCATGTATTTTGCATTTAAATTGATGAGGTAAAGTTCTAAATCTGTAGACAACATCGAGGGAACATGGAGGGAACCCCTGATCAAAAAAATGTTGTTGGCAGTAACAGGTCTCGACCAGCACACCTGCATGATAGTTGCAAATAGCTTCCATTTTCGTTAAAACATAAAAAACTATTATTGAGGTATAAAAAAAAAATAATAACTGAGATATACTATAATGGAAGTATCACCTACTCCTTCCCATAAGAATATAACTTTTCAGTGTTTTCTGTTCCCGAATTAAGTAATTATTTTTGTATTTTACATCACTGAACCTTCAAATCTAATAAGTATTCCTCTGAAAACTGAATGTGAATTTTTTATTAGGCAAATGAAATACCGTTGAGTACCATTTTATATACCTTAAATCAAAAATATTCACTTAAAATTTAGTAATTTGGAAACGTTATGAACAAGAGCTGTGCAGAATACACTTTTTTCTTCCAATGTATTAATTCTAATAAAATTTCTGTCGACAACATTGAGGAGACCCCCGAACCAAGGAAATATAGTTGTCTGTGCCAGGAAACTAGTATGACTTCCACATGATAGTCCCGTGTCTCTCCTCTTTTTTGTGAAAACTTAAGGGAGAAAAACTGTGAATGTGATATGCTAGAGTCAGGACACGGCCAGGACTTCCGCATGATAGTGCGTCCCTCCTCCTTTTCGTAAAAACATAGCCTTATAGGAACTGTGATATGCTATAAATAAGATATTTCCGAACCTATCACTGAGATATACCATAACTTAAATGTCTGCTTCCCATAAGAATATAACCTTGCAATATTTCCTATATTTAACATCACTGAACCTTTAGAACTTTCAAATCTTGTAAGGACTCCTCAAACTAACATCTGCTACTTTCAGTGTAGCTACAAACTGAATATGAGTATTTTATTAGGCATATAGAGATACAGTTAAGTACCATTTTATGCACCTTAACGAAAAAATATTCACTTAAAATTTTGATTTTTGGAAACGCTATGAACAGGTGCTGTGCAGATTGTATTTTTGTTTCTAATATATTAAAGCGATTGAGGGTGGACCGTGTCAAAGGAAAGCTATAATCATATTACATACAAATATTTAAGGAACTCATTCTCTCTCATCTTTCTCTCTCTCTCTCGACATAACTACAACTGAAGATAGAAACAGTCAAGATGACTACTTTACCCAAAATTTTCTAACATTTACATGTGAGAGTATGGCACTAATCATGGTTATATTTTCCTTAATCAGATATTACAGTTTGCCGCCATATAGATTACGTTTACAGCATCAAAAACATAAATTTGACCTTAGGCATGTGATCTAAATTTTCTCATCATTATACGAGAAGTGTTCTAACATATTTTTTTAAAAATTTTGTAATTTTTATAATCGACACTAGTTTTAACCGAATTTTATAGGGGTAGGAAATGTATGTAACGGGTAAACTTAAAAACCACTCAACCGATTTAAGCTATATTTTAACAATTAATCACAATTTAGTTTATGACGAAAATGGCGTACTTGGTTTTTGTTATTTTCAAACGCAAATAGTCTAGCAGAAAATGCTGATCTAATCTAATCAATCATAATATTTTTACATAGTGAAAAAGACGAATTTGTATTATTTGAATACAATATTTTTTAATATTTGTTTCTATTTTAATACAAGTTCGTATCATTAGCATCATTAAACTCTGTCCTTTTAGTGTTTTACATTGTTAACAACTTTTTACCGTAATCACAAAATTACATAAATATGTTTATTTTTAGAGCATCAAATAAAATCAGCTAATTAGTCTGTCAACACTCCCTCCCCTCCCCCAACCTTTCCACCAATTGTCCGACTTTCAACACAGATAGCCAACCCTTGTCATGGATAATTATGTCATATCTTGGTCTTTCGAAATGTTACTCAATAAAAAAACACAGAAAGTCTAATTGTTTATAATGTCGTAATTTATTTAAATCAAAAGATTTTCAACATCCAGCTCATTTATTTAGCTCTTCAAACATTTAGCCTCATCCCGTCCTTACACCATAAACATAAAAGCTTCTTGCCACAAATAATTCTTAGCTAATTGTATTTATATACATTTACTTAGTTTAAACCTGCTGTCCTAAATGAAATAAATACGTTAACAATTTGCCTTTGGCTAAAATGGAGGCAAACCAACACCGTTTACTCTGTTGTTAGTCCTTCGTCTTTCGTTCTGACTCTCTTTTACACTCTGTGTATCTTTGTGTGTTCTGTGTCATTTTTGGGCTTTTGACAAAGTGCGATTTTGTGGCGGAAATGTGGTAGCAGAGTAATTTTATTTCCGTTTCTTAGAAACAGGAAGGTATCCAATTCAAATAGTACCTTGTCTTCGGATGAAATTTTCAACATTTCTATTTAAATTTGTTGTGCTTTGTATAGATATCCTTACACAATGTTAACATAAACCGTTGTGTTAGCGGATTCGTTTAATGTCCTTGATTTTGGAGAGGGAAAGGAGACAAAGAAATATTTGTGATTCTTTGCTTGTCTTAGGAGGTGGTACACTTTTTTCTTTTGAAATGTGACTGTCGTTTATTCTTTTTGAAGTTTTTTCTATTATTTTTCTTTTCCCCTTAAAAAAAAGTCTTAAGTTGTTGGCCTAAAGCAGGGAGAGAGTGAAAAATTACTTTGGGTTTACGAGAAACATGTTGTAAACTAGACGGTTTCCTTGTAGCTAATTTTCTGTTTTGGTTGGGGTTCTAGATTATTATAAATATTTTCTTTTGGACTTGACGAAGATTAATTTGTAGTATTCGATGATAGGATAAGGATGACTTTATTATATTATTTACAACCATTTGCCCTTAAAGTAATCCTATCACAATTGTTTTTTTTAGAGGTAATTCGTATTTCTAAATAAATATTGATCGTCTGTGGCACTATAAATATTAAATGATGCTGAACCTTTATCACTTTTAAACGTAGAAAGGACTCAACAAACTAAAGCTCCCTTTAGTGTAGCTACAACCTAATTCAATATCTAATTAGGCCAAGGTAATGCAATTGACTACTTTTTTATGAACAGGAGCTGTGCAGAATGTATTTTTGCCTCCAATGTATTGAGTCTAATGGAGTTTCTGTCGACAACATCGAGGGGACCCCCAATCAAAGAAATGTAGATGGCTGTGGTAGGATACGACGATGACTTCTAAATGATTGTCGGATGTTCCTCTTTTTTTTCGTGAAAACATAGCATTGTGGGAAAACACTGCTATCACTGAGATACACAATAATTGAAATCCATCTTTATCTTTGCCATCAGAATATAACCGCATAGCATTTCCTTATCCCGAATTTGCTTTTTGTATATTGCAGAACTGGAACTTTATCACTTTTAAAACTAGTGAGTACTGCTTAAATTAACTTCTGTCACTTCCAGTGTGTCTACAAACTGAATGCGAATATTTTATTAGGCAAATGTAATACTGTTGAGTACCATTTTAAGTACCTTAAAAAAAATATTCGCTTAAAATTTTGTTTTTTGGAAAGGCTATGAACAGGAGCTGTGCAGAATTTATATCTGCTCCCAATATATAGAGTCTAATGGAGCTTCTGTCGACAACATCGAGGAGGCCCCGGTCAAAGATATGTAGTTAGCGGTGCAGGACACGGCCAGGACATCTACCAGATAATCGCGTGTCCCTCCTCCTCGTAAGAAACATAGCCTTATGAGAAAAAACTGTCACTGTGATATACTATAAATAAGAGTTCTCCAAGCAATCACTAAGATATACCATAATAAAAATGTCTACTTCTTCTTTCTATAACAATATAAACTTACAGATCTTCCTGTTCTTCCATTACCAGTGAAAATTTATCACTTTCAAATTTAATAAGCACTCCTCAAACTAACGTCTACCACTTTCAGTATGTCTACAAACTGAATTTGAATATTTAATTAGGCGAAGGTAATACAGATGAGTACCATTTTATTTATCTTAAATGAAAGATATTCATTTGAGATTTTGTTTGTTGGAAAGGTTATGAACAGAAGCTGTGCAGAATGTGATTTGCTTCCAATGTATTGAATCGAATGAGAGTGAACCGAGTCAAAGAAAAGCTATAATCATGCAACACACAAATATTAATGTATGTTATTCTCTCTCAGATATATGTCCCTCACTCTCTCTCTCTAGACATACCTGAAACTAAACCTGAAGATAGAAACAGTCAAGATGACTACTTTACCCAAAATATTCGAGAATTTACATGTGAGAGTATGACTGGCCTTCTAATTCATTAGCAATAAGGATGTAAAGCTGGAATTTCAGTATTTTATATAGCGCTGATAGAAGCCTATTAATATTGGAAGTGAAAACTAACATTACTTGTATACAAATTTTCGAATGTTCTTGAATTTGAATGAATCTTTACATGTCATAAAAACTTACCCCTCAGATTGGACCTAAATAAGGGTCTATAAAATTTGGAATATAATTATTGTTAAGACTCATCATTGACATTAATGAATGAAACATAACATCGTCAATTGGCTTCTTCAGCATGTTTTCCATTACCTTGTTCGATCTACCCACGCACAAAATGATATATGTAGTTGTCCGTCCGTCTGTCCGTGTGTCCATGCGAATAGAGCCGTACAGCTATCGAGCTAATATTTGGTGTGCAAGCTTCGTTCGGAGCGGAGCTTACGTGCTAAGATAAGTGAGATCGGAGAGAAACTATTCCCACCACCCATACAAACTGCCCCTTTTTGGGTATACCCGTCTGACTGTCCCCGAGATTACAGCCGTAGTTTAAGAGCTATCTAGCCTTAGTTTAACAGCTATAGAGCAGAAATTTGGTGTGCTAGCATCTGTCCTTTATTCGGAGGTACAGTAAAAGATGAGCAAGATCTTACAAAAACAACTTACACCCTCCATACAAACTTCCCCTTTTTGGCGGGGTCCGTCTGTCCTTTCCCGTGAATACAGCCTTAGTTTAAGAGCTATAGAGCGTAACTTTAATACGCAATCATTTGTCTTCCTCCCATACAAACTGACCCTTTTTGAGGTGTCCTTTTGTTCGTCCCCGTGATTACAGTCGTAGTTTATTAGCTATCGATCTGAAATTTGGACCTCAAGCGTTCAATCTTCTTCGCAGTGATGAAATTATTAGATGAGTAAGATCGGACAGAAACTATTCGCACCACCCATACAAACTTCTCCTATTTGGGGGTGTACGTCCCCGAAATTACAGTCGTCGTTGAACAGCTATCGAGCTGAAATTTTCAGTTCTAAGATGATCATGATCGGACAAAAAGTGTTCCCACCTTCTATACAAACTTCCTCTTTTTGGGGGTGTCCGTCTGTCCGTCCCCGTGAATACAGCGATAGTTTAAGAGCTATCGAGTTTAAATTTGGTGCGCGAACTTCTATCTTCTTCGCAGTGGTGAAATTTTAAGATGAGCAAGATCGGACAAACACTACTCCCACCTCCCATACACACTGACCCTTTTTGGGGGTGTCCCCTTGTCCGTCCCCGTGATTACAGTCGTAGTTTATTTTTTATCGATCTGGAATTTGGACCGCAAGCTTCTATCTTCTTCGCAGTGATGAAATTCTAAAATAAGTAAGATCGAACAAACACTACTCCCACCTCCCATGCAAACTCCCTTTTTGGGGGTATCCTTTTGTCCGTCTCCGTCATTACAGTCGTTTTTTAAGAGCTATTGAGCTTAAATTTGGTACGCGAGCTTCTATCTTCTTCGCAGTGTTGAAATTCTAAGATGAGCATCGAACAAAAATTGTTCCCACCTTCTATACAAATTTCCCTTTTAAATTACTGACCCAAATGGATTTGATTGTTTGTTAAGTTGGCTCTGTGACACGTAGCGCCGTCCATGTCATCCTCTTGTTTGGATGCATCGGCTACACCTCAACGATGTCTAGCACCTGATGTGAAAATTAGTTTCATTGAAAAAATGATTACATAAAACAGTACAACATTTTTCAGCTCATTGATTTGGGACTCAATTCTGAGAATTGCATGTGAAAGTACCCTCAAAAATAATAACTTCTGCATCATTGGTTTTGTCAAGTTGGTTGCATTTATATTTTTATAAAATTGGCAATTTCGTACGGTTTACCGAGATATAACCGTGTAAAAATTTAGAAAAGTGCTAAAAATCCAACTTGAACAAACAAATTCGTATGGCCATTAAATGCATTAAGGCAGCCAACTTTACAAATCGAATGAAGCAGAAGTTTTTATTTTTGGAGCTACTTCTCAGAATTGAGTCCCAAAATCATGTCTTGTACTGTGTAATGGAAAACGTATTAAATTATTGGCCTTCAGGATAGTATACAGAGCCTTATTGTAACCACAATTTCAATGTATATGGCAACTCTAAAATAAATTGAAAACATCAGTTTGTTGTAAAAAAAATTATTTAATTTTACATTAGGAATTAACACCAATCGAATAAAGAGGAATTCGCAAAAAAAAACAATAGAATTGTTGTTCACATTAACAAGATTAAATTATATAATCTGATATTAAGCTCATTAATTCCCGTAATTCCAAACAATCTATTAATTATTTCATGGGATTTACCAAAAGATTACAACACTATTTCCATTCCCTACGAAAACATTTGTATACCTACAACGATCATTGTTGCAATGAAATCAAATTAATCCCCTGCCGAAGAACCCTTATAATTGTCGATATAATTATGTTATACATATGTATCTGCAATCTACAATTATAGGGGATTATTAACGAATTCACTCGAGCCACTCGAACGGCTGCACGCATATTTGAATATTAAAATTGAAAAAAATTCTAATGCAAAGAAATCATTGATGTATAAAATTTTAAATATTGGTCACAATTCCTAAACTAATTACTAATTGCCTACTTTTCTCTCTTTGTATTTGCAGTCTAACTTCACGACGGCATCCAGCTAAATGATGTCATTGTAGAGTGGCTTCCTTGGCGGTATGGGGGGTCACGACACTCCACGCACTAAGATGCCGACGACGCCGTAGGTCAACACTTGAAAAAAGCCACAAAGTAGTGAAACATGTAAGTACATATTATGAAATTAGTTTGGTAGCATTTTCAGCTTTTTTGCTTTGCTACTTAAATAAAGATTGGCAAAAATGTCCATAAGCAGCTTCATTACATGGACAACTCGCTCGCGCTTATGATTCCTATTGTACGCTGCTTGCTTACTTTGTGTGTGTTGTTCATATACGCACATATGTGCGTAGGGGGGGGGTTTCTTAAACAATTCCCTGATTTGCTTTCTAGTTTAAGTAGGTATTTTGCGTATTTTTTTTATTTGTTCATTTGCATGATACTTATGATATTTACGCGTTCGATTTTATTTCGTTGCTGCATCTCTGCGTAACGTTGCACGCTTGATTGCTTACGCAGTCTCGCATTGAGCATTTGTGTCAAATGCGTTTCGCAGCCACACGGGTATCTCTGCCCAGATTAGTACACAAAATATTATTACTACGGCTATTCTGCTACTCGGTTGTTTTGTTCTCTTTGAAGTGTTGCCAGGATTACAATTGAGATTATTGTTTTGTGGCTGGTTTTAGTTTTGAGGGGTATGTACCCGTGAGGTCTGCATTATGTGGACCTCTTGTAACAATGACCGATTTTCAAAAACAATGACAATGTTTTGAGAGGATTTATTTGCGACATTTGTTAAGTATTGGCTGTGTGATTAGGTTGGTCATACAAAAAGGATTAACACTACTATGTGAGGTAACTTTGCGTTGTTCAAAAAAAATATATATATATATTTTGGTAAATTATTTGAGCATTTCAGTGTTTGTATTCTCTGTTGTTGTTGTATATTATTTTAGGGTAGAGAGGAGATGTACACATATGATCGATAACACAGTACAACACATGATTTGGTTTAAACTTCTTATAACTTTTTATGAATAAGGCCGTTAATATATTTGATATATTTAAAGTTAAAAACATCAATGAGAAAAATTCATAATTAATCATTACCTAAGGTTAATTATTACCAAATTATAATAAGATTACACAGTACACCATTTTTCGGCTCATTGATTCGGGACTCAATTCTGAGAATTGCAAGTGAAAGTAGCCCCAAAAATGAGAACATCTGCATCTTTCGTTTTGTCACGTTGGCTGCATTAATAATTTAATGGCTTTACGATTTTTTCAATGTGGATTTGAGGCATTTTTCCTATACATATTTTAACAATGTTATATCTCGGTAAACTATACGGAATATCTCTTTTGTGTCTGCAGTAAAGATAAAGATATTGAAAAGATATCATAAATTACACTTTTGGTACAATAAATTGTACTTTTTACTGCCATTAATTGTACATTTTTGTATAATAAATTGTATTTTTTTATACCTTAAATTCCACTTTTTGGTATAATAAATTGGTACTTTTGGTGCCATAAATTGTACAATTTGGTACCATAAAATGTACTTTTTGGTACCATAAATTTTAGTTTTGGTACCATATATTGCCTTTTTTTCAATAAATTGAAAGTTTTTGATACCAAAAATTGTTCTCAAATGTTCAAATTGTATATTTGTTGCAATAAATTGTACTTTTTGGTTGATAAATTGTATTTTTTGGTAGCATAAACTGTACTATTTGATACCATAAATTGTACTCTTTGGTACAATAAATTACACTCTTTGGTACCATAAATTGTACTTTTTGATAGCATAAATTGCACTTTTTGTTGCAATAAATTGTACTCTTTGGTATCAAAAGTTCTACTTTGGTACCATAAATTGTACTTTTTGGTACCATAAATTTCACTTTTTGTTGCAATAAATTGTACGTTTTTGATACAATAAATTGTACTCTTTGGTATAAAAAGTTCTACTTTTTGATACCATAAATTTTACTGTTTGGTACTATATATTGTACTTTTTGTTGCCATAAATTATACTGTTTCATACCATACATTGTACTTTTTGATACCATAAATTGTAAATTTTGTTCCCATAAATTGTACTTTTTGCTACAATTAAAGTACTTTTTGGTACGATTAAAGTACTTTTGGCTACAATTAAATTACTTTTTGGTATAATTAGTTGTACTAGTTGGTACATTAGAGTACTTTTTTACAATAAATTAAACTTTTTTTGATTTGTAATCCAATTATTTAACGAAAAGTTGAAAACTGGGGAATAATGGTAAAAATTTGCATTTTAGCGATTTTTAAGACACTGAATGCACTTTTTTCGGGTAGATGGGTATATATCATTTGATACGACCCAAAAGTGTAACACATAAAAGGAGTCACTTTAGACCCTAGGTTTCTTTGAACCCCAATTTCGATTCGTGACTTTTTAAGTTGTTTGAGCCATGTCCGTCTGTCTGTCTGTTTGTCCGGCTGGTACGCACGATAACTTTCGAAAGACGCAACCAATAGTTTTTAAACATAGCATGGGTGAATATTTCCACAAAACTACTAACGGTATTGCAAATGGACTACATGGCCACGACCCTTCTAATACCTCCCATACATACCATTCTGGTAATTTAAATATCGAGTAATAATATCAGAATACCCTACGCGGTCATGCCTAAATTCTATTTTTAGCAAAGCCAAAACAGGATAGTGGTTTGGAGAAAAATCTGTAAGTCTAGCCACGCCCCTTCGGGTTCCTCCCATACAAATGTGTAAATCGAGTAATGATATCACTACACGCAACGCAGTCGTGCCCAAATTCTTTAATTAGTAAAGCTATAACAGGATAATATTTTAAAGAAAAAACTGTTAGTCTAGCCACGCCCCTTCTGGTACCTCCCATACAAATGTACTATACCTGCCACTTTAGAAATCGAGTAATTATATCAATACAACCAACGCGATCATGCCCAAATTCTATATTAAGTAAAGCTCTAACAGGATAAAGCTCTAATGAAAAAACTGAAAGTCTATCCTAGCCCCTTCTAGTACCTCCCATACAAATGTACCACTCCGCCCACTTGAGAACTCGAGTAATAATATCAATACACCCCAAGCGATCGTATCCAAATTCTGTACTTTGTATAGCTAAACAAATTTTTTGTTTTTACTGAGAGTGAGGTTATATGTAAGTCGGTTTACCCGACTAAAACTTTCTTACTTGTTTCTTCTATTCTATATCTACAACATCGCTATAGACACAAAAGAGATATTCCGTATGGAATACCGAGATATAATCGTGTTAAAATATAGAAAAAGCTCCGAAAATCCATCTCGAGCAAAAAACTTTTTGTGGCCATTAAACTATAAATGCAGCCAACTGGACAAAACGCATGATGCAGAAGTTTTTATTTTAAGGTCTACTTTCACGTTCAATTCTCTAAATTGAGTCCCGAATCAATGAGAAAAATGAAAAAATGCTGTACTGTGTAATCTTATTATAATTGCGTAATGGTAAACCTTAGATATTGATTGATTTGGAATTTTTGTCATCGATGTTTGTAAATATAAATATATAAAATATATTAAATATATAAAAGAAATATAAGTCGTTTACACGATAGTTTTTTAAAGTTTCGAATTTGTTCTTAGAAATTTTAATGAAGAGTTCATCAACAGAAAGATGTAGTATCCTTCCGTCCAAAGAAGTATGCCTCTACCATTCCTCCTTCTTGTTCTTGCAATTAAAGAAATTAAAATTGCTTATACTTCTCCCCCATCCACACCCCACCCCAAGGTAAAAATTGTTTGCAATTAAATAAATTATGATACACAAACGTTTGCCACAAACGTTTGTATAAAATACTTTTATAATAAAGAAATTTAAACCAAAATATTATGTTACAAACACAACAAAACGATCACAAAATTATTAACAGCTGATAACCCAAAGAAACCCCCACTATGCACCTTGTGTAGCAACAATATGTTAATATTTTCCTGCTAGGACAAGACAATACTCCCCTACTTGTGATATGGCTGGTAAATGTAAATTGACCCCGTAAACTAAAATAAATTGCACCATCAATTGCAGTCTTGAACTGACCTATAAATTAAAAGGTCATTCGATTAAATACTAAGTAATCGGCTTGTGCTACGACGTCATCATTGTCGGATAAAAGAGAAAGAAAGGGAAGAGCAACCAAAGGAAACAAAACAACAACAAAAACACACACACATTGCAGTTCACATACATTTTACTTAATCAAAGATCAAATTACCTATAGCCTTTTTTTAGTTGCATGAATATGATGAATACAGTGTATATTTATTAAGTTGAAACAATCCCTTAAATATGTATGTATGTATGTTTGTATGCGGAACTTTTGCTGTTCCGCGTTAATAATGATCATTTTCATTACATTAGCCCAAAAACAATTGGCTCTTCAAAAAAAAAACCCCTCAACTGACAACCAGAGAGCTGCGAACAGATAGACAGGCCGTCTGGTTATTTCAACCAGTCTTTGGCATCAAGCTAAAGGACACGCCGTAACGTACTGTACGAAAGAAGAGCTCCTGAGCGCGAGCCGTATTTTGTTGTTGTGTTGTGTTTCGTCAAATACCCCTGGTGGGTAGATAAAGATCTGGCAAGTGCTAAAGTGATGTACACTCCACTCACTCCACACGCCGCCAGTGAACGAGCTCAGTAATTCACAAAAGAAGCCATCAAGATAAAAGCGGATCCTCCCGCGTTTGACTCGTGCTCGTGTACGTTTTTAGGGTTTCTTTCTTGTTTTCTCTTCAAATTGGCGCTTTATGTGACGTGTGCTTACCTTTTGATATATTTATCACTATTTGAATATCTTTACCAAAAAAAAAAACACACACACACATACAAGAAAAGGGAGAGGTTTTCGGGAGGCTATTAAGCTAAAAGCCAAAATTGAAATAATATTTTCGTTTAAACATTAAGCGGGGTTGTAGATTAACTTCCTTATGTTAAATGATTAATTTAATCGTAAACTCAACAAAGTCGTTGAGTAATCGTTTAATTATTTGTTTAACTTTCATGCCAACGGGGTGGATGGTTTAGTTTAGTTTGAAATACTTAAATATTCATACATAGTTTTAAAGCTAGATCAGAGCTGATATTGTAACTTTATGATTAATGATTAAATGTGAGTTGGGGATATCTATGTTTTTTTAAATTTTTATATATACAATGATTAGCATATTTAGGGTGGAGTTTTTATAAATTAACGAAATTTTCATTATGAGTGATCATATCTTAAGAAGAGTGGTCAAAATATTTAGCAATATGTCAAAAGCAATTTTGATAAATGTGCAGGACTTAGGTTATATAATATGGAATTTTGATATGACACCCGAAGAATTCGTCACATTATTTTTGACACAAAGTATTTTTTAGCTGTTTGCCATATCATTTTGAGCATAAGTTTGCGGCGAATGATTTAAGTTCTGTAAACTACTACCAAAAAAAACTAATAAGGAAGAATTACCTAGGTAAGAAATCAAAATCAACTT
This sequence comes from Muscina levida, assembly GCA_964034835.1. Taxonomy (NCBI): domain Eukaryota; kingdom Metazoa; phylum Arthropoda; class Insecta; order Diptera; family Muscidae; genus Muscina; species Muscina levida. Next base: position 134,727,848 of record OZ035880.1, read on the forward strand.
GGGCTACCCCCATGTCGATTAGCATCAACATTTGGTGGGATCTTTAAAATTTAGAATTTAATTTCGCTTTAACAAAAAATTGTAAAAGATATTTTTAAAAAATTAGATTTTATCAGTAGGAACCTTCATTGACATTTACGAATAAAACACAATATCGTTTAAATGACTTTCACAACTTGCTTTACTGTACCCTAGACCGGGTCGAAAATTTTGTTTTTCCAAAGTCGAGGGCAAATATTTAAGATCACCTTGAGAAAACTTTTCCTCCCCTCCTCCCAAAATACAGCCAAAATCGGTTATTAACGCTGATTTTTTGTTTGTGGCTTAATCGTAACATACAAGTTATCTTTGAAAAGGTCTCGAAGAGTACTACATATGTCCTATAGATGTCGCTGACATATGGCATCATTTTCTGTAGCGCTAAAAAGTATGCAATAATTTATGATAATAATGCAAACAACAAGAACAAATATTTGTGTTAATGCTGTAAATACATCTTGTCTTACGTAACTCTATTTAAAAATCTTTATACTTCCAAAGCAAAATATTCTTGGTTTTTAAAGGGCTTTAATCCTAGTAAGAAATATTTCAAAATTTTAGGGGTAGAAACAGCTTTAAATGAGGCCATCATTAAAAAATGATGTTGCACGTCAGCGACACCTAAAGGACAAATGTAGTACTCGTCGAGACATATACAGCAATGTCTTGCATGTTACGTTTGAGAAACAAACAAAAAAGCAGCGATAAAAATAGTTTTGGAAGAGGAAAAAAAATTGTTTTAAGTTGTCTCGAGGTGCTTTTTAGTATTTGCCCTCGATTTTAAAATTTTTTTTTTCGTGACCCGCTCTACTGATCCCCATTCGATCTACCCAATTTTTCGGCATATTTTCGATTGTCTGAACCTTAACCGCTTGAACTACAGAGACCTTCTTGAAATTTAAGATTTCAATGCAACCTGAGCGTTTGCATTACACTTATCTTTCTCAACGCACCAGGGGCTGCGATAATGCATCGGGGTCAAATCGCATCTGCAAAGCGACCATAATTCTTCCGAGTTTCGGCTGATTATTTCTAAACATAGTGCTCAAAATATCAATACTAGCATGTTAGCTGTCTGACACGTAATGCTGTCCTGTTGAAATTTACGTCGTCCATGTCATCCCTACACAGTACAACATTTTCCAGCTCATTCATGCGGGACTGAATTCTGAGAATTGCGCATTAAAGTAGCCCCAAAAATAATAACCTCTGCATCATTCGTTTTGTCAAGTTGGTTAATATTGTAATGGCCATAAGATTTTATTTGCTCTATAGAAAAAGTGGGCTAAAAAACCCTACAGTCATTAAATTATTAATGCAGCCAACTTGACAATACAAATGATGCAGAAGTTCTTATTTTTGGGGCTACTTTCACGTGCAATTCTCAGAATTGAGTCCCAATATCATGTGTTGTGCTGTGTTATTGGATACTCCGAGCTCCAAATGCGACAAATGGTTTCTAACATAGCCCCGACTTTTTCTCTCAATACCGAGATGGAAAATTTTGCGAAAAATTTTCAGTTACTGCGACAGAATTTTTCCAAAAGTATCCGGATTGTCGAACATGCTTTACAAAGCACTCTATTTCTCCTCGGTTAACGGTTTCATTCTTCATACACAGAGGATAATTTGGCCGTAAAACCGCCAACTGTCAGAGTAATCTGATTTCAACGAAAACTGATTTTGTCGCGATTCATGTTCTTCGATTAGAGTGCCCTGAGATAATGACACTCTATTTCTTTCGAAATTATTTGGTGGATTTCTTCCTGATTGGGTGGAAGACCCCTAACTTCGGAAGACAGCTTTATTGCTCAACAATGATGTCCTTTCTGCAAAATTTAGCTATATACTCTTATTTTAGGTTAAAAGACGGCGACTCCTAAAATATATTCCATATCAGCACATATTTTAGTGTGAATCCGATTCAAAGAACCACTTTAAGTTAATTAATTAATTAATTAATTACAAAAGTTACTATCAAAGACATCGAGGGGTTTGTCGATGAAGGAATATATAGATGACTGGACGCGAGAATCGAACCATTTGATAGTCACGTGTTCTAACCATCATGCCACCGCCGGACCCGGACATCAAACACTTGTACAATATTTCCATTATTATGACATCTTCTGAACTCTTTATCTATTTAACGTTTTACCCGTTAATCTTTTAAATGTAAATTGATCAAATTCCATACGGAATTTTACTGATTTTTTTTGTAATTTTTTATGGATTTTTTTTGTCCTGCTATCCTATAGCACTAACTGCTAATACACCACCACCAACACCCCGATTCATAATATCACTCGTCACTTAGCCATTATTTCTAAATCAAAAAATAACACAATTTTCCAGTAAAACGCTTCTGTTGATAAAACGTTTCTGCTCATTCCCAGTCATCATATGTATGTGTATAGGAATAAATCCATGAAATCCGTGGCATGAATGAATGCATGACTTCATGAATGAACACACTCGAAGCGGCAGCAGCAGCAGCAGCAATGGCAACAATGTATAACAACACAAGCAAACAAATTGTGCAACATCACTTATATTTTTCATCATACACTTACACACACACTGTACATAGAGAATACAAGCAGACATTTGAATGCATTTAATCCCTTTTGATAGATAAGATTATAACAATTTGCTGTTTCCGTTTCCCTTGTCGTCGCGCGGTGCAGTGGTGTCGTCATTGTTATTGTTGTTGTTGCTGTGTTATTATTATAATAATCGCTAAACAAGGATATATCACACAAATCATGACGAGCAGCAGCAGCAGCAGTGAGAAAAAGCAAAAGTGAGCATACTGGTGTTGTTGTCTACTCTTCTCCATTTGCACTACCATAAATGTGTTTGTGTTTGCAAGTGTGTGTGTGTGATTTGTTTTGTTTTCAAGTATTTACGCAATTGGATTGTAATTAAATGCTTTTAATCATTATTACCCCTGCAGGGAATGGAACTAGCTTAAAACTAGCTAAATTACTGTCCCCAAGAGTACAGAACTAGTTCCGCTTCTATCCCCTCGCAATGCGTTTAAGCATCTACTTTAACATTGACATGTCATTGGACGAGGTTAATTGTCCCCCATCTGCATTACCAACGTGCTAGTACTTTAGCTATTGCACAAGTAATAGCCACTTGACTAGTCAACAAGTCCCCACTGTGTGCCGTAAAGCAAAACAAAAACCAACAGGAGCCAAAAAGAACGGTATTTTTTCGTGGAATGTCCAAAAATACATTGTGATCGTGAGGGTGGGTGGCAGATCTACAACAGAATACACATGAAACCCGTTGAACTGTCCCCTCTATGCATTACCATAGGACTAGTGAAGTAGATAGGTGTTAATGAGCTAGTGCAATCGACAGCCCTGTAGTGGAAATTGTCACATCAAAAACTAGAGGGACGTTGGCTCTTATTTTTCGGCGCTAACAATTTGATGTATATCAATGTGATAGCGCTATTAACAAAACTGGCTGAAGTTCATAACAAATTAATACAGCAACGTCGTGTTAAATTCATTCCTTCCCCTTGCCACTATAACGCTAAAAGGGTGTGTTTTCCTTAATTCACTTTATTCCCTGCGCCATTACTCTAGATTTATTTAAATCTTTGCATATGTCTGTACTTAGTAGGATGTGTTGAAGAAGAATGAAACAAACGAAACACTGAACAGGAGAACAGTTATTTTCTGTTTTTTTTGCCGTCCAATCTTCTTCATTTACAAAGTTATCAAATTACAATTCCTCTGCTAACAAACACACTCACACTGCAGCAGCTTAGCTGCAGACAAAGTATTTTGTTTGAGGGGTTAAAATTCCGCTTTTAAGGATTCATTGTCCTAGGTAGTTATTTCTATTCTATTGGAGCTGCATTTATGGTTAGATAACAGATCTTGTGTATGGAATGGACAAAATTGGTCATTTATGTTGATGATTTTTGGATATTATGCAATTACATATCTATAGTTGCTAGGAAGAATGATAACAATCGTAACCGGAGAGGCTGGACGTTGGTTAAGGGAATTGCTGGTAGCCGCAAGGGTTTACTGCCCTAATGTTGATGTTTATTAGAACTCAAAATATCATAAATCTTTACAAAGCGAAGGATTCATTGAATAATGTTGCCCTCAATTAGATGACTTAAGGCCTTATTCATAACAATTTATAAGAGGTTTACTTCATTTCCCTTTACATCACACGAATGAGGTATGGGATAGCTTCTCGCGTTGTTGTGAATTAACACGTTTTCTATTATAGATTCACAACAAAAGGCACCTAATTGTTTATCGACGAACGCGATCTTCACTGTTTGAGAAGCTTTTATTAGACATGCCGATTGACTCGACACTTATACTGCGAAGTTGCTGTCGTCAACATCGAGGGGGTCGGATATGAAAGAATTTTTTTTTTAGATGACTGGAGCCTCTATTTGAACCTAGGATCTCCCGCATGGTAGTCGCGCGTTTTGACCATCATACCACGGCCGGTCCGATAAGAGGATTATAGAATGGAATTTTCTACGAAAATTTGATTTAAAAACGTTTGATTAATGTTAATAAATACGGCTGTAAAACTTTACTGATTTAGTAAAATTTCAATTTAGATTGAATATCCGTAGTTTTTCTCCAATTTATGTTATTGATTTTCAGATTTATTGTGAGGTTTATATCTTTAAATACGGACATTTTAGCGCAAGAACCACAAAGTTTGATCGAGCCGTAGCTTACATAGCATTTTGTTGCATATGTGGGAATAACAAAATTCATTTCATATTATTCAACGACTTATGTCTATTATTTCGGTATTTTTAAAAAAAAACACGTCCACTTACCAAACAGTGCATGCATGTTTACTTTTTATCTATGTTTGTAACGGGTAAACTCCAAAAACACTGAACAGAATTTCAAAATTATTTTTATAAAACATTTCAATATAGCAGAGGAACAGATTAGGATACTTCATCTTTTCGTTTTTAAACGATAAGTAAGGTTTTTTTTAACAATCATAGGCACTAACCTTTATTCTACAAATCAACATCATATAGCTAATTTCTTTTAAACCTTTAGAACTTTTTGTTACATCAATTAATGATATCATGGTGCTTCAGTCATTTGGAACTTAGGGAGTGATCTAAGGCATGTTGTATGTCTGTCTGTCGAGTACAACATGAATCGGTATACCAAAGTTTCCTAAAACCCCTAAAAGTTTGACTGACGGTTCAAAAAACGGCATTTCGGGTCTTTCCTCACTGTTATCGGTTAAACGATTGGTAAAAGAATGGGAAATTACCCGAAAAATAGATCATTAAGATCAGATCATCCACTATATCATTTAGAAGGAGAGAGAGAAAGCTTTATCCAGACCATGGCCATGGCCACTATGGACTTTAAGTATAAAAAATTAGTCAAATTAGTTGTTTAGACTATACTAGTCCATAGAAGGACTTAACTTATATCTTCAATAGGATACCTTATCGAAGTTTTTCTGAAATTTTCGGTCAATGTCTCTAATCATGTTTCAATTTAAATTGAAAGTTTTTAATTGGACTCAATTCGAATCCTCTCTTAAATTAAACTCCGTTTGGTTATGATTGAGATCATTCTCATTTTATTCGAGAACCCTACTCGCCAACGATTCGGGCTTGATATCGCGAGCAGGATAAAATTTACCTTTGTTCTCGAATGGTAAAAGCGATTCTTTTACGAATCAAAAATATAATTCTATTACGAATCGTAATAACGAGTTCGTTTCAAATTGCAAAATCTATAAATCGTTCTTATTTTTAAGTTATTCCTTCTTTTCTTATCCTCTTTTGAGGTATTAACGATTTTTCTTCAAATTTTTTTTCATAGTTTTTTATATCTTTGTAAGCCATAATTTGGTTTTCAGAAAAAAAAAAACATTTATGTTAAATATGATATCATTTTCAGTAACACTTGATTGAAACCAATAGAATCGATTTGTCGATACGTAAACGAACGTTCACCAGAGATTCGATAATGTTATCATTTTCAAATGTTTCTTTAGAATTCTATCGCATTTTTATAGGTTTTACGTATAGTTAACGAATCGCTTTTACTCTTCGTTTGCGAAATGTTCACCAGTTATTCTATAATGTTATCATTTTCATATTTGTTTTAGAATCACTTTAGCGTATTGCCAACGAATCGTTAGCGGTTCACCCCACGCCACATGGTTTGTCGGGAATACTTAAATAATTTCAAAAAATGTTGAGCATAGAAAGATGATTTCTTGGAATCAACAGCATCTCCATTCGAATTCTCTTTAACTTCGTATACATATTGTCATTGTTGCGAAGATGAAAAAAGAGGTAGAGAGAGACATAAGAGTTTCATCCAAGAAAGAGTAAATGTAAAGTAAATGTTTTCAAGATTTTTCAATAACATTATAAACATAATTTCCCATTGCACCCCATGAATGAGGTATGGGATAACTTCTCGCGTTATTGTGAATAAAGACGCTATCTGTTTAAAAGAATGCGAACGTCAGCTCAGAAGCTTTTGACTCAACACTATACTGCAAAGTTGTGTCAACAACAGCGAGGGGACCACCGTTGAACGAAAATGTAGATGGCTGGAGACAGCAATCGAACTATGGATCTTCTATATGATAGTCGCGTATTCTAACCATCAGGCCACGGCCGGATCCGTGTACCTATATAGTTAACGCATTTATCGTCGCCTAGACTTCATGGGATGAGTTTGACTTTTAAAATTAGACAGATCCCCTTTCGTGGTAGTTAAGAACTTAGTAATTTTTAAACTAAACTAGGAAATTTCTGGAAAATTTAAGGATGTAATTTGTCATACTTAACTAACTTTATCTACATGTCGGCCCTAACCTCTTTAGAAGTAATCCGTGGCCCATGGAAAATTTGCAATTTAAAACCTCTGTATTTCGAAGCTGATAGCCAATTTGACATTTGCTAGTAAAATGTTAAAAAAAAAGTAAGGAAATATTTGAAAACATTCCTCCAATGTTCTAAGTCTTCAACACAAATTGTAAGAAATCTATGAAATAAATATAATGACTCTAGGAAATAGAGTTGCATCAACGCAGTTTGTGCATCAATTTGTGAAGCGAATTCTGCAATCCGTTTCCATATTCGACAAAAAATACTCGAGTTCGTGCTCGTTCAGTGCATTCATTAGAAAATATTGTAGCTGAAAATGGGCTCAAACAACCATCAACGTTAACTCGCAACCGTTCGCTTACGCAGAATTTTGCATAAACTGTCCAAGAACTGAAGCCTTGTGATCATCCGATCCGTTTTCGCTTTTCTGGTGAAAATTATTTAGATGTAGATGATAATTTTTTTCCGAAAAATCTTCTCTCTTCCAATTAAGCTAATTTCACTTCGGGTTCTAAGTTAACAAACAAAATTTTTACATTAAGAGTTCTGATACATGTACAACCCCGGCTATTCACATAGACCCATACTTTATAAAAAGTTTTGCCTGTTGTGAAATATGTTATGACTCTGTTAAAGGCACGAATAAGCCACTTTCCATAAAAAATCAACATCACAGTTCAAGTCGGATTCACACATAGATTTAAACAACCTCCCTATTTAAATGGGGTTCAAACATCATTTAAAAAAACACTTTAAAATTTCTTTTAAGACTAATTTCTTAACATCCAACACTACACTTTACAACTTACCTCGATAACATGGCTGCATCCTGTACACCGCCCGCGCTCACTGTGGCCGGCGGTAATTGAGGTATGGGTGTTATTAACTGTGTGCCATTCTTTTTTGTCTGCGGTTCATTGCGGCTCAAGATGGAAGATATTGAAAAACTGGTAAAACCATTGCCCGACGTAACTTTACCATTTGTGGCCATCGCTTGATCACCTCCGGCTGCGGCGGCCGAGTTATCACCATTTTTCGCTGTATTATTATTATTGGCCATTTTTGAATTGTTATTGTTGTTGTTGTTGCTACTGCAATTTGTCTGAGATTCTTCGGTTGAGGTCGATTCGGGAGATTTGGGAGCCATTGAAGCCATAGCGGGTGGACTTAAGCGGTCCCCGCTGATGGCATTTGAGGCATTGAAATGCGACGACACAGCCGTCGGTGTTACTGTGGCTGGATGTTGCAGTAAATGCTGATGCGCCGGATGTGTCAAATGGCCAAAACTGGCATGCAAGGCATGATGTAAGGCAACCGGATGGCCGGCATTTAAAGAGTTCAAATGGTGTTGCAAATGATGATGCAACACAGTTGGCGGTACCGCAGTCATGGTGGGACTGCTGTGATGATGATGATGCGGCTGATGGGGCTGATAGTTGGAGGCGCTCGATGTGGGTGTCCCAGCTGCTGTGGTGGGGGTGTGCTGTGAATTGGGTGTGGAGGCACCCTGCGAACGGGCAGGTGATGTAGATCTTAAAGGAGACTCACGGCCATCGGGGCCGCCACCGCAGCCCAAGGGACTAGGTTCGGGGCTAGACACCACACTGATGTCAACTTCGTGTTCAGAGGAAGACATGTTGCAAGAGTTTTTTTTTAACAGATTTTATGGTTTTGATTTCAAATCAAACACTTTGAAATGTATTGTTTCTTTTAGCGTGTGTTAACAATCACTTTGCAATGTGGTCTTGTATCAACAGCACTTTACACTTGTAAACATTATTTGAATTTTGTTTTAAATTTTTCAAAAAAACATACACTTGTTCTAATTTACGAATTTTATTTGAATTATATTGATTGGTTTATTTCTATTCCTTTTCTCTCTATACATTCGCTGAATTTTTCCGTTAACATCCGTTGTGGTAAAAAAGTACGTCCTTTCACGATCGTCAACGTTTTACATTTAAATCGTTCATATCCTTTGTTGTGTGTCCGTAACCGTTAACTAAACGTTTAGTGTTGTATCATTGGCAGAGCAGAGCCACAGGAGTAACGCACATTCACACAGGACGAGAGTATCCTTGCCACTGGTCCTTGTTGTGTGTTGTTGGCGTTTTAGTTTTCTTTGTATGAAATTCTATTGAGCACGTTATAGTTTTGTTATCTGTGAATTGTTTTTTCGCTATTTCAACAAAATTTAACCCCTCTTCCAGCTTTACACAACTACTCTACGAACGAGATCTACTCTATATAGTAGTATGTTGCGCTTAAAGAAGAAGAGCGGTGTAGATTGAATTTGTGACGTGTTTGTCGGTTTGTGTTTAAAACACAACTGAATCTAAGGTGGTTGGTACAAAATTCTTTTAGTCAATAACAAAAAATGGTTTTTCACAAATTCACACACATACACGCACACAGTTGCATATGCCCGATGAAGACCGGAGCACAAAATGCTAGTTGAAGAGACACAGTTATAACGCACACACCACATACCAACAAACACTCATAACAACCACCACCTATGCCATCGTCAACACCACCGTTACCTTACTACCACCCTTAATGAATGGGCCGGGGTACAATAGAATAGAGAAAGAAAAAAATCACACAACTACCTTGCAAAACCATTCATCTCTCACATTTCTAAATCCTCCTTCGTTTGCTGCTACTCTAAGGGTTGTGCAGATTGAGCCATATACACTTTAACAGTAGCAGAAAATTTCACTCATTTTCTGCAAATGTTTCATGTTTATGTTTATTTCACTTCCACTGACTTCATTTCACTTCCGTTTGGTTCCTCAGTTGGACGATTGCTGAAATTGCCGCAGTGTGCAGGGTGGGGGAAAGTAATATAAAATCAATCATTTATTTAATAGACAAAAGGTCAAGTGTTACACTATTTGCAACAAATATCTAACAATTCCTTTAGAAAGTAACTGTATATTGCCGCATCCTTATGTTTCCTTCCTACGTAAAAGATTGGATTTTCGATACCAAGGCATAGTCTATGGTAATGGATTAATGGGAATATATTAATATCCTGTTTGTAATAAAATTTGGTAAAGTTTTACAAAATGTTTTTTGAAATTGCATTTGTGGTCAATTTTAAGCAATATCGAACATGTAGGAAAGATTAAGAATTGATGTACTGCCCAGTGGGGAATCGTCAAACTAGTTTAAAAACATATTAGATCATAAGTATGGAAATGTGAACTACAGTCGAACTTCTCTATAACGTAGTCACTGACACATACAAATTTATATAAACATTGAAACTTATTTCATCAAAAACATCTTCATATCTACTAAGAATGGTAAAAAGTTATCCGCGACATTATTTCTTGATTCTATAAATGTTCTTTGTGTGTCCAGAAATTCATCGGAATTTTGCGACTTCTATACTTTAGAGTGATTTTTATGGTAAATAAAACACCAGCTGTGTTGTTAATAAGCTTCGTTATAGAGAAAACTACGTTATAGAGAAATTCGTTTTAAAGAGGTTAAAATGAGTGAAAAACAACAGAAAACTTTTGTATTTTTGAAAAAATAATATCGTTATAGAGAGAAATTCACTATAGAGAAGTTCGTTTCAGAGATTTTCGGCTGTACTTCCAAAATGAACTATTTCCAAACTATAGAATTTTGAACCAGTTGAAGATTATTAATTGATGAATGAAAAAATGTGAACTTTTAAATTATTTCATAAGATATATTTCAAAATTTTATCGAAAGTAAAAGACAAATGATTCCAAATGACTTTTAGATGAACAAAAAATAAACATATTTTAATAATTGTATTTAATTATAAAATCGTATTTTTCATCTACTGTAACGGCCCGACTCACGCTCTACCTCATGTAGACCAATAGCTACTTTTAGAACCGGCCGTGCTCAGGGTTATAGGGTGGTGTTCTTGTCTTCATGAAGGCAGTTTAGAGCTCGAAACATAAAAATAAAATTAAGTAGCTAAAACCACAAAATGAAGATAACTTAAAGAAAAATAAAGAGAAAAGTATCTAAGTGTAAAACGCTGAAGAGGTTAAAGATGTAAAGCACCTCTTCATAATCATTACCCACCCTACCATTGATATCCATTTACTATCTAATGGATATCCCATTATGATTAGTCTAACCGGATGCTAAGTGTTTCGTGGAATAAAAATAAAACCTAGTTATGCATTTCCAATTTTATCACACAATTTATTCGATAAGGTAATTCATATTGAAATTATTAAAATTAGTAAAAACTAGTAACATAGTTATTCAACAAGAATTATAGTTATTCAACAAAAAAAACAAATAAACAAAATTTTAATAGATTTAGAGTAATAATAAGTATGTCCAAGTAGTTTCAGTAAATTTTAATATCATTACAGTTCGGAAATTGATGTACGTAACATCATGTAAACAAGGTTTTAAAATGTAAGCTATTTCAAATTTTAAGTTAGCAAGACAAAATTCTGTTAAGTGAATAGATGTGTCTAACTGTTAAAAGTTTAAATATCTTTGCTTGTTAGTATGTATTCATATTATTTGGATGCTAATGAAATTTTATTAACATCTACGGTATGATTATGTAAAAGAACGTTATGCTAATTACATTAAAATATTAATGTATTGAAACTAACAGAAAAAGTGTTTTGAAATGAAGTTATGTAATTCGTGTTTTTCTATATGATTTTAAATAACATAATTCATTTAAACTCACCATTTGGAAGAATCCACCGATGACAGCAGGCCTGATGTCGACGCTGGATACATGTATGTGCTTTTCGTTCTTACTTCTTCATTTTAATGCATTTAATACGATGCTACTTGACGTATATTGAAGTTTAAACTAAAAATTCTTTTATGAACGTGTAAATATGAATCATAAACTAACAAGATACAAACAAACAAAAAAAAAATGATATTAAATTTTAAAGAAAATTCGTTACGTTAGTCTAGTGTACTTATTTAAAAATGTCAACAGGAAAAAAGAAAATAAATGATCCATTTTGATGGTATTGAATTGGTTAAAACCAAGATTTGTGTCCAAATATAAATTTACGCCATGCGTCTCAAGGTATGTTCGTTTTCCGTGCGTAAGTTAATTGTTTTGTATTCTATGGAGATTGTACATCCAATCTCAAATAAATCTCAAGCAGATTTCACCAAAATTTTCAGCAAGAATTGATATTGAGCATCCAATATTTTGCCGCAGAATGTTATAAATTGTCGCGCAAATTTTCGCCAATAAATATGTGGAATATATGGGAGAAACAAGAAAATCCCAATTCCTAACAAAGATGAAGGGAATTGTGTTACACATCATCATAAAGCTCCTTGATAGAACACTACATAGACACCGGTGACGCGAAACCAATCAAGCAGCGTTATTATCCTATTTCACCAGCTGTAGAGAAACTTCTGGTAGGGGAAATAGATCGGATGATTTCACTAGGAGTTATAGAGGAAGCCCCAAGTTCTGCGTGGTCATCACCTACTGTTGTTGTGGTGAAACCGGGAAAAGTAAGAATGTGTGTGGACAGTAGAAAACTCATTTCTGTAACGAAAAAAGACGCCTACCCGATCCCGAACATTGATGGATTGATTGCAAGACTTCCTCCAGTTTACTGCATCTCTAAGATTGATTTGAAGGATGCCTTTTGGCAGATTAAATTGGAGGAAAGCTCTAGACCAAAGAAAGCATTCACAGTCCCCAATCGGCCACTGTACCAGTTCACAAGGATGCTATTTGGACTATGTAATGCACCCCAAACTTTGTGCCGGCTGATGGACCATGTCATACCCTACAATTTAAAGTCTAACGTTTTCGTGTATTTGGATGACTTGTTAATTGTATCGACGGATTTTGATCAACATTTAAAACATTTGTCTGAAGTCGCGATGCACCTTAGAAATGCCGGATTGACTATAAATGTAAAAAAGAATAGTTTCGCGTTGAGCAAGGTAAAATATTTAGGATACGTTGTTGGCAATGGAACTCTTCAAGTGGACGAGGATAAGGTAAAAGCTATTCGGGAATTTCCCGAACCAAAATCAATTAAGCAATTAAGGAGATTTCAAGGAATGACAGGATGGTACAGACGATTTATTCAGGATTTTTCGACATTGACTTTTTCACTGACAGAACTTTTGACGAAGAAATGGAAATTTATGTGGTGATGAGGCTCAGAAAGCATTTGAGGAACTGAAAACTAGATTAACAACGGCACCGGTTCTAATTCACCCGGACTATAGCAAGCAGTTCATTTTGCAATGTGATGCAAGCACATGTGGAGTAGGGGCGGTACTTGCTCAGAGTGACGAAGAGGGGACCGAGAGACCGATAGCATATATGTCACATAAATTGAATAGAGCGCAGAGAAATTATACTATTACGGAGCTCGAATGTTTGGCCGTCGTAATGGCCATAAAGAAATTTAGATCGTATATTGAAGGACAAAATTTTAAAGTAATTACGGATCACGCGAGTTTAAAATGGCTGATGGGACAAAGATATTTGTCAGGACGATTAGCGCGGTGGTCTTTGAAGCTTCAGGGATTTCCATTTTCCATAGAACATCGTAGGGGAAGAGAGAATATTGTGCCGGATGCTCTTTCACGGGTTCATGAGGGAGAGGAAATGGTAGATGCAATAGAATTGGAGAATATGCCATTGATTGATCTGGATTCTAAGGCATTTGAAAGTGAAGAGTATTGCAATTTACGAGCGGATATTACAAAATCGGACCTTCCTGACTTTAAAATAATTGACAAGTATATCTATAAACGTACGGACTTTTCTTCGGGAAGCACTGACGATCAAATTCTTGCAAGTTATTAGTACCCACTGATTTAAGACATGACGTAATTTATGCAGCACACGATGTGCCAAGTTCTGGAAATGGAGGCATTGCAAAGACCTTAGAGCGCATTAGAAGGTATTTTTACTGGCCAAGACTAGTAACTGATGTACGGGACTACATTCAAAATTGCGAGCTGTGTAAGACTTCGAAGGCTCCGACGACACTACTTAGACTACCGATGGGACAGATGGTGAGAACAGAACGACCATTTGAAAGACTGTACGTTGACCTTATAGGACCTTTTCCAAGGACAAAGAACGGATACATAGGGATATTCATAATTTTGGACCATTTGTCTAAATTTACATTTTTAAAACCGTTGAAAAAATTTGTTTCTAGGGATATAATAAATTACTTGAAAAATGATATCTTTAATTGTTATGGGGTTCCAAGAAAATTGGTCACGGACAACGGCTCCCAATTTTGAATGTAGTCCAGTACATCAGTTACTAGTCTTGGCCAGTAAAAATACCTTCTAATGCGCTCTAAGGTCTTGGCAATGCCTCCATGTCCAGAACTTGGCACATCGTGTGCTGCAATGCACTACTTTTATCTACCAGTACTAGTTAAAATTTTCTATAATATAATAATTTTCTGTTCAGCCATTTTGAACTAGTTCCAAACTAGTTCAAAGGAGATAATCAACTATGGCTCGACTAGAATTTCTAAGCTGGTTCTATTCTAGTACAAAAGAGACGATTCCCCTCAAGCCTAGGATAACTACGATAGTAAATGATACAGTTGCTTGTATGAGAGGTTGTTGTTGTACCAGCTGGAGGAAGTAGCTGGACTGATAATTCTTTATACCGTTTTTTCAGTTTATTGGCCTTCGATCGGCCTTTTAATTCGATTATCATACGATCGTTGTTGGAAACTCTGTTTCTTCCATTGTAGATTACAAGGTTTGTGTCAAGGGTTGTTAGAAGTTTTTGTGAGTTTTAACTACCAAATTCCTCCAAAGATGGCGCCAGCTGGTTTTGTTGATTTACTTTACGATATTGATAAATCATTTCCTTATTCCTTTGTCCTTGTGAAATCTAGGTTTTTGTAGTGGAAGTAGAACTCGAAAGTATTGAAAAGTTATTTTTCATCGATGTTGATTTGGCCACTGTCTCGGCAGGAAATCGAACCCGGCATCTTCGGAGTTCTAATCTACATCGCCTCCACTGAGCTATCGAGGGCCACTGTATGGGAGGTGAACTAGTTCACTGTCCTTTAGTGAACTAGTACTGAACCAGTTCCGACCTAGTATTTTTCCCCACTGGGTGGCTTTAGCATAAACTCTACATCAGAGGCTGTGAGTTGTCTTTTATAGTTTTTTTTAATTATTTCATAGATATAATTCTTTTTTCTCTTTTTAACTGTATTTTGACGAAGACTTTTCTAGCTGTAGCAGTCATCCATGCATAAAACTTGACCAGGCGAAAGCAACCCCTGCACCTTAATGTGTCTGACCACATCAAAGTCGCTATATAGCTCGTACAGCTCATGATTCATACGACGTCTATACTCTTCGTTAACGGTGATTGGCCCATATATTTTACTGAGTATTTTTCTCTCCAATGTTGCCAGAACCGATTCATCCGCTTGTGTTATAACCCAGGATTCTAAACCAATCATCAATACAGGTATTATCAGATAGAACTGGTATAAATGGATATTGGTTCTTCGAGAGAGGGCTATGGCATTCAATCGCTTGCTTAGTTCGTAATATTTGTATATATATATATATATATATATATGAATATATATGTAAGCAGGATTCTTTTCCGAATTTCAAGACTGACGCTATTTGGAATTTTTGATGGCGCGACCTAGATAGATGAAATCATTTACGTTTACGCAGCGTCCCAAACGAGTAGACTCTTTGTTCTTTGAAACTAATAACTTTGTTTTGTCTTCGTTCACCGTTAGAACCATTTATGCTGATTCCTTCTGTATACCTGTGAAGGCTGCAGTCACTTCCGCAGTTTTCAATCTATGATGTCAACGTCATCAGCATACGCAAGTATCATGTGGCTTTTGTTGGATATCGTGCAACTCGTGTTGACAACAGCTTTCTTCATCACTATGTTGAAGTGGTCACACGGTAAGCTGTCGCATGATCTTAGGCTTCGTCTGGCATAAAATGGCTCCGTAAGATGCTTGCGAATCTTCACTTAAGACTTAGTGTTCGTCCGAGGCATTCCGCGAATGCGTTTCAACATCTCAGTAGTACTAAACAGTCAAAATCGAAAAAAATGATACGTGTCGATCTGTTTCCCTTGAGTCATTACAAAAAACGTATTAAGTGGTTGATACAAAGTATGACCGACGCATCTGAGGGAAATCTGATGTATGTACGACATGTCGTACCGACATCTAAACGATCTCTGAATGTAAATCGAGGTTAATTTTAAAGAGAAATTCGACGCGTCGTTACAAATTTGGATCGATATCTTACCAAATCTCTGAAGTAATTTAGATGTTCTTGCCAACTCATTGTACCGATTTCTGCCCGCAATCTTTAGGAAAATATATTCCGATATCGGATTCGAAATCTGACCAAAATTGTTACTAAAGACATATGAAGTGGTTGACACGATGTCTGACCTACCCAGCTGAGGGAAATCTGGTGAACGTCATGTCATACCAATGTCTGAAAAATTTCTGAATGTAAATCGTAGGAAAATCTGGAGGGAAATTCGTTGTTTCTGCAATAACAATTTGTTGTTTTCTCCAACGCGTAGTTCCGAAATCGCTGCGATCTCGATCAGATATGTTGAAGCAAAATAAATGAAATTTCCCTTCAACAAGTCGTACAGAATTCTGTTCGATATCGGTAAGAAGAGTTTAGACAGCTTTTGGTTTGGTATCTATAACTAGACTTGTTAGGTCCTTGCAGGAGAGGAACCCAGTACCGACACTTTTTGCTTTTGCATTCTGGTAAAAATTTCGGGCTTCTCCTCTATCCCAGTACCTTTCTCTATCATGTTTTACTGCCTCCTTGTGCCGTTTCTTAACAACCCGGGCTACATTTGTCTGCAGCGTTGCCCTGTAAACAGCATCCAGTTCCTTCCACCCCACTTGACCTTTTGCTCCATCCCGATGTTAGTTGTGACAGAACAACTCTTGTCTTTCATGGCTGGTTTTCTTCTATTTCAGTTACGGGCAGTGGGCGACCTCCAAGTACGACATTCATGCTGTAACCTGAAACCACGGAATTGATGGCTTATCTATGAATGTCGTTCAAAACTGCTGCATACGAAGGACGATCCAAGAAAACCTGCACATTATTGCGTATGCTCTCCTCGTAAACACGAAGTTCCTTTCTGACACGCCTCGGTGAAGTACCCAACGGTGTGATGTTATAGGTTGGATGACTCCTCCGATGACATCCCAAGAGGAACTGTGTGGTGAGCATTATGTTATGTTCCCCTGCTGGGATGACCTTCATTTCCTCATATAGATGGTGTTCAGAGGTTATGTCGTAATAGTTGGTAGAGCTGGTTGGAGTAGGCACCGGCTATCTCTGAGGTCTGCAATGTCCTGTTTTCTTTGTGTTTGGTTACGCACGTTGGTTTCTTTACAAGTGTAATAATGTTTAAGTTTTTACGAATTTCTGTACCGCTGTAAGTTACATCCAGTATTTTGTAAACTCCCCACATTAATTTATTGTCAAATAATTAGTTATTACCTAGCCACAAAATAATGTTGCAAATAATATTAATTAAAACCTAAACTCCATATAAATCTTAATAAAATCAATTTCATACATATATTTTATCTATCTACAATTCATTCCCCATCTATGTAATTCCAAATACTGCTACCCACACAGGACACATAAATACCCAATGATTGATGAAAACGATGACTTCCTTTGAGGTTTTTATATTGGCACTAGTTTTGACACCATAACCAAACCCCCAAAAGAAACACACTCGCACACACCTGTAAGAAATCCTCGTGCTCACAATCACAATGTTGTTAAATTAAATGACACTTAGGACAGGTGTTTGTGCTCGCAATAAGTATCCACATCCCAAACAGTCACATCTTTTGTGCTCGACACATCATGCTATCGTGGCCACTCTCAACATCGATGACTTAAGGTGTGGACTATTTAATTTTCTAATACTAGTACCCAACAACACAGCAACATTACTAACACTATCGTAAATGCGTTGTTACCTTACTGTTAAATGAGTGTGCGTGCGTTGTATGAGTTCAATAGTTTCGTACGTTATTGTCCTTGCGTTTCTATGTGTGAGTGTGAGTGTGTTTATGTGTGTGTTTGTTAGTGTATGCATTTTAGGTAAGTGTCTATTGAATTGAAGTTTGATAAGAGGTTCATTAGTTAATTTATTGCTTGTTCTTACTATTGTTGCTTTTGATATTAGAATTACATATTATAGCCGTTGTCATTGTTGTTGTTGTTACGTTGCTCCTAAAGATGTTGATTGTGTGTAACTGCGGTTGTTGTTGTTGGACTTTAGTTTTGGTACTAATTTCATATAGGACATATGTTTTGTTAAGTCATTACTCTTTGTCTTTGAATTTAATATGTCGGATGATGGGCTATTTACAGTTGTGCCTATTAAAATATTAGAGTTGATATTGTTTTTTGTTATTTAAATGGGTTCTCTCAGCCCTAATTAAAATTTTCTGAGCAACATTTTTGTAGAACATTTAGACGTTGTAAAGTTAAATTTTTAAGGACAGTTCTTACTTTTCTCGGCATAAGGACGAAAAGGATACGTAAGGAATCGGAACAGAGAGTTAAAATGTTCCACAAAAAAAATCCTCGTTGAAATTCATTAAAGAAAATGCACTTAAACAATAAGAGATATAGTTTTTGAGTTCTATTTTCAAACACTATTTAAGATTAAACTCGAAACTTCACCGGGCCTCAAAAAGTTCGCCCTAGGATGAATTTGTAAAGGAATTATTTTGTAATTTTGTGTTACAGTATTATTTAAGATGATGTCGTAAACTTTGCTATCGTCCAAATTCCTTATTTCAATAACAATGAATATAGAAAAATTTATTCTGTTACTATTGCTATTTAATTTCCCAGCGCTATGGACACTAACGTTGCTGTATGCATAATGTAATTTACAAATTAAATGAAAATTATCTTAGTCTTTTAATTAAATTTGTTGTATAATATTCGAGTATATCGCCATTACAATGAAATTAAGAACTTGGTCTAAGTGACTCCTATGTGATAAAAATGATAATTGAGTGCAGTTTATTCAAGGAACGCATTAAGAGAGTGTGACATTAGGACAATTATCGTCATAAAAATATACACAAGATAATGTTCATATGTATGTTGAATGAAATGTCTTAGGTGTCTGGAAATTGACTTGTCTATGGTTTGTTTGTTTGAGCCTTTTAGGGGGCTACAATTCTCAACCGATTTTCCTGAAATATTTACAGCATCTAATTGGCAATTCTGGTGGTAAAATAGGAATTAGTCTATAGTGGACTTGATACCTTACTCGTAAGTTGAATGTTGATCAACACATATATGTACACTGTGGTGCAAAAATGAGCCAATGTTTTAAACATGGTATGTTATTAAATATTTTTTATACTTTTTATTGTATTATTTTCAAACTTTTTGCTAAATTTAAAATATGCATCTGTGAAATATGTAAAGCAATAACAAAAACAAAACTTACATTACTGTAAGTATATAAAAACCAAACATTTTCAAAATCAGACCATTGGCACACTTTTGCTCCAAGGTTTTTCTTATCTAAATTTAATAATTAGTCCTGCATATTATTACTTTCTTCAAATGATCCACCCTATTTGGCGTATATTGACAAAGTTGAGCAACATAATATACAGGAATTCTGTTTCATTCAGCCAGAACCCACTCCCACAGCTCATTTATACTTTTTGGGGCTCTTTCATTTCTGTCAGCCCGCGTTTTAGGTAAGCTCACAGATTTTCAATCGGGATCAGATCTGGACTCTGAACTGGTTACTCCCTTACCCCAAACACCTGAGAACTAAGCCATTCCTTGACAATTGTTACATAATGTTTTGGGACGTTGTCTTATTGGAAGACGACATTCTCTGGTCTATCTGGAATTTGGACAGGGCTATTGGACAAATTTTCTTGAAAAATGCGAAGATAGTCTTCCTTTCGCATTATTTCTTCGATCCGTATAAGTAGTCCCACACCATCTGGGGTTACACATCCCCAAATCATAATAGAACCGCTTCCGTGCTAGATGGTTTGAGATTGGCACCTGGTGAGTGTTTGTTTTAACTAATACAAATTAAATATATGATCAACTTGTTGGTCGGGTGGTCAGATGAGACCAAAATCAATAGATACCAATCGGTTGGGAAGGTTTTTTATTGGGCCAATTGATCAAACACACCAAATCCAGCTCATGTATCACAAACCATTAAGCACGGAAGCGGTTCTGTTATGATTTGAGGATGTGTAACCCCAGATGGTGTGGGACTACTTATACGGATCGAAGGAATAATGCGAAAGGAAGACTATCTTCGCATTTTGCAAGATAATTTGCCCCATAGCCCTGGCCAAATTACAGGTAGACCAGAGAATCTCGTATGCCAATATGACAACGTCCCAAAACATTCTATAAAAATTGACAAGGTATGGCTTAGTTCTCAGGTGTTTAGGGTCAGGGAGTAACCACTGCAGAGTCCATATCTACCCGATGGAAAATCTGTGAGCTTATCTAAAACGCGGGCTGACAGAAATGAAAGAGCCCCGAAAAGTATAAATGAGCTGTGGGAGTGGGTTCTGGCTGAATGAAACAAAATTCCTGTATATTATGTTGCTCAACTTTGTCAATATACGCCAAATAGGGTGGATCATTTGAAGAAAGTAATAATATGCAGGACTAATTATTAAATTTAGATAAGAAAAACCTTGGAGCAAAAGTGTGCCAATGGTCTGATTTTGAAAATGTTTGGTTTTTATATACTTACAGTAATGTAAGTTTTGTTTTTGTTATTGCTTTACATATTTCACAGATGCATATTTTAAATTTAGCAAAAAGTTTGAAAATAATACAATAAAAAGTATAAAAAATATTTAATAACATACCATGTTTAAAACATTGACTCATTTTTTTGAAGTGCAAAATCCCACTTCAATACCATGAATATTGTTGTAATAATAAAAATTCGGTTTGTAGGTTGATTCGATTAAAAAAGGTCCGCACCAATAGAGACACCTAGTGTCTTTCCTTAGAAAAAAAATTTAAAAAGTTAAATAATGTTATTTTTCTGCTTAAAACATCGCGATTTGACCTAATTTTGGCATTGGACTTATGGAAAATGGTTTAAAGAAAAATTATTTTTTGAGAGTAGCTTTTGATTGATGTCAAAAACTTCAAAACTTTTTTCACGATAAGGAAAAAGTGACTCCATATTTCTTAATACTTATTCATGCCCTGCACGGCTATGGCGTGAGATTTTTGATATTTGCAAAAATTGCAAAAAGTTATATCCCAACAGTTATAGTTATGATTGGATCAAATTGAAAGTAAAAGCGAGTTCCATTTTCACTAATATGTCTAATAGGCCGACAATTTGGTGGCTCCTTAGAAAGTAGGTAACAGAAGTTACTGAAACTCAACACAACGACTTTCCAAGAGGCTTTGGTAGCCCTAAGAAACTAGGTTCGGGCGCGGTGCCCTAATAAACCACTCTCCTTAAACAAAACCAACTATTATGAAACCACGAAGAAACGAAAAAACAAGAACTCCCCAAATGTTGACGACCCCCGGAAGGAAGGATTTAAGAATATGCAACTGGAATGTCAGAACTCTCTAAAGAGAAGGTGCCTTCATCCAACATGCGGATGTCCTCAGTGATGATTATTGCCTACTTTAACCAACTCTCTCAATTACATCGAACCAACCCACCTAATTTCGATGTTCCCGACACCCAATGTCAGCATATTGCGAATTCTATGACCACAGCCACAACGACCGTACTGGGTTATGAAAAACCACGTTCAGACAAGTCCTGGTACGATGAGAAATGTCTGAAGATAGAAAAGGGGGAGGTGACACGCCTTTTCAGGCGAAAAAAGCGTCTATGGAAGAAAAAAGTGACCCGGGATATAGAAAATTACAGAGAAAGAGGTGAAGCCCGAAAGTTCTACTAAAAGGTAAAAAGCAAAGGTTTTGGACTAGGGATCCCCACCTGTAAGGACGCATACGGTATTCTGGTCACTGATATTCAGAGTGTGCTGCAAATATGGAGGGAAGACTTTCGATCTCTACTCGTTTCCAAAGGCAGCATAAGTGGCAAAATCATGCCAGTCATTGACGACAGAATAGAGTGTCCACCACTGAGCAAAAACAAGATGATAACGGCAAATGCACGGCTTAAAAATAATAAAGCTGCAGGAGCCGATGGACTACCAGCATAGATTTTAATGACCGGCGAGTATGAGCTGGCAACGTGTATGGTGCACGATTTGGCTCATAAATACGATTTGGTTGATGGAATACATGCCCGATGATATTCGGAATTTGCGTGTTCTAAGTCCTGTGCTTAAGACAGGCGATCCCAGTGTGTGTGGCAAATATCGCGGTATAAGGCTTATACCCATCGCATACAAAGTCCTGTCTAGTGTGTTATGTGGAAGACTAAAGGCGATTCTGGCAACCTGACTCGACCTTATCAGTGCGGCTTCAAACCTTGTAAATACCTAACCGACCAGATATTCACATTACGATAAGTCCGAAAGAAGACCCATGAAATGTAGATAGACACCTACTATCTGTACATCGATTACAAAGCTGCATTCGACAATCCTATACAACAGAAACTATTAGATGCTATGGCTGAGTTTGGCATACCACCGAAGGTGATACAACTTTGCAGCATGACACTGACTGACACGAAGTAATCTGTGAAAATAGGAAAAAAAAATCTGACAGAGCCATTTTCTATCAAGCGAGGCTTTAGACAAGGCGAAAGTCTGTCATGCGATCTCTTTAATGGAGATGATCATGCGGAAGGCTGCAGTAAACAGGATTGATACTATCTTTAACAAAAGTCACATGCTGCTCTCGTATGCCGATGATATAGATATCATTGGCCAAGGAGCATTGAAAAGCAGTCGGCGGTAGTAGATTTGGTGATAAATGATGACAAAACCATGTTATTTGCTTCAACGAACAAAGAGTCTACTCGTCTGGGACGCTGCGTGAACGTTGAGAACTCTTACTTTGAAGTGGTAGAAGATTTTTCTTAACCAAAAATAATAATGTCAGCCTGGAAATCTAGCGACGAGTATCGATCGCAAACCGCTGCTACTATGCGCTAAGCAAGTGGTTTAATGACAAAACCCTCTCTCGAAGAATAAAGATGCAACTCTACCAGACTCTGATTCTGCCTGTCTTTCTCCACAGCGCAGAATTCTGGGTAATGACACAAGTAGATCAATCTTTTTTTGGAGTCTTTGTGAGAAAAATACTTCCCAAAATATTTTGATCCATCATCGTTAATCGTCGACAATCGTCGTCGAATGAACTACGAGCTGTATAAGCTGCACAACGACATCGATGTAGTCAAGCGCGTTGAAATAGACCGAATGCGCTGGCTTGAACAAATTGTACAAATGCTCCAGTTCCAATTTTTCCGTAATAAACCCGATAGGCGGCGCTGGAGGGTCGACCAAAACTTCTTTTGATGGACCAGGTAAAAGGGCTGTTATCTACACTTGATGTGACTAATTATCTACGGAACGCAAAAGACCGAAGCGCTTGGCGCTGTTTTCTACGTGGGGCTACTGATAGATAAATTTCTGTTGCTACTGTCAATTAAGAAGAAGTAGAAGAGGTTATAACAGCCATAATAATAGTTTGATCGTCCTGAAAATTTCACAGTATTGTAGTAAACCAGTACAGAAATTTCAGTCAGGTAAACTGACTGATAAATACCATCACCCAATATAAGATATTGTTGAAGTCTTGAGTTATTGAAATTAATATATTTTTAATTAAAATAAAATTACTTATGTATAATTTTTCCTGCTTGTGGTGCAAAATCGTCCAAAACTTGGCTTATTTGTGTAGGAGGTATATGTGCCGGTTTGGAATTTATGTGAGAAATATTAATTTTTCAAAAAATGGTCATTTTGATTAGGGGTACGAAAAGGGGTGAATCGATACAGTCCTTATTCATTCTGACTCAAATTTTCATACGTACAACTTACGAAAAATTTGACTGCATTCAGTGTGCTAACAAAAAAAAAGATATATATGTAAGACTATGGGGGGAGTTCGGTCCTTTGTATGAGAGGTATCAGAAGGGGTGTGTCAAATAGTAAGGTTTTCTGAGGTTTCGCTTCCTATCACAATATAAATTAACCGACTAATTTTCATTACCCCCCATGTGTCCGTTTGGAAGTTATGGGGGGAAATATTAATTTTCCAAAAATAGGTCATTTTGTATGGGAGGTACCAGAAGGCGTGAACCGACATAGTCCATTTTCATTCCTGAGTCCAATTTTCATAAGCGAACATCATACTCAAAAGTTGAGTGAATTCAGTTTACTTACAAAAAAGATATGTTTGTAAGACTATAGGGGTTAGTTCGGTCATTTGTATGGGAGGTACCAGAAGGGGTGTGGTAAGGGTTTCGGTTTTCTTAGGGTTTGTCTACTATTGTATGATGAATAAACTGACCAAATTTACATATCCTACGATCGTCCGTTTGGAAGTTATCAAAGAAATATAAATTATCTAAAAATAGGTAATTTTGTATGGGAGGTATCCCATAAGTTCGTTTTGAATAATATTATTACTGGTAAATTTTCATACCGATCCGTTAAGGTTTACTCGAGTTATCCTGCTGACCAGCCATCCAGCCAGACAGACGGACATAGCTCAATCGTCTTAAAAAGTCCTGAAACGAATTTGACACCAAAACCATTACTATCCAATTCTCCATTGAGGAGATATACCATTTTTAACATAGATATATCACCAAATATGTACATTTTTCATCAATTTATTCTATGAAATTTGAATGTGAACAGTGGTTTTGTGATGCAAATTTCCGCAATCGTCCATACATTTCGCTACTGCCCTATTATATAAATTGTCACACCTACTACGAACTTCTTGGAAGAACAAACTGAATTTAACCTTCGGTCTGCCCGTGCCTCTGGTAAAGGGCATAATAATAGTCCAAAATGTGACAAATTGTGGGGAATACTTCAAACCGAAACCTGCCGGCATAGTGGTAAGAACACGCGACTACCTGCGGGAGATCGGTGGTTCGATTCCCGGCTGCTCGATGTTGTCGACGGCAACTTCGAAGTATAGTGTCGAGTCAATCGGCATGTCTAGTAAACGCTTCTCAAATAGTGACGTTCGCATAAAAAAGTAGGTGCCGTTTGTTGTGATTCTAAAATATAATGTTAAATCCAGAAAACGCGAAAACCGCAAATCTAACATTTTTTGAGTTGACCTTACGACAACTTTTTGTGGGTGTAGGGGAGTAATTGTACTTCCGGCAGGACAGCTCAGTTGGTACCGTTGGAATACCATTTTAAATTCTAGCAAAAAATTGGTCAAATTGGTTAAAGTCGCTCTCAAGCCATTATGTTGCTCTGATTGAACATCACAATGTTGCGCAGTTTGCTTACTGAATGACAGGTATTATTCAAAACTGTTTGATGACTTATCATATCTTAGGTCTCCAGAAGAAGGACAGTGACATAGTAGATGCTCTGTGGTATCTTCTTCGTTGCAGCTTCTACAAATATCGCTGTTTTAAGCTCTTAGTATGTTTGCAAACCGGCCAGTGACCGGTTATTACAACTATGACAACTATTGAAATCTACATGTAATCTAGGTTCAAAGCAAATCGTGTCCTTTGTATATCTACGGTAGACCAAGTCTGTTTGGTCGCTCTGCAAGTGTGTTTTTCTTCCCCACAATTAGCTGTTTTGCCTTGAAGGAATATTAGATTAGCACTAGGTTTAACTTTTTTATTGACTTAAGAAGTTTTAAGTTTTTTAAAACGCATTTTTAATAAAAACAAAAAAGAAAAATCTTCAATGAAGTTTAACTAGGATTTTTTTGTGGAATATTTTAACCGACTATCTCGACTAATATGTGTTCTTTTCGCCCTTATTGCAAGAAAAATTAGAAAAGTACCTTAAAATGGGAGTTTTGAAGATACAAATGTCCAACAAAGATGTTGGTCAGATAGTTTTACTAGTGTCTTTTTCAAAGCACTGTGTGGATAGAGATCAGCGATGTAAACGCAATACACGTAGTAAAAAAGCTATAAAGTTTTAGTCCTGCACAGAAGCAATGATGTGATGATTGCAATTCTGTATATTTTGTTGTTGGATTGCAAACAAAAGCTACAATATTTTGCATTAGCACTTTCGCAAAACTATTCGCATCAAACACTGAATACCGCTACAGAATAGTCAATTTAAGTGTAAAATTTTGTTGTTAAATAAATTATGTTTTGTACCCCGAAAACTGTTTATTTTATCCAATACATATTTGTTTCCCTGAAACATTATATTGTTTTCACCGCTCACTTTCAGCAAAATGAAATTCGCTTTATAGCACGTGCTAACAGTCAATGTTGCACACAATCCTCAACAAACAAACAACACAAGCAGGAAATAAGGAATGCCATGGAAATGAAATTCCACTCAAAATCCAATTCAACTCAACTGAAACTTAAAAAAAAATGAGTATCATCTAAGGGATGAACTCAATTCGGCCATTTTTACAATAAACCACTTAAAAAGCAATAACAACGTGAGAGCAAAAGCAGCAAAAGCGTTTAACAGCACGTTCAGAGTGCGGAACGGATGACGGCTTGTGTGCAGAAATCCACAATTGCGCACTCGATACATTGTGTTCGACAGCCGGGGGAGGGTGCGAATGAGAATCAGACACTGGCAGCAGATACTCGCTCGCCGCTCTACAATTGTGTGTGAGATAATAAAATATTTAAATGCTTTCGCTTTTTATTGTGCGGCAAACACATCCATCGACAGACAGATGCTCGTGCTGGTCGGATGAAGGATGAGGGAGAGTTTAACAACAGTTTTGCAAGCAATTTACAGCAAACAAAAAAGACGCTTAACAGGGGAAAAAACATAACAAAACAAAACAATACTGAAAACACTTTGAACGAGAGCATTTCAGGTTTGGGTCTGTGATGTAAATCGAGAAGGCGGGGCTTGTCAGACAGCACAATTGGCCAATCGTTGGGGGTACGGAAAGAGAATCTCTCAAAGAGAGAGAGAGAGAGCAACCGACACCCTTTTGGTCGGAGCACCCATTTCAAATGGAATTTTGTACTTTTTGTGCCTGTGAACTTTTCTTTGGAACCTGCAAAACTCTGCCGTCGGGAAATGAATGCTAAGGGCATTTTATACTTGGAGATGATAGTTTCTGTTTCGGTATTTTGTGATTTTTTTTATTTGTTTGTTTTGTATTTGAGAGTTGTGACACAATCTATTTGACTCCTCATAAAAATGGTGCTGGTGAAGAGCATTGTGGTGTTCCAGCGGTAGGAGGAGGTGGTTGGGGATAAAATCAAATGTGGGGCCATTACAATCAACCACGTCAAGTAGAAAAATGCGTTGAAATTCATGCGCAATTACATTTATCCTGTTTGCGAAATTGTTTCTTGGTAAATGTGCGAGTATCACAACAACTCAAGGAAGGTATACAATAGTGTAGAAAAATTTCAATTGCAGACTAAACACTCTGCTCGTCACCAGTGGTGGCAGCGGTGTGCGTACCCACACACACACACACACACACAGAACCCCCCAATGAGAAAGGACTCTCTACATGATGAAGTTGACAAAAAGCAATCATGCTCAGCATCTTTTATGGGGCTAAAACCGGGCGATACTCCCCGGTTCCCCCCTCTCTCACACACAAATGGCAATTGAGTGGAGCTCTATACAAATACTAAGGTATAAGCTCGTATGTATGTGTGGCTTTATGCCATGGACGGAGGGAGAGGGGTGTTGCTGCTTTATCACTTGCTCTAAAAGTTCAAAAGGTGTCACTTAGAGGAGATGCCACATTTTAATCTCATGTTCTGTTCTGTTTAGTTAAAATGCTTTTACAAATTCACATCAACGTTTTCTTTTTGGTGTGGACGGGACGAAGGGAGGAAGCAATAGTTCTCCCTCTTCCCATAATACACCTTTGCCAAGAACTAGTCCATCGGTGGGCGGTTACCCATTGCGTAGTAATGCTACACATGATGATGATGATTTTTTTCATACGTGTTTTCCTTAGGATATAGTTTCTTTATGTTAAAATGCATTTAATTTCCAAGCAATTCACTTTGAGTTCCCTTAATTTTTTTTATTGCATTTTTTTTTGTCCCATCAATGTTGATTTTGTATTATTTGGTTACTTTATCTTTTCAGAGAATAAAATTGTGGTACGTATATAAATTGAATTTTCTATCATCAACATAAAATATTGTGTAGCTATTAACTTTGAGTACTTCTGTGGGTATACAAAGGTATATTTTCCTTTATTTTTTCTTGTTTCGATTTCGTTGAAAGTTTCGTGTGAAACCAATTATGAAAGAGGAAATTATGTGCACAGACAGAGTTGCCATAGAGATGGAAGAGCATTATTTTCAGAAAATGGTGTGAAATTCTGTGGTTGGAGGTAGTGTTAAAAGTCGGTAGGAATGTGTCGGGAGTGTGATGCAAGGTAAAGCTTTTGATCGGTTTAACTTGGTAAAACCAGGGTGATCCTTGTCAATTACATTTAAAGTCTACTCACAGAACTCTGTATGAGGGGTACTACGTCGGACGGAGTACCTCCAGGTACCTCCAGGTGGTGACGCCTGGAAACGTACCTTTGACACCCGTCAGAGCACGGCTAACATTGAGGGGCGAAACCTAAAACCTAGGCACGTCGGCTCAGAGTGAGCGGTACCCTGGTCAGTGTCTGGCCCAGAATGGCCGGATGTAATAAAATTCTGGCAGGAGGAGAAAACTGCGACGTGGTGCGCTGGGCTTGCAACCAGCCACTGACGTTTAAACTATTGCAATGAACAAAAGTAAGATAGGAATAAAACTGACCCTCCAAAATATTCACGACCACCGCAAACGAATTAAGGATTTTGATTTGAGGATATGCAACTGGAATGTTAAAACAATGTATAGACCAGGTGCTTCCATACAACTCGCGGAAGTCTTCGAAGAATACAATGCTGACATAACCGCTTTATAGGTAATCCGGTGGACGCATGAAGACGTGCGACATCTGCTATAGTGACCATACGGACAATCACGAGTCTGGATGTTCTACGAGAGCCTGTATATGACCGTAGCCCGAGCCATGACATCAAAGTTATACTAGGCAATTTTAATGTTAAAATAGGCAGCGAAACCGTATTTAAGTCAACCATTGGAAAATTCAGTCTTCACACCGCAACGTCGAACAATGGCATCAGACTGATTGAATTCTCTGCGGCAAGTAATATAATAGTTAGCAGCTCTAGACCATAGAAATATTTATAAGGCAACATGGTTATCTCCAGGTCAGTTGACAAGGAAGCAGATAGATCACGTGGTAGTCGATGGAAGGCACGCATCGAGTGTTCTGGACGTACGAGTGATCAGGGGTGCGAACATTGACTCCGATCACTACCTTAGCGCAGTTTAGGTACGCACTAGGCTAACTATGGCGAAAAATATACTTAACCTGTCACAACGAAAGCTGGACATCGGTAAACTGCGGACCACAGAGGTAGCGGACGTCTACTCTAACCACCTAACTCAACTAATACGGAATGTTCCAACCCCTGATAATATTACCTCGCAGTGGCAATATATAGCCGACTCCATAGAACGGACTGCGAGAAGCGTACTTGGGTACTCACAGCCGTCTCAAGATGATGCCTAGTACGACGATGAATGTCGCCATGCCACGAGAGAGACGGATGCTGCATACAGGGCGAAACTGCAGCTAATTGCAACGCGAGTTGTTCGTGATCGGCACAGGGAGAAGAGACGAGACGCAACTCGTCTTTTTAGACGGACAAAGAAGGAGCTTAAAAAGGGACATGGTGAGTGCACAAAGTTGGTCCGTAGTAGAGGGAAAGCCCGAAAATTCTACCAAAGATTTAAGGCGGGAATGCGTGGAACAGGGTTGCCTTCCTGCAAGGACAGCGATGGTCAGCGAGTGACAGACCCGGATAACGCTCTATGTAGAGAGAATATTTCAGAGATCTACTGGATATGGATACCACTTCAGAAGACCCCGCTCCAATCCATGATGATGGTATTAGCTGTCAACCTCCGAGCCAGAGCGAGATTCGTGTGGCAATATCCCATCTTTAAAATAAGACAGCGACTAAAGCCAATGACATCTCTGCTAAATTGTTTAAGGCAGGTGGAGAGGAGATGATTAGCAGCATGCATCAGCTCATGGAGAACATCTGTCTAGAGGAGAGCATACCCGAGGATTGGAGGCTCAGTATGTTATGCCCCATATACAAAAAAGGAGATCGTAGTGAGTGTAAGAACTACCGTGGAATAAGCCTATTACCAATTGCGTACAAGGACTTTTCGGACATATTGTGTGAACGTCTAAAGCCAATTGTAGAAAAACTAATTGGACCGTATCTGTGCGGCTTTAGACCTGGTAAATCTACGACGGATCATAAATTCACTACGACAAATCCTGGGAAAAAAAAAACTCATGAATAGCAGATCGGCCATGGGACCGGCCGTGGCATAGTGGTTAGAACACGCGACTACCATGTGGGAGATCCGTGGTTCGATTCCTGGCTCCAGTCATCTAAATTTTTCTTTCATTGCCGGCCCCCTCGATGTTGTCTGCAACTTCGCACTATAGTGTCGAGTCAATCGGCATGTCTAGTTAAAGCTTATCAAACAGTAACGTTCGCATTCGTCGATAAACAAGTTGGACTCTTAAATCGAAAGTGTGTTAATTCAAAACAACGCGAGAAGCTATTTTATACCTCATTCATGGGGTCTAAAGGGAAATTAAGTTTTTTTTATATGAGACCATGGCTGAGTTTGGTATTCCTGCAAAATTAATCGACTTTGCAGATATACTATCGAAAACACCACTTTCTCTATTACGATTGGTAAGGATCACACGGAAAGAGGTCTCAGGCAGGGCGATAGCTTGTCCTATGTACTATTTAATATAGACATGGAGAAGGTGATGAGAAAGGCTGATGTCAACATGGTGGCACCATATTCCACAAGAGCCACTTGCCAGTAGCCTTTGCCGATGATATATACATTATTGACAGAAATCAGCGGAAAGTTACTGCAGTTTTCTCATCACTGAAAAATTAGTCAGCAAAAATGGGTTTAGCGGTCAACGAGGACAAAACAAAAATAATGATTTCGACGAACAAAGAGTCCTCTCGATGGGGACGCACCGTAAACGTTGAAAATTATCGTTTTGAGATAGTAGATGAGTTTACCTACCTCGGACCTTCCGTCAACATGAATAATAATGTCAGCCAAGAAATCAAGCGGAGAATAGTGCTTGCCAATAGATGTTTTTACGGACTTCGACAGCACTTTAGTAACACCACCTTATCTGGGAATACTAAGAAACAACTATACCAGGTGCTTATCTTACCTGTTCTGTTGTATGCTGCCGAATCATGGGTGCTTACTACAACGGACATACAAAACCTGGGAGTATTCGAGAGAAAAGTACTCCGAAAAATATATGGACCTATCTGTGTCGAAGGCGAGTTTCGCCATCGGATGAACCATGATCTGTATGAGCTTTACCACGACATCGACGTAGCTAAAAGAGTCAGAATCCAACGACTTCGATGGCTGGGACATGTTGCCAGGATGGATGTAAATGCTCCAGCGAGAAAGGTGTTTGAAGGCGAACCTGAAGGACGGTGCAGAGCAGGGAGACGCAAACTCCGTTGGAAGGTCCAAGTAGTGGGCGACGTGCCATCATCTGGTAGAACTAACTGGAGAACACACGCAGAAGACCGAAGCGTCTGGAATTCTTTATTACTTCAGGCCTCAAATTTATGAACTACGTTTCGTAAATTGTAATTGGCCACTTAAGTAAGTAAGTAATACTGTAAACTTTGCAGGTCTATCAAACTATTATTAAGACTGTTATAATGGTTTCTTTTAAATAGGCCGTGGCACAGCTAACTTCCACCCTGGCTGTAATTCATACTGTACCAACAATATATACCAAATATCATTTTATACCCCTACATACTTTTAAAGTTTCAAGTTTTATACCACGCCCACTTATCCGATCCCGCCCGCTTTTTTGTTGTATCACGAACTTTGCTGTTAAATGCATCCACACATATATTCAAGGCGATTGGAGAAACATTCCTCCAGCTATTGCAGTTTCAAAAATAGGGCCAAAAGGGCAGGACCACGCCCACTTGGTATATCAAAAATGTTATACCACCGACCGTCGGTCAAGCAGTTTACGATTACATACGGTACTAAAAATTGCAAAGAAACAAACAGAAACTAATTTTCATATGTATATATAAATTTGACCTTTGACCTCTTTGGGGCACGACCTAAAGTTGTTCGATTTTGCTCAAATATTTAACATAGCTGTTTTATAACAACTGACACAATATATCGCTCGAACAATACCGAAAACCCAAAGTCAATTTTTAATTAACTTTTAAGTAATTTTTGAAGCAATTGCACTGTATTTAGAAAATTATATTCCTTCAACCCCACAATTCTACGTGTTAAGGTGTTCAAGTCCAACTCTCTCTCTCTCTCTCTCTCTTTCTCTCGAGTTTGCATCTGCCCTTGTCATTTAAATGTTAGTTGTCATCCTTTTATTCCATTTTAACTGTATATGTCCTTATAAATATGCAACTTGCATTTACTTACGCCCTGGCAACTCTAGTGTTGACATAAACCTATAAGTCATTGTATTCACATAATCTCTTACAAAGTGCCTCTTTAAAATTATACACACACCAAGGGAAATAAGAAAAGTAACTATTGGAAAAAAAAAAACAAACAACAGCGACCGCAGTCCCGTCGACAAATTCATCGAGTGACCATTATAAAATCGACCTCCCCCCGTCCAGCCAAAAGATTGAACACGACTCAGCGCCCACTTTCTCCATGACCAAGACCAGTTGCAAATAAATAGCAAACAAACAAAATGAACTACAAAAGGGGTAGGCAAACGTGTGGGTGGTAAAGAGCACCACTGATTTTATGAAACAAACACAAAGGATTGTAGTTGATATTTAACATCTCCTCACCCGGTGAATACACACCAACAATTCCAGCCGCATAAAGAGAAATATAGTTTATTATCCTTTAACGATCACAGAATACACTTGTATACTTTTGAATGTGTACGTGTATGTGTGTGTGCATGGCCTATTATGTAGCAATAAATAGCAAATATCGAAAGTTGCCACAAACGCATTACATTACACACAGCCACACACACACACAGAAATACGAATAACTCGCAGGAAGCCAATCCACCTCTAACCAAAGTAGCAGTTTTCCTGAATCACCTCCTCCGCCGCACACCGGCGATGTCAGGAGATACTTTAAAATCCCAGTCGCTGACTAGCCATCCGAGAAGTGGGGCAGAGAGACAGTGTGGAGAGAGTGTATCCAATGTGTACAAAAGGCAAATGGACTTAATTGATGTACGAGCATTCAGAGAGTTTTTGCTGTTAAACTTTTTAACGTTTACCATTTGAACATTGTGTTTATAGTTTATATAGTGTTGTGGTTGTATTGGTTTTTATGATATGTACCTATATACATGCATATACAAACATATTTGCATGGATGTATGTATGTATACCATTAAACACCCACACAAATGAAAACACATAAACATACATAAATGTGTACTTATCACCATAAAGGATTTTATTGCCTCCTCTCTTCGTATTGGGCGTGCGTTTGTATGAGTTTGTGTGCAGGGGTTTTGTTATAACTTGAAAGTTTTAAAATACAGTTTATTGATGCAAACACACACACACACATACGTAAACGCAATCACTATGATCCACACACCTACATAGTCTTGAACAACAGCAACATGGCAGCATTATAACAGGACCAACCAATTACTTCAACAATCCGTTTGGGTAAGACTCGCCCAGTGAGGAGTAGAAAAGAGGTCAATAAGTAGAAATTAGTTCTAAAAACTTCTAAGTGGTCTTGAATCTCTGTTGAGTCTATGGTTGTGATATTGTTTGTAGTTGTACGGATGTAAGCCAAAACGTCTATGCAGGGACGGAATGGGAAAAGCAAATAAGAGTTCTTTGCGAATACTATCTGGTCTGGCAAATTATAAACTGCGTGCAAAATTATTGATAAAGATATTTTTTTTAAAATTTAGGGCGATTCAATAGAACTGCAGATTTTCATTCGTAAGCAAAGTAGACTTTGTCAAAATATGAAAAATGCCTACCACACGATTCCTGAGGCAGGACAGGATGCGCGTATCAAAATGGCACTTGACTTTTTGACATAGTGTGAGCTGTATATCATTTATAACGCGTTTGATTTCGTTTTTTAACTGTAGAATTATCTTGGGTTTATTGCTATTGAGCGGGACCGTACGTAGTATAGATGTTAGAACACTCGACTACTATGCGGGAGATCCGTGGTACGATTCTCGGCTCCAGTCATCAACATATTTCTTTCATTTTTCTTTCATCGTCCCCCTCGATGTTGTCGACAGCAAGTTCGCAATGTAGTGGCATGTCTAATAAAAGCTTCACAAACAGCTGACGTTCGGATTAATCTATAAACAAGTAGGTGCAGTTTGTTGTGAGCCTAAAACAAATGGATAGCGTGTTTATTGCAACGTAAAAACCTATCCATACCTCATTCATAGAAAGTAGAATGAAATTTTTTCACGGTTTAAGTATACGACACCGCCCAATAACATCTTCTTTGAATATTTTTACCATCATCCTTAGCCCAGCTCGTACTACAAGGAAGGGTCAGCAGGTGGCGGATAGCTGAACGGCCTGCAGATATGTAGGTTAACTACAAGTAGTCCCCGACCAGAGTGGCATAGACCGAGGGCATACTATAAAAGAGTACATGTTCCTGATGACGTATCTATGACATGGCGAATCAGGGCCTCCATTAAATAAGCACTACACCACATGGGGTGGCTTCTAGAGAGGGTTATGTCTCCAATGGTCCCCCTTGTCAAACAAAAAATCCGTAGCGTCTGTTTCATATTGAGCGGCTTCCTGGTCAGCATCTGTCTCAGAAAGAGCTGCTGCAATGAATTCTGACAGTAGGAATAAAATGTGGAACCTGGTGGTCTGGGCTTGCCACCCTTTACCAGTATAATGGCGGTGAATAAAATGAGAAATAAGAGATAAGAACCCTCCAAAATGTTAACGACCACGGCAAACGTTTTAAGGACCACGATTTGAGAATATGCACTTGGAATGTTAGAACTCTATACCGATTAGGTGTCTCTATTCAACTGGCGGATGTCCTCGAAGAGTATAAAGCTGACATTACTGCTATACAGGAAATCCCGTCGACTGGATATAGTTGCTCGCGGATGAGAATGTATGACGTGTACTACAGCTGCCACGCGGATAAGCATGAGTTTAGTTGTGGTTTTGTGTTTGGCAAAAGACTACGACACCTGGTCTCTAGGTTTACTCCTGTCAGTGAACGAACCTCCACCACAACAGTGAATGCAAAATTGTTCGGCTCCACGAAAAGCCCCCCAATGAAATAACACCCAGGAAATAACCCCCAATGAAATAAACCCCAAAAAATTGGAAATAACACCCAAAAACAGTAAATGAAATAACATCGAAAAATAAATGAAATAAACCCCAAAGCGAAAAAGAAACAACCCCCAATATTTGGGAGTTATTTCATATGAAATAACACCCAATGATGAAAATGAAATAACCCCCAATGAAATAAACCCCATCAGCAACAAAAATGAAATTATGCCCAAAATTCATAAAAGAGTCAGTTTCACCAAGGATTTTATGAAGTCAATATGGACCAACAGCAAAGTCGCAAAATTGTTGAAATGAATCGTGTGGATCGTAGATCGTTGTAGCCCTGCTCTATTTTTGCAGTTCGGAAGACAATTTGCCTTTTACGTTTGGCCTTTACAGAACCACCTCCAGTGTTCACAAGCAAATCAAACTCTCTGCTTTTATTGAATTCTTCCTTTTGAATAACTCTTACAAATTTAAAAAAACCATTCTTAGTGTCTACTAATCGAATTTTCAAAATGAAAACATGCTCGGTGCATTTTGTTGATTTTCTATCCGTTAATATGAACACAAATGGAAATATCTGTAAACATTCAAAAGATATTGTAATATATTCACAGGATAAAAGTTTTCTTGTAAAAGGCCTATTTTTATATAATCTTTATATATAAAATTCTACCGTACGTGTGTTGTGACTGAACTCCTCCTAAACGGCTGGACCGATTTGCATAAATTTTTTGGTATGCGTTTGGGTGGTGCCCCGGATGGTTTAGATTTACAAGTCGGTCCAATTGGACAAAGGGGCGTGGCACCGCCCATACAACTTGAAAATCAAAAGGGCTGTATCTCATGAACTATCAGAGGTATGAAGATGAGATTTGGTATATATGTTGTTGAAGCAGTATTAATTTCAGCCAAGGAGGAAGTGGGCGGTGCCACGCCCCCTTTTCAAAAATAGCTCTAACGGCTTTTCTAATAGACCGATTGATACGAAAATTTTACCATGTGGTACTGTTGACCTGTTGATAGTCCCTGGCTATAATAGGCTGTGATTGGATAAAGGGGCGTGGTACCGCCCATACAACTTGAAAATCAAATGGGCTATATCTCATGAACTATCAGAGGTATGAAGATGAGATTTGGTATATATGTTGTTGAAGCATTATATATTACAGCCAGGGCGGAAGTGGGCGGTGCCACGCCCCCTTTTAAAAAATCGCTTTGCAGGCTTTTCCGATAGACAGATTGATACGAAAATTTTACCAAGTGGTACTGATTGTGATTGTGATTGGAAAATGGGCCGTGGCACCGCCCATACACCTTGAAAGTAAAAAGGCTATATCTCATGAACTATCAGAGGTATATAGATGAGATTTGTTACAGTATGAATTACTGAAAGGGTGGAAGTGGGCTGTGCCACACCCCAGTTATAACTGTCATAGTAATAGTTTGATCGTCCTCTCAATTCCATATTATATTGCAGTTCGCCTAGAGATATGAACAGTAGTGCGGGTCAATTTTTTTTTCGCAAAAATCGTATACCAAAATCGTATTCATGATGAATTGTTAGAAAATTTCACCAATAAACTTTGTGTCTAAAATCAATTCCTAGCTCGCGCTGGGAAGCATTAAGATTCCAGGAAGAGTTTTTTTTGGTTTTAAAAAAGCAAAAACCGAAAACTTCAGATATATATTTTTTAAAACCTTCTGCCTTTGGAGGAAGTCCAATATGTAGGGCGGGATCCCAAACAGCATCAGAAATATACTATTCTCTTAGTATTGGTCTCCAAACATCGGAATGGTAGGTAAAAATTAGAGCCGAAGCCCATGGGGTCAAAATAAAGGCCTCTTGGATTCTATGATGACCCTCTAGGTGCAGGTGTAAAAAGCGTCCCCGTAATCGGAATATATGATGAATTCTATGGAAATTTCACCGAGAAACTATGTATCTAAAATCAATTCTTAGTTTCCGCTGGTGGCAGGAAGATTTTAGCGCGAACTAGGAATTGATTTTAGACATATTGTTTCTTAGTGAAATTTTTTTAGATTCCGAAATTTTTCTTCTAATGAGCAGGCTATTTGGAACTAAATAAATAAAAAGTGCCGAGGCGCTGCCTCATCACTTCAATATTTGAATTTTAAACTGTTTCAAATACTGGCCCGTACCCCAGACAGTTGAGGACATAGACTAGCTGCGCAGACTAAAACAGTGATAAGTTTTTAATATTTTTACTGGTATGTGTTTTTCAATTACTTTCCAGGAGCGCGAATCGGTAATAAATCCTTTAAATATAAAATTTAAGCAATATTCATTGCATTTGGACCGGAAAACACGTTTTATTTGATTGGGGCACAATTTGAATTTTTATAGTATGTCAGAGGTAACATAAGTAAACTTTGTAACTTACCTATGTATGGGGTATTTTTCTGTTAGGTATTAGTGAAAATCTTGCTGTCATACTAATGAAGTGTGATAAACTTTCATTCAGTATACTTTGGCAAATCACCATACAAAGACTTACAGTAGAACAACGGTTACAAATCGTAGAAACTTATTTTAAATATGCGCGTTCTGTTCGCCAAACTTATGGAGCACTTTGTCAAGTTTACGGTGCACGTAATAATCCATCTGAGCAGCTAATAGAAGACATCGCCGCTGTAGACGAAAGTGTGACAAGGGTTTCGAATTTATCGAACCGACGCCGTTCTCAGCAACTCGGTCTCTACAAATGTTGAGGAAATGTCTTGGCCTACATCTATATAACATCCAACTGTTGGAAGAATAAGAGCCAGTGGACGATCGATTGATTTTGTCATTTCTCATGTCATGTCATTGCAAATTATTGGGAAGAGAAATGGTTCCAACACAACGGCATAACATGCCATACAGCGCGTGAGACCATCACTTTGTTAAACTAAGCGTTTAGTGACCGAATTATCTCAAAAAATGGTAATACGAGTTCAATACAAAGACAGTATTCGAAAATATTCTTGATCCGTGGGAAAAGAAGACATGGCGAAAGAGGTTTTTATGGCTAAAGGCATAAATCTTCAAACGAAATTTTTATTTGAGGTCATAGTATACAGAAGGTTCCCGCCACTACAGCTTAAGTACCGTTTTCAGAGTACTTTGTAGACCTACAAATGTATTAATTAGCGTCTATATAGCATTTAGGACAGCATGAAATGTGAAATATATTACAAGTTGATATTCAATAGCGAAGCATTGCCGGGCCCACTAGTCTTTATATATAAAATTCTACCGTACGTGTGTTGTGACTGAACTCCTCCTAAACGGCTGGACCGATTTGCATAAATTTTTTTATATGCGTTTGGGTGGCGCCCCGGATGGTTTAGATTTACAATTCAGTCCAATTGGACAAAGGGGCGTGGCACCGCCCATACAACTTGAAAATCAAAAGGGCTATATCTCATGAACTATCAGAGGTATGAAGATGAGATTTGGTATATATGTTGTTGGAGCCGTATTAATTTCAACCAGGGTGGAAGTGGGGGGTGCAACGCCCCTTTTCAAAAATCGTTCTGACGGCTTTTATAATAGACTGATTTATAAGATAATTTTAGAATGTGGTACTGATGACCTGTTGTTAATCTTTGGCTTTACTTAGTTATGATTGGATAAAGAGCGTGGCACCGCCCATACAACTTGAAAGTATAAAATGCTATATCTCATGAACTATCAGAGGTATGAATATGTAATTTGTTACATATTTTATTGTTGCAGTATGAATTATAGAAAGGGTGGAAGTGGGCTGTGTTTCACCCTTCAAAAATAAGTAGTTATAACTGTCAAAATTCCACAGTATATTGCAGTTCGCCTAGAGATATGAACAGTAAGGTGGGCCAATTGTTTTTATTCGCAAAAATAGTAACCAAAATTGGAATCTACGATGAATTGTTAGAAAATTTCATCAATTCCTAGCTTGCGCTAATAAGCAGAAAGATTTCAGATAGATTTTTTTGTTTTTAAATGAGCACAAACCGAAAACTCCTGCGTATAACTGACTTCCAAACAAACTAAATGAAGTATTACAGAAGTAAATCTATGTATTGGTTAAAAAGTTATGGCCTCTGAGTGTTGGCATACAGAAAACAATGTCAAAAATATACCATTCTCTTCGTCTTGGTCTCCCAGCATCGGAATAGTAGGTAAAAATTACAGCCGGGGCCCATAGGTCTGAAGGTTTCAATAGTTGCTCATTGTTAAAAAAATATGTCTACCTGAAATCTTCATGCTTCTCAGCGCGAACTAGGTATTGATGATCGTAGATTCCGATCGAAAATATTGATCCGCCCTAATGAACAGGCTATATGGAAGGTTTAGGAGGTTTTTATGGCTAAAGGCATGAAGCTTCAAACGAAATTTTCATTAGCGGTCAATAGGAGGAGAAGGCATAACAAAAGTGATTTTTTACGCCCAAAGACATAGTTAGTTTACAAACGGTTCCCCCTACTACACATAAATATATAAATTGAATATTGATCTTTAGAGGAATTTCTGTTTTCGATTTGTGAAAGAAGTGTTTTTTCTCCCTACATACAGACAAAACTTAATCTACATGACGAAACTGTAGATACGACTTTGATGATGAACTTTTTACTATCGTCATAGAGCCTATCATATTTAGAATTTAAAACAATAAAACTTAATTAGTAACTTTCTATGTAAGGGATTAACTTGAAATTAGTAACATAAGTTAATAAACTCAACATATTATTGTCGAGCTTAAGTACCGTTTTAAAGTACTTTGTAGAACTAAATGTGAAATATATTACAAGTTAATGTGCAATAGCGAAGCATTGCCGGGCCCACTAGTTATATTATATAATTATAACCCCTAAAAACCAACAGCTTTAAAAATGAAATAACCCCCGAATAAAAAATGAAATAACACCCAAATTATTCACGATATGAAACAATCCCCAAATTTAAAAAATTGGTTGGGTGTTATTTCATTGGAGATTATTTCATAATTTGAAAACCCCAAATAAGGAATGAAATAATTCCCAAAGAAAAATGAAAAACGGCCCAAAAAAATTGGGAGTTATTTCATATGAAATAACACCCACAAATGTATTAAAAAAATTTGGGGAATATTTCATTTCTCGTTTGGGCGTTATTTCATTGGGGGGCTTTTCGTGGAGCCGATTTTAATGCCAAAATAGGCCGGGAGAATGTCTTAAGCCCAACAGTCGGAAAATTTTGTCTGCATACTGACACATCGCAACAGAATCAGACTGATTGATTTCTCTGCAGCAAGGAACTTGGCAACGTGGATATCTCCCGATCAAGTTACGAGAAAAAAAATAGATCACATGGTACACGTCAAGTGTCTTAGACGTAAGAGTGATCAGGGATCAACTGGGCTCACCACCTCACTGCAGAGGAGGTGCGTGATAGGCTAAGCAGGCGAAAACACTGCGTAACCAAGCACAGAGAAAGCTGGACATCGCTAAACTGCAGAACACGGCTATATAGCCTATTTCTACCAACTCACTCAACTACTTCGTGATGCTCCAACTCCCGAAAATTCTAGCGCGCAATGGCAATATATTGCTCACTCGATGGAAAGGACTGCGCGGTCCGTACTGGGGTATGTGAAGCCCTTAAACGATAATGTCTGGTACGATGATGATTGCCGCAATGCCACCCGGGAACAAAATGCTGCATACTGGGCCAAATTGGAGTCAATGGCAAAGCGAGCTGTTCATGAAAAGTACAGGGAGAAGAGGCGGAAGGCGACTCGACTCTTCAGGTGAAACAAACGGGAACTTAAGAAGCAGAATAATGTGTACATTGAAGAATACAGGAGCACAGGGGTGAAGTCCGAAAATTCTACCAAAAGATAAATGGTAAGGTATATGGAACAGGTCTTTCCAACGATGATCATCTCGTTACTGACTCCGAAAGCGTACTGAGAATATGGAAAGAAGACTTCTGCAGCCTATTGATGTCTGAAAACTCTGCTGCTGAAGACTGTGTACCAATCCGAGACGATAACATCGAGTGTCCACCTCCGAACCAAGCTGATATATAAAATGCCATATCTCGACTAAAGATGGGGCTGATGGTCTTGTTTAATGTGGGTAGAGATGAGCTTGTTATAAGCTTGGAACAGCTCATAGAGAATATTTAGCTTCAGAAGAGCATGCCAGAGGATTGGAATCTCAGTGTGCTATGTCCTATTTACAAAAAAGGTGACCGTAGTGAGTGTAAAAACTATCGTGGAATTAGACTCTTACCGATTGCATATAAGGTCCTCTCTAGCATACTGCGTGATTGGACATAACCAGTGCGGCATTAGACCAGGCAAATCGACAAAGGATCAGATATTTATACTACGGCAGATTCTTGAGAAAACTCATGAGAAGCAAATTGACACTTATCAACTCTTTGTAATTTACAAAGCTGCCTTCGATAGTCCCATCAGGCGTCGACCAT
This sequence comes from Muscina levida, assembly GCA_964034835.1. Classification (NCBI taxonomy): domain Eukaryota; kingdom Metazoa; phylum Arthropoda; class Insecta; order Diptera; family Muscidae; genus Muscina; species Muscina levida. Next base: position 134,769,836 of record OZ035880.1, read on the forward strand.
ACGAAGCCATGTCTGAATTCGGTATCCCTGCGAAGATAATTCGTATCTGCCTGTGTACCCTTACGAATACCAAATACTCTGTTCGGATTGGCTAGGATCTATCTGCGCCGTGCGATACGACTAGAGGTCTTAGACAGGGTGATGGTTTGCCATGTATACTGTTCCACATAGTGATGGAAAAGGTGTTAAGCAAAGCAGCGGTAAACATGTCTGGCATCATCATCATATCGCATATGCCGCTGATATCGACATTATCGGTCGAACGATGCGAGAGGTAACAGCTGTCTTCTCATCTGTGGAAAGGGAGTCAGCTAAAATGTGTTTGGCAGTGAATGAGAACAAGACGAAGTTAATGGTGTCATCGAACAAAGTGTCTTCCCATTGGGGACGCAGCGTAAACGTTTAAAACTATTGCTTTGAGGCAGTGGACGAATTCATCTACCTCGGATCCGCCATGGACAAAAACAAAAATTGTCGGCCTAGAAATAAAACAGAGAATATTGCTCGCCAACAGGTGTTTCTATGGGCTACGCGAGCACTTCATATCATGGTGTATGCCTCAGAATTTTAGGTACTTACACAATCAGATGCAGCTCATCTGGCCTGGTTTGAGAGAAAAATAAATACTCTGGTTTGAGAGAAAAATGCTCCGCAAAATATATCGACTTATTTGCGTAAACGGCGTGTTCAGGATCCAAATGAACCATGAGTTGCACGAGTATACCACGACATAGATGTGGTCAAGCAATTCGACAACGTTGGAAGGACCAGGTGGAGGAATCACTGGGGCTGCTTTTTATCATATCGGCCTTTGAATTAGACACTAAGATATAAATATATATGTTGTCTAGTTGTTTTTAAGGCTAGAAATAATAATAATTCTTAGAAATATGGGCATATTTATACCCTAATTCTTAGGGAGGAGGTTATTTATTATTTAACATGAGAAAAGTGTAACACATTAGAGGAAACGAGTTTAGTCCCTAGTATCGTAGGATCAAATTTCAGGATATTGTAAGACGAATGAGCCAAGTCCGTCTGACTGGCTGGCTGGTGGGCACGATAACTCGAGAAAACCATCACTAATCCTTATGAAAATTTACTAGCTTTAATAGTTTCTAAATTATGTTGTGGGATTGCAAATAGGCAGAATTGCCAATACAAAATGATCTATTTTTATACCATCACCCTTAGGGATGAGGGTATATATCATTTGATACGACCCAAAAGTGTAACACATAGAAGGAGCCACTTTAGACCCTAGGTTCCTTTGAAGCAAATTCGATTCTGTCTGTCTGTCTATCTGGCTTTCCGGCTGGTACGCACGATTACTTTCGAAAGACGCAACCAAATGTTTTGAAATTTTGCTCCAGTTAATATTTCCCCAAAACTACTTGCGGTATTGGAAATGGGCTACATGGCCCCGCCCCATCTGGTACCTCCCATACAAATACATCATTCCGCCCTCTTTAGAAATCGAGTAATAATATCAATCAATCTATCAATCTATAGCAGAATACAGTTTTTGAGAAGTAGTTCCCATACACATCTGGTACCACCCACTTTAGAAATCGATTAATATTATAAATAGACCTAACGCGATCGTGCCCAAATTTTGTATTTATTAAAGTTTAAGCAAGAAAAAGTTTTAGAGAAGTAATCTGGAAGTTTAGACACGCCCCTTCTGGTACCTCCCTTACAAATGTACCACTTCGCCCACTTTAGAGATGGAGTAACAATATCAATACACTCGAAACGATCGTGCCAAAATTCTGTATTTCTGGACAAAGTTTTGGAGAAAAAACTGAAAGTCTAGACATGCCCCTTCTGGTACCTCCCATACAATTATACCGTTCCGCCCACTTTAGAGATTAAGTAATAATATCAATACACTCAACACGATCGTGCCCAAATTCTGTATTTTGTTAAGTTCTAACAGGATAAAGTTTTGTAGAAAAAATTGGAAGTCTACCGACGCCCCTTATGGTACCCCCCATAAAAATGTACCCATCCGCCCACTTTAGAGATGAAGTAATAATATCAATACACTCGAAACGATCGTGCCAAAATTCTGTAATTCTGGACAAAGTTTTGGAGAAAAAACTGAAAGTCTAGACATGCCCCTTCTAGTACCTCCCATACAATTATACCGCTCCGCCCACTTTAGAGATGAAGTAATAATATCAATACACCCACCCAACGCGATCGTGCTCTAACTCGGTATTTAGTAAATCTATAACAGGATAAAGTTTTGGAGAAATAATCTGGAAGTCTGGACAGGCCCTTTCTGGTACCTCCCATACAAATGTACCACTCCGCCCAATTTAGAAATCGAGTAAAAATATCAGTATAATAGAAAATTTTTTGTTGTACTGAGGGTAATGGTATATGTATGTCGGGTTGCCCGACTGAAACTTTCTTACTGGGAAACTGAGGGACATTTAAATTTTGTCAGATAAATCTATATATATAAAAGAGGATGTGTGTATATATGTATGTAACGTATGGACTCGAAAACGGCTGGACCGATTTTGATGAAATTTTCAGGGAATCTTCCGAATAACCCCGCGAGTAACATAGGCTACACATTGTTTGGATTTTTCTACATTTAGGGGGTGAAAATGACAATATTCGATAATATGCAATAGCGAAGCATTGCCGGGCCCACTAGTAATCTTATAAAAGTACTGCAGAAAACGAAAAAGTTTTGAGAATGTTCTCTGTTAGTACAGTATGTCTTAAAATGTCTGTCCATATGACCGAATGTCCAACCTCGAACAGTTTACCATCCAAAATCTGGCAAAGAATACTGCATATCGATCATTTAAAGATCGGTAATTGTCAATAGCTGAGTGAGGGTATTTTAAAGTCGGTTCACCTTACTGGAATTTCTTCACTTGTTTCTTCTCTGCTGAACATAATTTTATTTTCATCTATTTAGTATTTATATATTTCCAATAGTATTTCGACTTGGAAATTTCTACCAATTTAAGTAACCGCACATATGGGCTCATCATAGAACCCAAGTAGTCCCTTTTGTTACTCACACCACGGGGCCTCATGGTCTCCGGCGCCAACTTGACCTACCATTTCGATGTCTGGAGACCAAGACGAAGACAAGTATAACTTTTCCGGTAGTCAGAATCCCCGCCGATTTTGGCTGTCGCACAGTTTTTACTGATTATATATTTTTATTATTTTCATAATTTACTTTTATCCTTATACCTTTTGTAGTCACCTAAATATTACCTTAATAGGCCCCTTTGATTTGCTTACCCTCAAGCGTTTAAAGTCGCCTAACTTAAATTCCCCTCCTCCACCTTCTCCTATTTGCAGTTCCTACCACAGACGAAATTTTTTCGGACTTAGGGGATATTTCATTTTTAATGGTCTACACGTTTTATGCGCTTTTAACGAAAATTGCCATAGTCTCTAAACTATCCAACTAACAGCAACAACAACAACAACGGCAACAACACAACACTATACGATAAAAACAAAAACTTTTACCCCGTTCCTCTGTCGGCAACAGACATTTTAAACTTGCAACAACAGAAACACAAGCAATTTTGGTATTCTTAATATGGAAGCAATTTTCAGTTGGGGCTTTTCCTTTGGTCTAGAGGTTTTGGTCTTATTTTAGTCATCGCCATTATCGTTCATAGTCTGATGTTGTTTGCTGCTGTTGTTGTTGTCGTTATTTTTGTTGCGACTGCTGTTGCCGTAGTTGCAGTTGTAGAGATAATATTTGCTCGACTTAACTGCAATTAGTTTGCAATTTAAGTTTCTTACTGCCTCTTCCTCCGGATTTGTGTGTATTTTTACGATATAAAAGCACCAGAAATGTTATCCATTGCGCTCGTTTACAAAAAAGAAACGATGGTGGAGGAAGAGGAGTAGTGATGGTGAGCTGGAGGAAGAGTAGGTTGGATAAAACCCATAATAAGTCTTCTTCATAAAAGCGATTTATTTGTTGGTCGTTTTGTTATTGCTTACAAACAAGTAAAATATCTCGATTTTCATAATAAAAACAAAATACATACAAAATAAACATTAAAACTGGTCTCTTTTTTCTGGTAGCTGAACACTCAAAAAGTTTTCAAATCGAAGTTTGACCAAGATGGAAAGTAATCAAAAAGTTGTTAATCTCAAATTTGCGTTGAACAGAGATGAAGATATAAACATGAATGAAAAAATGCCAAGCAATTTATAAAGTAAAACTAAGACAATAATTTCAAATTACTTACTTTAGAAATATATAGGGCAACAAATTGAGGGGCATGAAAACAGCAAGAAAGTTGTTGTTGTGTTGGTGTGGTGAGAGAATTTTCATGAAACTGACAACGACCTTTAACCATGCCGGAACTTTGTAGGTAAGAGCTGGAGACTCACTCCAAAAAGTCAATGCTCGGCTGTGTACTGCGGTATCCCGACCAAAAATTACATAAAAAAGTAATCTTCTGAAAATGCTGGGCACGGTTTAAAGGATGGTACCTACGGCGATCACAAGGCAGACCGTAGCATGGTTGTTAAAAAACGCGACTTTCATGCGCAAAAACTTGATTTCCCTTTACACCCTATGAATAAGGTATGGGATGTTTCTTTATTTAGATTCACAACTAACGGCACCTACTTTATCGACGAATGCGAACGTCACTGTTTCAGAAGCTTTTACTAGACATGCCGATTGACTCGACACTTATACTGCGAATTTGTAGTCGACAACATCAAGGTTGATGCAATGATAAAAAATGTAGATGACTGGAGACGGGAATCGAACCCGGGATCATCCCGGGCCGGCCGTTCCCCTCGATTCCAGTTTCAGTCATCTAAATTTCTTTGTTCAGGGGTTCTGTTAATATTGTCGACAGAAACTTTGCCATAGTCGAGTCTCGTAGAAACTTTTTCACACGATTGACTTTCGCATTTATCGTTACACTGTAGGTCCAGTTGTGAGTCTAAAAATGAAAGCGTATTAACCGCGGAAATGAGAGAAGCTCTCCCATATCTCATTCATGGGATGTAAAGGCAAACAAAGTTTTTTTAATTTAAGCATGAGAGGGATTTTCTAATTTGAATTTTCTTATCATTAAGCAAGCTCACAACATCCGAGATATCACATATTCCCCGGTCAATGGCATTGAACTTCATTTATGTGGCAGAAAATGTGAAAAAGAGCAATGTTGGATAAACCCAATGACATGCTACCACCGGTGCGTCTTAAGAAATAGGTAACAGAAGTTACTGAAGCACAACACAAAAGCTCTCTTAGCGTCTCTGGTAGCCGCAAGAAACTAATATCGGGCGCGGTGGTCTTATACCACTCCCCTTAAATAAAACAAATATTATGAAAACAAGAAGACAAGGAAAAACTTAAACTTAAAAAAACGTAATTTCCCTTTACACCCCATAATTGAGGTATGGGATAGCTTCTCGCGTTGTTGTTAATTAACACGCTTTCTATTTTACATTCACAACAAACGACACCTACTTGTTTATCGACGAATGTGAACGTCATTGCTTGAGAAGCAATTGAGAAGCAAAGCGAAATTACTGTCTGCAACATCGAGCGAGCCGGCAATGAAAGAGAAATGTAGATAACTGGAGCCGTAAATCGAACCACAGATCTCCCGCATGGCTGTCCCGTGTTCTAACCACTATGCCACGGTAGGTCCTAAAAGGATAGACAAGAACCCCCAAAAATGTTGACGACCCTCGCAACCGTTATAAAGACCATGATTGCAGAATATGCACCTGATATGTCCGAACTCTCCACAGAGAAGGTGCTTCTATTCAACTGGCTGCCATACAGGATATGCGATGGACGGGACAGGGATGCCCACGACGAAAGAACTGTGACAACTTTTAAAGCTGCCATGCAGAAAGACACGAATTTGGATGTGGATTCATAGTCAGTACGAGACTTCGACATCTGGTCTCTTGGTTTAACCCTGAAAGTGACCGAATAGCCACATTCGCATCATGGCAAAATATTTTTACATTACGCTGATTTGTGTACACGCCCCGACGAAAGACAAAGACGAGGACATAAAGGATGAATTCCATAAGCGTCTGCAGGAAATTTATGACCGCTAACCTGTTCTGACATTAAAATGAGCTAGGAGATTTTAATGCTGAAATAGGAAAGGAAGATGCTCTTGGTTCAACAGTCGGAAAATTCAGTCTACACTACAAGACCTTCGATAACTGATTCAGACTGGTTAGCTTTGCAGCGGCAAGAAACATGGTAGCGAGTAGAACCAGACACCCGCATAAAGATATCCACAAGACAGCCTAGATATCTCCTGATTAAAAGACAAGAAACCAGATTGAATACTTGGTGACCGATGGAAAGCTTGTCTCAAGCGTTATGGATGTGCGTGTGACGCGCGGTGCAAATATTGACTTAAGACACCACTTAGTTGCCACCAAGGTACGCACACGATTAAGTATTTCTAAAAATGATCGTAACCAAATGCAAAGGAAGCTAGACATCACAAAGCTGCATGCCACCGAGATAGCCAATGCCAACTGCAACCAACTCTCTCTTAATTACTTCAAACAAACCCCCCAAATTCAGATGTTATCGACATCCAGTGGCAGCGGGTTATGAGAAACCACGCTCATATAAGCCCTGGCATGATTAGAAATGTCGTGGAGAGTCTATGGAAAGGATGCTTCATATAGAGCAAAACTGCAGCCAATGGCAACACGTGCGGTGGCGGAGCGATATAATGAGAAGAGGAGGAAGATGAAATGCCTGTTCAGGTGACAAGGCGTCTATGGAAGAATAGAGAGATTTTAATATTAAAATTACAGGAATGGAGTTAAAGCCCGAGAGTTCTACCAAAAGCTAAAAAGCAAAGGTTTTGGAACAGGGATCCCCACCTGTAAGGACAGAGGCGTAAATCTGGTCTCGGACACTCAGAGTGTGCAGCAAATATGGAGGGAACACTTTCAATCTCTACTCGTTACCGAAGGCAGCAGAAGTGACGACATCACGCCAATCTTCGACGAAGGAGTGCTTGCTCAAGGAATGCTTGCCCAATGATTGGAATTTAAGTGTTCTATATTCAGTGTTTCAGACAGGCGATCCAAGTGTGTATACCAGTTATCGCGGGATCAGCCTTTTACCCATCCCATGTTTTTTAAGGGAAAGACTAAAGTAAATCCTTGCGCACCTGATAGGGCCTTACCAGTGTGGCTTTAGACCTGGTAAATCCACGACCGAGCAGATATTCACACTACAAAAGGCCTGGAGATGAACCAATTCAGATCGACACGTACCATCTGTTTATAGATTACAAAGATGTATTCGACAGATCGTTACAACAGAAATTGTTAGATGCTATGACTGAGTTTGGTAAGATACTACGACATTGCGGGATGAAGATAACTGACACGAAGTCTACAGTGAAAATAGGCAAACATCTGACAGAGCCATTTTCTACCAAGCTAGTCTTTAGATGTCAACCTGGAAATCAAGAGACGAGTATTGATCGCAAACCGATGCTACTATGCGCTGAGCAAGCGTTTTAATAATAAAGCCCTCTCTCGACGAAGGAAGATCCAACTCTACCAGACACTGATCATACCTGTCTTGCTCTACAGCACAGAATCCTGGGTAATGACGCAGGCGGATCAATATATTCTGGGAGTTTTTGAGACGTAGTCATGCGCGTTTAAATAGACCGAATGCGCTGGCTTGGACAAGTTGTACGAATGGACAAAAATACTCCGGCTGCAAAAGTTTCGGCAATAAACTCAATGGGGGGCTCAGGAGGGGACGACTAAAACTTTGATGAAAGAGCTGTTATCTATGCTTGGTGTGACGAACTATCTGCGGAGCTCTTTTGCGCTTGGAATACTTTTCTTTAACATCATAATGGAGATAATCATGCGGAAAGCTGCAGTAAACACGACTGGTACCATCTTTAACAGATGGTTTGGGTATGCCGATGACATAAATATCATTCGCCTGAACAGTGAAATGTTACTGCAGCCTTTTCAAGCATTGAGAAGCAGTCGGTAAAAGTGGATCTGGTGATAAATGAGGACAAATCAGAATTATTTGTTGCAACGAAGAAAGAGTGAACTCGCCTGGGACGTTGCTTGAACGCTGAGAACTTTAACTTTGAAGTGATTGTCTACGGCGCAGACTGACAGAGCCAAGCTAGTCTTTAGACAAGGCGATAATATGTCATGCGATCTTTTTAACATAATTATGAAGATGATCATATGGAAGGCTGCGGTAAACACTAGTGGTACCACCATCCTTTAACAAAAATCACATGCTGCTCTCGTATACCCATGACATATATATCATTGGCCGGGATTGTTACTGCGGCCTTTTCCAGCATTGAGAAGCAAACGACAGAAGTGGGTCTGGTGATGAATGAGGACAAATTTAAATTATTTGTTGGAACGAATGAAAAGTCTACTCGTTTGGGACGCTGTGTTAACTTTGACATCTAAAACTATGAAGTGGTAGACGATTTTGTTTACTTTGGCTCCGCCGTAAACAAAAATGATGGCAAACCGCTGCCACAAAGCACTAAGCAAGGGATTTAATGTCAACTCTACCAGACACCGATCGTACCTGTCTACACCGCAGGATCCCGGGTAATGACGCAGGCGGATCAATCTATTCTGGGAGTCTTCTATTCTGGGAGTCTTCGAGATAAAAAATACTTTGCAAAATAATTGAACCCATCTTCTTTAACGGCGAGTACCGTCATCGAATGAACCATGAGCTGTATAACGGCATCCACGTAGTTCAAACGCGTTTAAATAGACTCCGAATGCGCTGGCTAGGACAAGTTGTACGAATGGATAAAAATGATCCAGCTCAAAAAGGCTTCGGCAATATATCCTTAAGACCTTCGCAAAACTCTATGTCGTGCCCCAAGTCATATATTTTGCCCACACATAATAAAAATCCTTCTCCTTTTACATATCCATCGCCAAACCTGTTAACTTGTTCCGCCATTGTGTTTCGTTTTTAGTGGAAATCATCTCCAACAGTAGCCCCATTTCATTATACATCATAGATTTTAACACAATGGCAAACAAGTTAATCAATTTAATTACAAGGTTACTACACCGCCTCACTTAATGTCGCTGTATGTGGCACCCCTTCCACCGCACAAGGATATCAAATTCACGAAGCCGCCTTTGAAGATTCTTCAATCGAACGGGAGTTTTCAATCAACTTCGATTTTATTGCTCACCTTAATGTAGATGTAATAAGAATACAAAGCCTTTCATTGTATTGAGGACATGGAAACCGATAGACAGACAGACAGACAAACTGGATAAAGGATTTACAAATATTAACTTAATAATGTTTTCGAGTGTTGTGTTGTGCGTTTTCTGTGTACATTGATAAGACAACAAAAGGAGTAGTGGCTATTATCTATGTTCGCTATATAGAATGACCATTATTTCGCTTGTCTAAATCCCTTTACTACTTGGCCGCCTTCCTGGTTGGTATTTTCAATGGAACACTTGTCGACTACGTACAATTATCGATTTCTTTGGTTGTCGGTGTAATTGAGTATATTTTTGGCTTGCTAAACTGGTATCCTTTTATGTCCGTTTTACACATTTGAGATTTAGTTTTGTTTTGCGTTTTTATTGCAAATAGGAAATTTTATACTGTTGGCGGTGATGTATGTGGTGGTTGTGTTTTGGCGTAGAAGTGTGATGGTGGTGTGATGGTCGTAGTGGTCTCGTTGGTGGTGGTGATGTAAACTCGTTTGTGTGTGTGTATCAGTGATATACTAAACTTTAAATGTGTGTGCGCTCTTTCGTTTTTCATGGGTGCTCTACAACACAATGCTTTGGCCGGCAAATTGCTTTTACGTTTCGATTATATCGAAAACTATATGCTTTCTACACCATTGTTGATGTTGCTGGCTATTGTTTAAATAGATAACATGAAATAATTGTTGAAATTAACAATAAAACAATAAAGGATTTTATTGATATTCTAAAGTTTGGCAGGGAGAACCTGTTATAGCGTTGGGTTTCCATTCGACTACGCGTACATATGGTTATATTTTTGTTCATCAACTAAAATGGACAATAAAACTGAAATGATGATTCGAAAGAGGAAAGGATGATTCGTATGGAAATGGACAGGACTCCACCTGAAAAGATAAGTTAATTAACGAAAAGTTGGACACTGGCGTAACTTTATACTTTTAACAGATATTGAAAAAATTCAAGCATGTTGAGGTCCTCTTTGATTCCTTTTTAATACTTGAGAAAGCTGCAGTAACATCATGCAGTTTGGCACCACTAATGTTATATCATTTCTTTTTTCTTACATACATTTATACAATTTGAAAAATATCGTACTGTACCCCACATACCAACATAAGACCCGCCCTCCCCCTTCTCCTTTTCTATTGTGTCCTTTAGAAGACAACATTTTATTGAAATCATAAATATGTATTTCTCATATTCTGAATTGTGGTATTTATAAACAGAAACAGATACTCAACTAGCTCAATCAAATTGTAAACCAACACAAAAGTAAAACAAAAATAACCGTCAATATAATGACCATTGCGCTGCAACTGCCAAAAGCAGACACATTTACAAAAAGCAACAATGAAAATAATGGAAGCATGTTTCACGAAATGAATTCGCCGTGTAATAATGCAACAATTAGTGGTAACTTTTAGAGAACAATACATGATGATGAAATCCGATGCATGAGAATGGTATGGAAACATCGTCATTGTACTAAATAACAAACATTTAGCTAAAACTTATTTTTATTGCAAAACAAAAAACTAAAAAAAGGCGAACAAAGCTATCGGTCTTTAAGGACAATGGAATTACAGTGGCATGATATAATTTTTGAAAAGTGAGTTTCTAGAGATATTTTTGGTACATAACAGTGCGATGGATTTCAGATTTGAATTTAAATTTTAATTAATATTAACCTGCTGTAAATCCTATCGCATTAGACGGTTCACCCGATTTATAGAGCAGTGATGAGGAGCAGGCACGTCGGCTCAGAGTAAGCGGTACCCTGGTCTGCGTCTCATCCAGAATGAGCGGCTGTAATAAAATCCTGGCAGTAGGAGAAAACTGCGAGGTGGTGCGCTGGGCTTGCAACCCGCCACTGACGTTTGAACTATTGCAATGATCAGAAGTAAGAAAATAATAAAAACAGACCTCCCAATATGTTGATGACCACCGCAAACGAATTAAAGAACATGATTTGAGGATACGCACCTGGAATGTTAGAACAATGTATAGACCAGGTGCCTCTATCCAACTGGCGGAAGTCCTTGAAGAATACAAGGCTGACATAACCGCTTTACAGGAAATCCGGTGGACGGGACACGGGTGCTCGCGCATGAAGACATGCGACATCTACTATAGTGGCCATGCGGACAAGCACGAGTTTGGATGTGGATTTGTGGTTGGCAAGAGACTGCGACACCTAGTCTCAAGGTTCAACCCGGTGTGTTAACGTATAGCCACCATAAGAGTCAAAACAAAGTTTTTCCACATAACACTTATATGTGCCCATGCTCCCACAGAAGAGAAAAGCGATAAGGACAAAGACGAGTTCTGCGAGAGCCTAGAAAATGTATATGACCGTAGCCCCAGTCATGACATCAAAATTGTACTAGGCGATTTTAATGCTAAAATAGGCAGGGAGACCGCATTTGAGCCTACAATCGGAAAATTCAGTCTGCACACCGAAACGTCGAACAATGGCATCAGACTGATTGATTTCTCTATGGTAGTTAGCAGCACTAGATTTGACCATAAAAATATTCATAAATATTCGTAAACTGCGGACCACAGAGGTAGCGGACGCCTACTCCAACCACCTACCTCAACTAATGCGGAATGCTTTAACCCCTGATAATATAACCTCGCAGTGGCAATATATAGCCGACTCCATAGAACGGACTGCGAGAAGCGTACTTGGGTACTCAAAGCCGTCTCAAGAAGATGCCTGGTACGATGATAAATGTCGAAATGCCACGAGAGAGACGGATGCATACAGGGCGAAACTGCAGCCAATGGCAACGCGAGCTGTTCGTTAACTGCACAGGGAGAAGAGACGAGAGGCAACTCATCTTTTTAGAAGAAAAAAGAAGGAGCTGAAGAAGAGGCAGGATGAGTGCACTGAGTTGCTCCGAAGTAGAGTGGAAGCCCGAAAATTCTACAAGAGAGTTAAAGCGAGAATGCGTGGAACAGGGTTGCCCTCCTGCAAGGACAGCGATGGTCAGCTAGTGACGGACCCGGATAACGTTCAGAAGATATGGAGAGATCACTTTAGAAATTTACTGGATACTGACACCACTCCAGAAGACCCCGCTCCAATCCATGACGATGGTATTAACTGTCCACCTCCGAGCCAGAGCGAGATACGTGTGGCAATATCCAGCCTGTAAACCAACAAAGCTGCTGGAGCCGATGGTCTCCCTGTTGAATTGTTTAAGGCAGGCGGGGAGGAGCTGATTAGGAGCATGCATCAGCTCATGGAGAACATCTGGCAAGAGGAGAGCATGCCCGGGGATTGGAGTCTCAGAAAGGAGATCGTAGTGAATGTAAGAACTACCGTGGAATAAGCCTATTACCAATTGCGTACAAGGTCCTTTCAAGCATATTGTGTGAACGTCTAAAGCCAATTGTAGAAAAACTAATTGGACCATATCAGTGCGGCTTTGGACCTTGGCAAATCTTCGACGGATCAAATATTCACCTTACGACAAATCCTGGAAATAACCCATGAAAAGCAGATCGACACCTACCACCTCTTTGTCGACTACAAAGCTGCCTTCGACTCTCCGATAAGGAATAGGCTATATGAGGCCATGTCTGAGTTTGGTATTCCTGCAAAGCTAATTCGACTTTGCAGATGTACCTTAGAAAACACCATATCCTCGATTAAGATTGGTAAAGACCAGTCTGAACCATTAAACACGGAAAGAGGTCTCAGGCAGGGCGATAGCCTGTCCTATACACTATTTTATATAGTTGTGGAGAAGGTGATGAGAAAGGCTGGTGTCAACATGTCTGGCACCGTATTCCACAAGAGCCACATGCCACTAGCCTATGCCGATGATATAGACATCATTGGCCGACATCTGCGGGATGTTACTGCAGTTTTCTCATCACTAGAAAAGGAGTCAGCTAAAATGGCTTTAGCGGTCAACGACGACAAAACAAAAAATAAAGAACATTGAAAATTATTCAGGATCTCGGATCTTCGACAACGAAGATCCTTTTTTGAGGGGCTCAATGATTTTGGAAATGTTTTGAGGTCCATAAAAAAAATTGGTCACCAATCTGGCCCAACTGAGTATAGGGTATTATTACCCTTCGATAGTATAATCGAACCAATACTGTCAAATTCTTGTATTTTTCACTGTTGCTCTGTGTAATTGATCAACCTACTTATGAGCAAGTATAGTTGAAATTTGTAGAAAAATCAATTTTATGGGAAGTAAAATAATTTTTATTTTTTAATTTTTGATTTTTTATATTTTTAAAGATATTTATAATTAAAAATTATTTCAAAAAAGATCACACAAATTAAATTTTTTTTTTAAATTTTTTTATACAATTTTATTTTTTTTAGCAATATTAACCGTAACAATAACAATAAGAATGGGTTATCAGGGCTATATGTCATAAAATGCCAAAAAAAGATGGATAGTTGGTAAATATCGATTTACCTGGACAAACACAAAAAAATGGATCGTCATTCTTTTTATGGGAAGTACAATTAATTATTTTAATTTTTTTGGATTATTATGCTTTTAAAGGCTTTTATGATTAAAAATGATTCCAACAAAGATTTAAAAAAAAAACTTCAATTTTTTTGTGAAATATTGCTCACAATTGAAATAGTTGGACAATCTCCTGTAAAAAAGGTTTATTCAAAATTTATTTTGTTCTTTTTTGTTCTACAGGCGCCTCTGTGTGTCGGTCAAGAAAAGAAGCTAGGCTACCCTTAGGGCATTCTGTCATATAGAAAGCAAAGCCACTATTCTATTCCTTCATACAGGATATATGAGAATGGGGTGTTGTTTTCTTTGAAAAAGTGTCAACTATTTGTAAACAATGCAACATTAGGGTTTGCATTGCATTTTCTATTTTTCCTACGTCAATAATAATTTCTATTCGTATTGACTATTTTAATTTAAAACCAGTCATCATGTAAAATCACTCCGTATATTAGGGAGGTATCGAAACATTTTGATATTTATTGTTGTTTACGCGCACACACACACACTTCATGTGTATAAATGTTATAAAAACATAAAATAGCCATATAAATCAATAAAATTTCATTGAAAATCCTCTAATAATATGAGATTCTTTTTTTGTGTGGCAACACAATCCACCATCCTTTAGCGCTGCAAACAATTTCAACTGACTCACTCAGTACCCCACTCACTCGTACAAATCGAGTAACAAAAGCTTTTAACCTTTATGTGCTCGGATGACTACATTTGTAGTAATTTTGAAATAAAACTCTTGTAACTTTTTTGTTACAAAAGGGAATGGTACGAAATTTTCAGTAGCTTCCTAAAAAAGTGTTTTTACCAGATTTAACTTATAAAACTAATAATAAAAAATACTTATGCTGCCTCCACATCATAATTTTAAAATGACCATCTCCTGGCCGGCTGACTACAAATGTAGTCACCATATAAAATGTATGGAAATTCACTTTATTTTCAACTGAAATCAATTTTTTTTGGTTACCGTTTGTTAAAACGTGTGCTTTTAGTAATGATTTTGTTTCTTCACAATCAGTTCTAAAGAATTAAAGCGAAATACGAAATTATACTTGCTGGGTACGATCTTAGAGAAGACCGCAAGAGAACGCCGTATCTAAATTATAAGATTTTCAGATCGACTTCGTTGCAGAGCATGAGGCCATTACATGCCAGCGTCATGGTGCAATGGTTGCAAAGTATAGAAAATTATCAGATTATTCCATATGTCGAATAAAGAACTATATACTGCAATACTGAAAAGACGACGATATGAAATCAGGTATCTAACCTATATAGAACTGAGAGCGTTCGTTGAACTTATATTGCTAGCAAGCGTCAATAAATCAATCGATGGGGATAAGATGCATTGTACAGTTTAAACGATGTATTATATATTATAGCTCTGCTACAATGTCCAAATGAAGCTATCCCTTCTGATACCTCCCATACAATTTTACCTATTTTTTAATATAGTCAGTTTAATTATCTTGAAATAGTAGACAAATCCTTAGAATGCCGAAACATTTGCCACACCCCTTCTGGTACCTCCCATATAAATGAGATCACTATATTAATCTTACAATAGTAGACAAAGCGTCAGAACGCCCCACCCCTTCTAACATACAAATGAGTGAATTTAGTGCTGTGGCGGAACAATATAATGGGAAGATTATGGAGACGGGACGAGTCTTGGTTTGACAATTACCATACCTGATCAGTTTGACTAGACAGCAATAAGGCCGAACTATATTTATGTAGACCATACCACCAAAGCAACAAGGTGCGATATAGAAAATGGAATGTCAGTTATAATTCTTTCAAGTGTCCCTCTAACAAAGGCTGTAGTTCCGAAAAAACAATTCAAAATACATATTAGATTGCAAAAAAAACCAAAGCATGCGTAGAAAAGTTAAACTTGGCGCTGCCTTTGGCAATGTTCTACAATATGCTTGATATAAACGTATTAGTCATTATATATTTGGAAAATCATAGCCACATTCAAGACAAAAGCATGAAGCTAAACTTCCGGCGGAGCTGGGCATAATGGCTTTTCATGTCTCTAATGGAACAACGCATTTACATTCCAAAAATTTTGGCATATACATCTGAAATATGATTACTGTCCTGAATATACAACTGTGGAAGCTTTTCTGATGTTACTAATGACATACCTAAATCCAATTCACCTAGTCCAATCCTGGTGTGCGTTATCCATTTTTCTACATACAAACATGGCAAAAAATGTTAGTTTTCCAGAACTATTTAGTTTTATAGTAAGATATATTATTTTGTCTTAAAACAAAATAAATTAACCACTAATTTTGAAGCAAATATGTATTTATTACTTAAAAATCCATGTTTGCTACATTTGTAGTCATCCGACCGTCCACGTAAGTTTACAATCCCGAGCACATGAAGGTTAAATGTAGCCATGCAAGGATATTTATATACATACATACACAGTGCAGACAGACAGAGGAGTACCCGTAAATACGCACATACATATGTATATGTATTTATAGCGTATTCAGAGTAACATGAGCTTCATCCACTTTGCTCTTTTCAATGTATGCGTTAGCTCTGTGGCAAGTGTATGTGTGAGTGTGAGTGCGTGTGTGTAAATATATGTGCGTATGCGTAAGATTGCGAGTATGAGTGTGTGTGTGTTTGCGTGAAAGATCGTAAATAAAAATTTGATTTAAATATATTGTAAAGGGTAATGCCATATATTATCATTTGTTTATTTTTATTGCGTTTATGTGTGTATACATATATACACACACACAGTGAAATGATTGTACTATATATATAGACATTTGTTGAAATTAAATACATATAACAGTACTTTGTCTCGATGTGTGTGTGTTAATTTCTATACATATAACAAATAATATTCCAATAATTAAGTGTCACTTTTCAATGACAATACAATTAAGCGTTTTTAACGTATATTTATCTATAAATTAAAATTAAATCATTACAGCTAAATACATTGTTATATCGTATTACTAAAGGGGTTTCAGGGGTAAATATCGTAATCTAGCTAGAAATGATTTTAATTTTAAATCTATGGAGTTTTAGTATAGTTTGACTAAATATAATAGAAAATGTCTTTCAAATAATTTCAATAAAAGAAGGGATTTATTCAAGATTGTGTTATACGTACATAACACAGTATAACACATGATTTTGGGACTTAATTCTAAGAACTGCACTTGAAAGAAGCCCCAACACGAAGAAGTTGTGCATCATTCGTTTTGTCCAGTTACATGCCAAAATAGTTTCATACCGATTTGAAGTTAGTAAGTATCGGATAGGGGAATTTGTAAAGTTATATCTTTTGTTATGTTGTTATATGGTGTTACTGCTACAAGATAAACTCAGTTCAAAATCATGTAATGAATGGAAAACTGAAACTGTTGCTTATGTAGGGAAAAGTTATATGAACAGATTAAAGGAATTGTAATTCTTAATTTTTTTTAATTTGTTTCAGCTACATCGGACAAGTGGTTCTCGAGTTATGTCAAACAAAAATGCCTAAAACGTGACACATTCCCCTATACGATACTTACAAGGTGGCGCAAAAGTAATCCTCCTATCAGAAAATGCTATAAATTTTGCGATTGGCCCCTAATGTCAGTTCTAGTTTGACATTTGTGTAGTAAACACATGCGAAATACACGTTAATAAACAATGTTATGCTACACTGCTCCAGAACGCGAAATATTGCTGACTATTTATTTGACCAATAATCAGTCGGTGACTTTGGCACAACGTGAATTTCGTCGCAGATTTCCTGGCCGTCCAACGCCTACTGGTGAAACACTGCGACGTTTAGCCGCTCGCCTCGAAGGGACTGGCACAACACGAGATGCTGCCAGTCGTGGCAGACCCTGGAGTAGCCGTTCTGCAGAGAATATTGCTGCTGTAGCCGAGGATGTCATGGAAGCGCCGTCTACATCGACCAGACGACGTGCCACGCAAATGGGTATCAGTCGACGGTCTTTACAGCGAATTATGGTACAAGATTTGAAGATGTTTCCGTACAAAGTCTAGACGGTGCATCAGCTGTTAGCTGCTGACCGCCAATCGCGTCTAACAAACGCTCAAGCCATCCTTAATCACCACCAAGAGGAAGATGATTTTTCATCAAAAATAATCATGAGTGATGAGGCCCATTTCCATCTTAGCGGGTACGTAAATAAGCAAAATTTACGCTTCTGGGGCACTGAAAATCCGCGTGTAACCCACGAAGAGCCATTACACCCGCTCAAAGTCACTGTATGGTGTGCTGTTTTCGCTCGAGGAGTCATCGGACCTTTTTTCTTCGAAGACGTCGCGGGCCAAACGGTTACTGTGAATGGTGAGCGCTACATAGCAATGATCAACGAGTTCTTTTTGCCGCTACATGATGAATTGGGATTGGAAAACATGTGGTTCCAACAGGACAGTGCAACGGCACACACTGCACGTGCCACAACCGATATGCTGAAGGATGCATTTCCCGGGCGCCTAATCTCCCGTTTTGGCCGCTCCAGACTTCTTTTTGTGGGGCTTTTTGAAGTCGCGGGTTTATGTCAACAAGCCTCAGACTCTTGCAGCTCTTAAAGGCAATATCCGTCAAGAATGTGAGGGCCTTTAGCCGGAAGTTTTGGCCAAAGTGATGGAAAATGCCATAAAAAGGGCTCAAATGACAATCAACTGTGGCAGCGGCCATTTACATGACATCATATTCTCGACTTGATGTAAAAAAAATTAAAAGACCAAATAAAAATAATCCACAAGAATAATCGAAGTTTTTCATTTTTTTTAAATTACAGCCAAAAAACATCGGAAGTTTACTTTTGCGCCACCTTGTACTAACTTCAAATCGATATTAAATTATTATGGCACGTAACTTGACAAAACGAATGATGCAGAACATCTTCGTTTTGGAGCTACTTTCACGTGAAGTTCCCAGAATTAAATCCCAATTCAATGAGCAACAAAGTGTTGTACTGTACAAATAAATATTAAATAAAATCAGCCGCCTGATATGACCCTACAAATAATACGACTACTCCATACACGCCTGTAAATTATAGTCCATAATGGACGAGGACTACTCCAAAAATAACCCAAATGCATGGAAAAACCTAACCCATTTAACATTACGATGTCCTAGGGCTAGACCATATAACCCTGCTTTGCATTACATCAGAGTAGTCTCAAAACTACTCCACATCATTACTCGTGTCCGAAAAGCCACTACAAAAAAACAAACGCCTGCAAAAAACAACAACTTTATATTCAAACGATAAAACTCGAACACTTGTCGTTACTGAACTTAACTAGAAAAGTTTGTTTGACAATGACATGGTCCATGACTGCATTACATAGGACAATGTTGTAACTAGTCCATATCAGCTGGAATGGATCACGTAGTCCAGTATTATTTGCAGGGGTATTACATACTATTTATTATACTAAGACACAAATTTGTGACGTAGTGGAGCAAAATGGAGTTTAGGGTTTTGTTACTGAGGTCAAATGCTATCGTTTGAAATTGGTTTGGTTCACCCCCGAAAAAGTGTTATACAATAAGAAATTTAATTTTCAAATGAAATATAATTAGAATTTAGGAGCTGTTTAAGTTTTATCTACTCCTAATTATTTCAGTAGATAGAGCAACCGACTATTATGCGGATGGCCGTGTGTTCCAGCTCCAGCACCATCGAAAACATTTTTATGAGAATCAATCTCCTCACACTGTAAGCTTTGTAAAAATTAGATATTAGATTAGAAATGTAAAAACGTCTCTTATAAAAAAAATCGTGTTAACTCACCTAAATGCGAAAAACTCTCCCATAACTCATTAGTAGTATGATCGGGCAAATGGTTTTCTTAACAAACCATATTTTTTTTAAATACCACCTTATTGACACTTTCTAATCCGCAGTTAAATAATAAAATACAAAAAAAAATAACAGACACCCGTAAATATGTTTCCATCCCTTAATCATCGTATTGTTTTTTTACAACTTGAATAAATCACAGCTCTACCAACTGGATTAGCAATGGATCATGCCATATATGTACTACAGAAAAATCTACGTTTATATTGCAGTCAACAAGAAAAACCAGCAACACCAGCAAAATAATTGAATTTGATTTTATTACTTTCTTCAACACATAATCCCACTTTAACGAACAGACAGACAGACAGACGGGCAATGGCAGCAATCACACGTTAAAAACATAAACATTTTGTTGCAGCACTGTCTCGCTCCATATCTCACTCTCTGCGGTGCGGTGACTCATAAATTAAGTTTCCAACATTGGATATTAAGGCTAATACAGTCAGTATACGAGTGTACGAGTGTACTACAAAATGAAAGTCATAAAAACGCGAAATTGCATTTTCATCTAAAGCCATTTTGGTTTTTGTTCTTTATAGTTGGACCATATTGTTCTTTTCTTTGTGGCTGCGGAGACAAGTTCATTGAGAAATTGTCCAACGGCAAAAAAGT
Organism: Muscina levida; assembly: GCA_964034835.1. NCBI lineage: Eukaryota > Metazoa > Arthropoda > Insecta > Diptera > Muscidae > Muscina > Muscina levida. Next base: position 134,790,111 of record OZ035880.1, read on the forward strand.
GCAAATAACTTGGGTTTCAAAGTGCTGATAAAAAGTTGCTGATTATTTGTATGTAATTTCATTTGTATTTCGGAAGATGCCTTATATATTTTTAAAGGAAATTGGGAGGTTGGGTAACTCATACAGACCTTTTCGCTACAGAATATTATAATCGGTATAGTAATAGTTTTGTGACAACTTGAATTTTCAAAACAACAATTTTGTGTTAGATAAAGTGATTTCCGGAACAAAGATGGACGTGTTCCAAAAAACTTGACATAGCGGAAACTCATATATCCTTCGCCATGGAATATATACTGCAGTATCATTCATCAACCAATAATTCGTCACATATGAAGTATAAAGTTATGGACATTTTTGCAGGGACAATGGAAATGGTCAAGACCTTCGGTAAATATACAATTTTAAAGAAATTCCGCACTTTTATATTGAAACCAGCTGCAAAATTCCCGGAAAAATTCGTTCTGTTTCCACAAATATATTGAAAATTTTCTTAGTTCAATTTCCAATTTCCTTGGGGCTATTTTAATATATTGGGTGTCGTTGGCGATGTAAAGTGAATCTTGCATCTCAAGCCGACTCACAACCTCCTTTGTGGTAGCACCTGGGAAACGTTGTTGGTTTTTTTATCATGAATAGCGGCAAATAGTTGGCGACGAACCCTGATGGTTGTGCTGGCCACTCGCCTTCAGGTCTTTTACTGGCTATGAAAACACGAGAAAGAAAAAGTAAGAAACGGAACCCCCCAAATAATGAGGATCCGCGAAAGCGTAACAAGGACCATGATTAAGGGATATGCACCTGGAACGTCCGGACTCTCTATAGAGAAGGTGCCACTATTCGACTGGCTGACATCACCGCCATCTAGGAGATGGATGAGGATGAGGATGCTTGCGACGTAGAAATTGTGACGTCTATTACTGTTGCCATGCCGAAAAGCACGTATTTGGTTGTGGATTTGTAGTTGGCGAGAGACTCAGACATCTAGTCTAGCGGTTCAATCCTGTTAGTGATCGAATAGCCACAATCCGCATCAGGGCGAAATATTTCTACATCACGCTGATTTATGCTCATGCCCCGACGGAAGATAAAGACGATGAGATTTAAGATGCATTTTACTAGCGCCTAGAAGAAACATACGACCGCTGCCCTGGTCACGACATTAAAATTGTTATGGGAGACTTTAATGCAAAATAGGAAGGGAAGATGTTATTGGTCCATCGATCGGTAAATTCAGGTTTAGACTGGTTAGCATCGCAGCGGCAAGGTACATGGTAGTGAGTGGAACCAGATTCAAGCACAAAGATATCCACAAAGCAACTTGGCTATCCCCCGATCAACACAACAACAAAAAAATTATCATGTGGTAATTGATGAAAGACATACATCTAGTGTCATGGACGTGCGTGTGATCCGTGGTGCTAATATTGGCTCGGATCGCTACCTGGTTGCAGCCAAGGTGCGAAAAAGATTGAGCAGAGCGAAAACCGCACGAAACCAAACACAAAGAATGCTGGACATCGCGAAGCTACAAGCCCCAGAGATAGCCACTGCCTACTTCAATCAGCTCACCCAACTTCTTCGACACAACGACTCTACTTCTGACGTTCCCGATACACAGTAGCAGCATATTGCGCATACCATGGCAACCGCCGCAACAACCGTGCTAGGATATAAAAACGGCGGGCTCAGACGAGTTCTGGTACGATGAAGAATATCGTCTTCTGAGGAACAGGATACTGCTTACAAGGCAACGCTTCAGCCAATTTTAGCCCGGGCTGTTAGGGAACGGCACAAGGAGACAGTAAAATAGGCGCGACAGCGAAAAAAACGTCAAATAAAAGAACGGGAGAACGAGGATATATAGCGATACAGGGATAGAGGTGAGGCCCACAATTTTTATTTGTCTTGTAAGGACAAGGATGGAAATCTGGTTACGGATACGCAGAGTGTGCTGCATATATGGAGAGAACACTTCCAGCAACTGCTGGTTCCAGAAGGCAGCGCACGTGTAGGTATCACGCCAATTGTCGACGACGGCTCAGATTGCCCACCACCAAGTCAAGCCGAGGTAAGAAGCAATATCGCGACGAAAAACAATAAAGCAGCCGGTGCCGACGGACTTCTGGCAGAGCTCTTCAAGTTCGGTGGCGAGGAGCTTATAACGAGCATGCGTCAGCTCCTTCGCACGGTTTGGCTTAAAGAGTACATGCCCGACAATTGGAATTTAAGCGTATTATGTCCAGTGCTAAAAAAAGGTGATTGAAGTGTGTGCTCCAACTACCGCGGGATCAGCCTTTTACCCATCGCATATAAGGTCCTATCGAGTGTGCTATGTGAAAGACTAAAGCCAGATTTTCGTCGACTATAAAGCTGCCTTCGACAGTTTAGTATTCCTGCGAAGCTGATACGCCTTTGCGGAATGACGCTGACTGACACGAAGTCTTCAGTTAAAATTGGCAAGGACATTACGGAGCCATTCTGTACCAGACGAGGCCTTAAACAAGGCGACGGCCTATCGTGTGACCTCTTCAACATAGTGATGGAGATGATAACGAGGAAAGCTGCAGTAACCACGAGTGGCACGATATTCAACAAAAGCCACATGCTACTCGCGTACGCTGATGACGTAGACATCATCGGCCGAAATCTGCGGGATGTGACTGCAACCTTGTCATGTAAACAAAGGAATCAGCGAAAATGGATGGTGAATAAGGACAAAACGAAGTTATTAGCTTCAACGAACAAAGAATCTACTAGTTTGGGAAACTGCGTGAACGTTGACAATTATAATTTAGAGGTGGTAGATAATTTTGTCTACCTAGGCTCCGCCATCAACAAAACCAACAATGTCAGCCTCGAAATCCTAAAAAGAATCCTGCTTGCTAGTAAATGCTACTTCGGCCTAAGCAAGCGATTTAATGGCAGAGCCCTCTCTCGACGAACAAAACTCCAGCTATACCAGATACTGGTTCTACCTGTCTTAATGTATGGTACAGAATCCTGGGTTATGACACAAGCGGATGAATCGGTTCTGGCAGTATTCGAGAGAAAAATACTCCGTAAAATATATGGGCCCATCATTGTTAACGGAGAGTATCGGCGTCGTATGAATCATGAGCTGTACGAGCTTTACACTGACATTGACGTGGTCAGAAGCATACAGGTGCAGTGGTTGCGTTGGGTAGGTCATGTTGGACGAAAATGGTCCAGCTCGAAAAGTCTTCGACAATTAATCTAAAGGACGGCGCAGAAGAGGTCGACCAAAACTCCGTTGGAAAGACCAGGTTACTAAGAACCTTGCAGAACTTTGTGTGACTAACTGGAGAAGAAGCGCAGAAGATCGAAGCGCTTATAATATTTTTCTACGTGCGGTTTAAAATTCAGAAGGATTGCAAAGAAGTGCCAGCTTAGTAAGAAAGTAATTCTTTTTATGAACACTTTAAGGTATATTTTTTGCAAAATTTCATCAAATTCGGAGAGAAGATGCAAAATTGATATTGATCCGGTTCTCATAGATTTACTCAATTACAAAATTGTGCTAAAATCTTACTATTGTAGTCGCTTACTACCCACCCAGTCGTATCTGGCTCATCACACTAAAGTAATGTCGTACAAGCACCAAGTTAAAGTTTTCTTCATCTATTTGCCTGTATATAAGCAATACCATGGGACAATGTTTACTTTTTATGTATAAAATCAAAGGAATGGCAATTTATACAAGGGATTTAAAATTAAGCTCCTGAGTACATAGTAATAAAAACGAAATAAAAGGACGAGATAGAGACAAACAACTTTTTATGGCAATACAACTAACAAATTCATACTCACACCGGTATATAAACATAAACTACATTTTATAAATTGATTCACGAAAAGAAACATTGTTCACATAAATGACCTCTTTCATCATGAAACGCCTCTTCTAGCCACCAAATAGATACACGCCCTAAATAGCAGTTCTTCAGTTTATAAATCCCTTAATTCATTAGACGACGATAATGCCGATGATTATGACGTGGATGATGACGACGTTGTTACTTCGTGTGTGTAATTGCTGGATTCTTGGTGGTGCAATTTGCTAACATGTCGCACGGTCACACTCTTACTCTTGCTCCTAAGTAGATAAATACATACAAGTGCTTTAAAAACCGCATCAAAACTTCTCCGCAGGTGGTCCTTTGCGTTAAGATCCTTTGCAGAATTTATGTTACCGCACGCTGTGCTTTTGTCAGATCAACAAACAATTGCAAAACACACAGCAACATGCAACAAACAGCAACAACTACATCAACATCATCATCATCAACAAAGGGGCGAAAAACACCAAAGATGCTCGCACAAATAAGAAAACATTAGAAAAATTAACGTTTTTCAACTGGTTTGCTTTGTTCAACTCCCCTTTTTGCCTGTTGGTTAACGCACAGGCAAGTCCTTTCATCTGGCGAAGCCGCTTATTTTCTTTTGATGATGAATTCTATCACAATAGACTAAACAGGCGAGAGGATATGTGATTTCGTCCAACAGCAAGTAATTGTGGGTAAAATTTAATTTATAGAAAGTAAAAAAGAAAAATTGAAACTCATATGAGATAGTGAAAATGAAAGGAATTTCTGTGAATCTTCTCATGTGTCTTGTGATTCGCGTGATTTCTTCGATACTCGCCGTGGTAGCAGTTTTCTCTTGTATGCTTGCGAAAATATCATATTAAGTTTCCTTTGTCGTCGACCGATGAAGTCATGTGGAAAATCTTAAAATTATCTTGATAATCGGTAAATCGGTTTTGTTTTTTAACCGTTAATACTGTTCACATGCACCCATCAATCAATCGATTTGAGAAAATGGTTTCTGAGCGAAACTGTTACATTTTAAAAGCGGATAAGAGATCTTATTATAATTAGATGTTTAAACAAATGATGAAATGAATAGTTTTGTGGTAAAAGCGAAAATTTAAATTTACATTGTCGTTGTTTACTGTTAATGGTTGTAATATACCTAAATATATGAGGGCTGTTTACAACATAGTAACTGCTGAAGCAGATGCGCATATCACATAATTTTCTGGCACAACTTTGCAATCGTATATTGTGTTTATATGCCGCACCCACAAAAGTATTGTATGCGCTTTGATCTTCTGTGCTTCTTCTCTAGTTTGTCATACCAAGTTCTGAGAGATACTCAGTAACCTGGTCTTTCCAACGGTATTTCGGTCGCCCTCTTCTGCGCCATCCATCGAGTTCATTGTCGAAGACTTTTCGAGCTGAAGCATTTTCGTCCATGCGTACAACATGACCTAGCCAACGCAATCGCTGCACCTTAATGCGTCTGACCACGTCAATGTCAGTGTCGTACTGCTCATGATTCACACGACGTCTATACTGTCAGTTAACTTTGATGGGGCCATATATTTAACGGAGTAGTTTCCACTCGAATACTGGATTCTGAACCATACATTAAGACTGGTACTAGATCCATGTGGATCTGGTACAGCTTATGTCGAGAGAGGGCTCTGTCCTTAAAGCACTTGCTAAGTCCTTAATAGCCAGATTTGCAAGCAGGATTCTTTCGCGAATATCAAGACTAACACTATTAGTTTTAATGATAGCGAAGCATAGATAGATAAAATCATCTACGTTCAAGCAGCGTTCCAAACGAGTAGATTATTTGATCGTTGAAACTAACAACTTTGTTTTATCCTCGTTCACCGTTAGAACCATTTTTGTTGATTCCTTCTGTATACCTGAGAAGGCTGCAGTCACATCTCACAGTTGTCGACGCAAGTATCATATGACTTTGACTGAATATTGTGCCACTCGTGTTTATTGCAAATTTCCTCATTATCATATCCATCACTATGTTGAAAAGGTCACATGATAGACCGTCGCCTTGTTATAGGTCTCGTCTGATATAGAATGGCTCCGTAAGGTCCTTGCCAATCTTCACTGAAGACTTCGTGTCAGTCAGCGTCATTCCGCAAAGACGTATCAGCTTCGCTGGAATAGCAAACTCAGCCATGGCATCGAGTAATTTCTGCCGTATCAAGCAGTCAAAGGCAGTTTTATAGTCGACGAAAAGATGGTACGTGTCGACCTGCTTCTCTTGGGTCTTTTCCGGGATTTGACGAAGTGTGAATATCTGGTCTGTTGTTGATTTACCAGGTCTAAAGCCACACTGATAAGTTCCGATCAGGCCAGGATAACACTGGCCTTAGTCTTTCACATAGCACACTCGACAGGTCCTTATATGCGATGGATAAAAGGCTGCTCCCGCGGTAGTTGGAGCACACACATTGGATAAACTTTTTTCAGCATAGAAAGTAATACCCTTAGATTTCAATAACCGGTTATGAACTTGTTAAGGCAAATCCTGCGTAGGGGTTGGTGCATAGTCGTTATCAGCTCTTCGGCACAGGACTTAAAGAGCTCTGCCGGAAGTCCATTGGCACCGGTTTTATTATGTTTCAGCCCCTCTTCACTGCTCTTCTTACCTCGGTTTAGCTTGGTTGTGGGCAATCTAAGCCGTGGTGGACACCTAGCGTGAAACCTTCACGTGCGCTTCCTTCCGAAAACAGTTATTGCTGGAAGTGTTTCCTCCATATGGGACCGGCCGTGGCATAGCGGTAAGAATGGATCCAGTCATCTTAAAAAAAAAATGAAACATTTTCTTTCATTGTCGGCTCCCCTCGAATGTCGACAGCAACTTCGCAGCATTAGTGTCGAGTCAATCGGCATGTCTAGTAAGAGCTTCTTAAACAGTGACGTTCGCACTCGTCGATAAACAAGTAGGTGCCGATAGTTGTGAATCTAAAAATAGAAAGCGTGTTAATTCACAACAACGCGAGAAGCTATTCCATACCTCATTCATGGGGTGTAAAGGGAAATAAAGTTTTTTATTAAGTTTCCTCCATATATGCAGAACAGTTTGCATATCGGTAACCAGATTTCCATATCTGTTCTCATAGCAGGGAAGCCCAGTACCGTAACCTTTTGCTTTTACTTTCTGGTAGAATTTTCGTTCGCCCATTTCTTGATCTGAAGTTTTTTTTCGCATAAATTGCTGCTTTGCTTGTTTTACTGTCCTTGTGTCATTCTCTAACAGCCCGGGTTACAATTGGCTGCAGCGACGTCCTGTAAACAACATTTTATTCCTCAGACGCTATGCGACATTTTTCATCGTGCCAGGATTCGTCTGAGCGATGTTTTTCTTATCCAAGCTCGGTTGTTGCCATGGAATGCGCAATATACTGCCACAGTGTAACGGAAACGTCAGAAGTAGAGGCGTTGTGTCCTAGATGTTGTCATTGTTGTTGTAACAGCTTAAACTATAAAATGTTTATGCGGGGGTTCCTTATTGAGGTCCACGCCACTGTTTAAGTCCATAAATCCATTGTACTAAGTGAAGTGAAGAAGGGTGGGTAAGACAGCTGAAACTGTGGAGGGTATCATGGGGACCCTGACCACGCACTGAGCATATTTTAGGGACGGCTCCATCTATGCGAGACCATAATCCTGTGTTTGTTTTACATCTAGTATCACCGAGAATGTGTGACCAGATGGTGAGATTCACCCCCTTGAACAGGCTCAAGGCTCCATCCCAATCTTAGTTGTGCCAGAAAAACTCTTGTATTCCGTGGCATGTTTTCCTCTATTTCAGTTACGGGCAGTGGACGACCTCCAAGTACGAGATTCAGGCGGTAACATGAAACCGCGATATTGAAGGCGTCTCTATGAATGTCATTTAAAGCTGTTGTATACGAAGTACAATCCAAGGGATCCTGCATTTTATTGCGTATGCTCTCCTCGTATACATGAAGGTCCTTTCTCACAAGCCTCGGGGAGAACATCAAACTGTGAGATTCACCCCCTTGAGTCTGTTGCTCCATCCCAATCTTAGTTGTGCCAGAAAAACTCTTGTCTTACGTGACATGTTTTCCTCTAATTCAGTTACGGGCGGTGGACGACCTCCAAGTGCGAAATTTAGGCGGTAACCTGAAACCGCGATATTAAAGGCGTCTCTATGAATTTCGTTCAAAGCTTTTGTATACGAAGTACAATCCAAGGGATCCTGCATATTATTGTGTATGCTCTCCTCGTATACACGAAGGTCCTTTCTCACAAGCCTCGGGGAAACATCCAACTGTGTGAAGTTAAAGTTGTTATGACTTTGCGGATTATGTTCCCTGACTGGAAGGACCTTAATTGTAGGTGGTGTTCAGATGTTATGTCGTAGTAGTTGGTAGGCAGTGGTTGGAGTAGGCAGTGGCTATTTCTGGGGTATTGCAACTTCGCGATGTCCAGCTTTCTTTGTGATTGATTACGTGCTTCGCTCTGCTCAATCTTGTGTGCTCCTTAGTTGCAACCAGATAATGATCCAAATCAATGTTAGCACCAAGGATCCCGAGCACGTCCATGACACTGAATGCATGTTCTCTATCAACTACCACATGATCTATTTGATTAACAGCGTTTTGATCGGGGGATAGCCAAGTTGGCATGTGGATATCTTTATGCTGAAATCTGGCTTCACTCTCTATCATCTCAGCGGCGAAAGGAAGGACCTAGAAGGCCTTATGGAAAGCCTTCAGAAACAGTCAGTAGACCTGCGCTCTGCATTTCCTATTCCTTTACAAATAACATAGGGTGTCAAGGCGATTTCTATAAAAAGGCCTGATGAAAGGCCTGCATACACATGAAAAAAGAATTACTTGAAAAATAAAAAAAATATTCAGTTGGTCACTCTCAAATTGTTTAGTTCATTTTAAGATATCTCTCACTTTTATATATTTTTCCCGATACTAACACTTTTTTTACAACGACAGTGAACCTTTCTGGAGTTTGAACTCACTACCTCGCGATTGTTAGTCAGCCACGCTAACATCTAGCCTATGAAGATGCGTTCAAATTGTTTGACTGAAACTAATCATATAAAGTTTTAAGAAAAACACACGAACACCTTCCTTGTTGCCTTTTCTTTTTATGCCTTCTCTCATGACTTCTATGAGAAGGAAGACGGAATGTGTATACACACGAAATTGTGGAATAACAAAACATCGAAACGTTGATTCTTCCTTCTCCAATAAGTCCTGCGTCTGTGGTCTTGAATGAATGGAGGGAACAAGTGCTCGGGATATTTTAGAAAGAAAGGGGATAAGGCCTGTTTTCAGGTATGTGGAAACAAAGCCTTGAAGACATGACGTTTGAATGTCTCAGAAGGCATTGTTGCATGCCTGCTCGCAGAAGCCTTGCTTGTTTCGCCGCTAGGATGTTCCTTATGCTGCGAAGCTAACCAGTTTATACCCATAGTTGGACATGTTGGTATGTAGGCTTAATTTACCGATCGATGGATCGAGAACATTTTTCCTTTCTATTTTGGCATTAAAAGCTTCCAGGACAATTTTAATGTCATGGCCAGGGCAGCGGTCGTAAGTTTCCTCTAGGCGCTCAAAGAATACATCCATCTTTAATCTCTTCGTCTTTATCTTCCTTCGAGGCATGTCCACAAATCAGCGTGCTGTAAAAATATTTCGCCTTCATGCGATTTAAAGGCCATTCGATCACTAACAGGATTGAACCTCGAGACAAGATGTCTGAGTCTCTCGCTTTCTACAAATCCACAAAAAAGTTCGTGTTTTTCCGCTTGGCAGCTTTAATATATGTCCCAATTTTTACGTCGCGAGCATCCTTGTCCTGTCCATCTCATCTCCTGGATGGCGGTGATGTCACCTTATATTTTCCGCCAATTGGATGGAGGCACCTTCTCTATAGAGAGTCCGGGCATTCCAGGTGCATATCCTTAAATCATTGTCCTTATTTCGTTTGCGGGGGTCGTCAACATTTGGGGGGTTCCGTTTGTTACTTTTTCTTTGTCATGTTTTCATAGCCAGTAAAGGACCTGAAGGCGGGTAGCTAGCCCAACCATCAGGGTTCGTCGCTCACTATCAGCCGCTATTCATGATAAAACAATATCACGAACACCGTTGCCCAGGTTGTGAGTCGGCTTGAGATGCAAGTTTCACTTAACATCGCCAACGACACCCGGCAAACAAGAAAGAACTTGACTTCTTAAAAAAAATACAAAACGGAGACAAAAAGTACTTTTATCATAAAAAAAGGATCAGATAGGATTTTGATTCAAGTGGAAATTTAATGTGCAATTGAATCCCAAAAAAACCCCATTTATCGTTTTTGTTACCATTTAAGGTCTATTTGTCATTCAGGCGAGGTGTGATCAGCGACACAAGATGTCTTAGTCTTTGAGTCAATTACAAATTCACATCCAAATTTGTGCTTTTCTGCATGGCAGCTGTAAAAGATGTCACAGTTATTTCTTGATGCCACCATATCTGTATAGAGCTCGGACATTCCGTAGATGAATCAGCGCATTTGCAAAACTCTCCCAAGAGCCAGGCTACCTACTGCCCCCCAAGGCCCTCTCATTCACTGCTTTCACACCGTCAAATTAAAACTTTATTTTTATCAAACAGAATTACACTTCTGATGTTCTTCTCAATTAGTTTACATAATTCAAACCGAAACGAAGCGGAGCTTTCGAGGAGTACCTTAGTCTCGATTTCTTCTAAAAATCAAATGTCAACTGTACAACTTAGCAGTATAGTATCGAGTTCAACTGCATGTCCAGTAAAAGCTTCTCAAACATTGACGTTCGCATGCGTCGATAAACAAGTAGGTGCCGTTAGTTGTGAATCTAAAAATTGAAAGCGTGTTAATTCACAACAACGCGAGAAGCTATCCCATACCACATTCCTGGGGTGTAAAGGGAAATTAAGTTAGGTTTAAGTAAAAATACTCAACCCAAAATATAAACATCAGTACCAACAATTCCAAAAAATTTTCTAAAGCATTTGCTCCCAATAAAACCTAACCACAAATTATATGAAAACTAGCCTTCGTGCAAATCTAAATACACCAGCAACCCATTTCTCTAATTCCACACGCAAACATATGTAAAATCCCAAATGACTTAATTTGTTTATACGTTAATATTGACATCATACTAATCACATGGTCGGAGCAACCAACCAACCAACCCATAACCAACAAGCGTGTGATTGTGCCACCAAACTGATATTAATCTTAATGAAATTATAATAAATAAATTTCCCATAATAACATTTCTAATTGAATCAATGAGGCCGTGGCGGCAAAAGGGTTCATTATACGACGAGTAGCTGCTGCTGTTGCCGCTGCTGTTTGTGCCCACAAAAAGTGTGCGCAAAACGGAAAATACTCTTACCAAGCGAATAATCATTTTATTATAAACGTCTACTTAGAAGGCTCTCACATAATGCACACGTTGCCCTATCAAACAACAAACAGAAATCCCAGGACTTTTAAACAGGACATCAATGTAGTACTCGTAAAAGGAAAGTGGTAGTGATGGTGGTGGTGATGGTAACATCATTTGTCTGCACACACACACGCACATACATTTGAACTTTGATGTACTTGAATGTAAGGACTACTGCGTACGACTGCCGAATGTATAATCGTGTACACTCACTCTCGCTCTCTAATGATATAAATACCACACCAGGAATATACTATATTGAAATAATAACATTAAACAATGCTACGATACATAAAAAGGATACTACACAACATCCTTTGAACAACAACACAATCGAGAGCGAAGGGAAAGAGTACGTGCGGCGGCCGTATGCTTGTATGTTTGTTTGACAAGGGGCGTTCAAGAGTACATAGTTGAACAAAAGTGATAGTTTGTATATTTTATGGTTTCTATGGATAAGATTTTTATAAGTGTCAATAATTACAAAAATAAACATGATTCCATACAATGGACTTGATGATTGAAAGGAATGCAGTGATTCGAGTGAATGCTTGCTCCTCGCACCACACAACAGCGTGAAAGGGATGGTATGTAGTTGTACAAACGACTGATATGGCTGTTGGCAGTTGTGTGTGCATGTGTGTTATGTTTGTTAAGGTTTTACACACTCAAAAGGATAATAGGAAACTTAAAGGTGTAATTGTGTGTTGATACAAGGCACACAGAAAATAGGAATGGCAAAACTTATTTATAGTAATTATTTGGAAAGCTGAGAATGCATTAAGTAAAAACGAGTAACGCTGGCAAATATATGCTACAAAGAAAATGAAAAACCTAGTAAATTTGGAGGAACTTCTTACTTAAACTTAATTTCCCTTTACACCCCATGAATGAGGTATGGGATAGCTTCTCGCGTTGTTGTGAATTAACACGCTTTCTATTTTTTGATTCACAACTAACGGCACCTACTTGTTTATCGACAAAAGCGAACGTCACTGTTTGAGAAGCTCTTACTAGACATGCCGATTGACTCGACACTGATACTGCGAAGTTGCTGTCGACAGCATTCGAGGGAAGCCGACAATGAAACAATTTTTTTTCTTTTTTTTTAAGATGGCTGTAGCCAGGAGTTGAACTTGTGATCTGCCGCATGGTAGTCGCGTGTTCTAACCATCATGCCACGGCCGGTCCCCATAATCAACTTCAGCATTTCAAAAATTTATGTCAATTGAAAAAGTACTTACAAATAACATAGATTATAATTTGCCAAAGTAATTGGAATATTTAAAAATACACTTTATTTTTCACTTCGTCAAGTATTTTTGTAATACTTAATATAACAATCTATATAGTATATCAGACAAGTGTTCATTTTAATTTTCTAACAAAATATCTATAATATCTTTATTGAAGTAAACACATCCCAGGCTATAAGTTACTATCTTAAACAGCATATTTCATCTTTATTTTCAAGTCAAATACCTAATTGAGCAGTCTGTAGCTCAGTATCCCAGAGATTTGTTTAGGAAACAAACCTGTAGCGACTTTCATGTTCATTTCCAAAAAGAGCAATTATCATCGTTGGATAACCTAAACTGCAGTAACGATCTTAAGTAAAAATCTAAATCTTATAGCCCTTGCTCTAAAATACAGATTTAGTTATTTTTTAATAACTCTAGCAATAATTTTGTTTGTTCTCTCCCTCTCTCTCTCTCTCTCTCTTACCCTATCGATTGCTTTGCCTGGCGCCACAGTGATCATAGAAACCCTTCACTAAATCCTTAAGCAGACGGTTTTAATAAGTTTCTTAACTCGACCAAAATCTTCAGTAGCTCGAGCTGCTGTAATATGTAAACACTCGCTACCTTTTTTTTTGTGTGTTTGTACGTTTGCCATTTCCATAATCTGTTTTGCGTACAAACATACATACCTACGTTGTGTTATTTTAACAACCCGCTGACCCTTTTTATTCAGCAATAACATACTTTATGGTATCTTAAGCCGATCTAATACCAACTCTCCTCGTACATGTTGGGATCATTAAAAACGGATCATAGTTTTCTGCTCCCTATTTGAATTAGCAAATCAATGTTTACCGCCGCTACTGTTTAGCAATCATTTTTGTTTATGACGGACGAATTGGATTACAATTAAATTATTATTTACTTGAAAATTACTGTTTTTTTTTTCATTTTATCGGTATATCAATCTGTATTATTTGCAAAACACGTTCTTGGAGTTTGGCCAATTAATTTTATATTAACAAAAAGATGCAAATTTTGTATGTTATGAATACAGCTGTGCCGTTGTAGATCAATATCTGGTTATGGTGTAAATACTTTTGATATAGGTTCTGGGATATGTATGTTTACATATTTTATAGCTTCAATATGAGACATGGTATAAAGATGCTACTAAATGCGTTGGTTGTTGTACCAGCCATACCCCACATGTAGACGAACCCCGCAAACGTTATAAGGACCATGATTTAAGGATATGCACCTGGAATATCCGAACTCTATACAGAGATGGTGCCTCTATCCAACTAGCGGAAGTCCTCGACAAATACCTGGCTGTCATCACCGCCATACAGGAAATGAGATGGACGGGACAGGGATGCACACGACTAAAGAACTATGACATCTTATACAGCCGCCATACAGAAAGACACGAATTTGTATGTGATTTCATAGTCGGCAAGAGACTTCGACACTTGATCTCGCGGTTTTTCCCTGTAAGTGACCGAATAGCCGCTATTCGCATCCGGGAGAAATATTTTTACATAACGCTGATATATGTCCGCTGCCCTTCACTTGACATAATGATTGAGCTGGGTGATTTTATTGTAAAATAGGAAGGGAAGATGCTCTTGGTCCAGCAGTCGGAAAATTCAGTCACTTTCGATAACGGATTCAGACTGGTTAGCTACGCGTCAGCAAGAAACATGGTTGTGAGTGGAACCAGATTCCCACATAAAGATATTTACAAGGCAACCTGGATATCACCCGATATCTCCGGCATGTCTCAAGCGTTATGGATGTACGTGTGATGCGTGGTGCAAATATTGACTCGGATCACCACCTAGTTGCAGCCAAGGTACGCACACGTTTAATTAGGAAGCTAGACAACACAAAGATGCATACCACCGAGATAGCCAATACCTACACCAACCAACTCTCTCAATTACTTCAAAAAATTCTCCTTAGTTCTGATGTGTTCGCGACACACAGCATATTGCAAAATCGATGACCACTGCTTCAACGACCGTATTGGGTTATGAAAAACCACATCCAGACAAGCCCTGGTATGATGATTAAATATCTGAGGAAATGGATGCTGCCTACAGGGCAAAACTGCAGCCAATTGCAACGCGTGCGGTGACGGAGCTTTATAATGAGGAGATGAAACGTCTATACAGACGTAAAAAGCGTCTATGAAAGAAAAGAGAGAGACAGGATATCGAAAAGTACAGGGATAGGGGTGAAGCCCGAAAGTTTTTCTATAAAAGGTAAAAATCAAAAGTTTTGGAACAGAGATCCCCACCTGTAAGGATGAAGACGGAAATCTGGTCACGAACACTCAGAGTATGCTGCAAATATGGAGGGAACACTTTCGATTTCATCACCACCGAGCCGAAACGATATCAGCACGGCAATCGCAATTCTTAAAAGTAATAAAGCTGCGAGAGCCGATGGACTGGCGTAGAGTTTTTAAATATGGCGGCGATGAGATAGCAACATGCAGGCACGAGCTCATAAACTCGATTTGGCTCAAGGAATGCATGCCGGATGATTGGAATCTGAGTGCTATATGTCCTGTGCTTAAGAAAAGGAATCCAAGTGTTTGTACCAACTAAAGCGGGTTTGGTCTTTTAACCATCGCTTTCAAGGTCCTGTTTAGTATGTTATGTGAAAGACTAAAGCTCATACTGACGACGCTGATTGGACCTAGTCAGTGTAGCTTTAGACCTGGTACCTTCCATCTGTTCATCGATTACAAAGCTGCATTTGACCATCCAATACGACAGAAATTGTAAGATGCTATGGCTGAGTTTGGTATCCCCGCGAAGCTTATACGACTTTACGGGATGACTCTTACTGACACGGTCTTCAGTGCAATTGGCAAATATCTGACTGAGCCATTTTCTACCAAACGAGGCTTTAGACAAGGCGATAGTCTGTCATGCGATGTCTTTAACATTGTAATGCAGATGATCATGCGGAAGGTTGCAGTAAACAGGAATGATATCATCTTTAAGAAATGTCACATGCTGCTCGCGTATACCGATGATATAGATATCATTGGCCGTAGATTGCGGGATGTTACTGCGGCCTTTTCGAACATTAAAAAGCAGTCGACGGAAGTGGATCTGAAGATAAATGAGGACAAAACCAAGTTATTTGTTTCAACGAACAAAGAGTCTACTCGTCTGGGACGCTGCGTGAACGTTGAGAACTATAACTATAATGTTGAAGTGGTAGATAATTTTGTCTACCTTGGCTCTGCCATAAACAAAAATAAGAATGTCAGCCTGGAAATCAAGAGACGAGTATTGATCGCAAGCGGTTGCTACTATGCGCTATGCAAACGACTTAATGACAAAGCGCTTTCTCAAAGAACAAAGATCCAACTCCATCAGAATCTGATTCGGCGCTGTAGAACAAGACAGGTAGGAAGACACGAGCGGATTCTTCTTCTTTCTTCTTTGAAAGAAAAATACTTAAATTAAAAAAAAACCGAATGCGCTGGCTTGGACACGTTGTGCGAATGGATGAAAATATTCGAGCTCGAAAGGTCTTCGTTAATAAACTCGATGGGCGGCGCAGGAGGGGGCGACCAAATGGACTAGGGAAAATAGCTTGTTATCTTAGACCGAGGCGCTTGGCTGCTGATAGATAAATTTCTGTTGATAAAGATAAAGAATACTTCTATAAAGTAGACCCCTTTGCAAATTTGTGTGAGTTCCTTTTTCGCTATTGTGTGGAATTGAACGATAACACTGTGCACCTAATTTTTGGTAGCAGAATAATTCCTTCACGGAATGAAAGCCTTAAGAGAATATATTAAAATTCCGGGAGGATAGTTCCCACCTAGGTGCAATTTGTTTATGGCCCGTTGAAGTTTTAAGTTTAGCGTGAACTAGAGTTTGAAATAGGTCATAAAAAAACTATATTTCTTACTTTTTAGTTTATTTATTTGTCTTCCATAAAATTTAACGATAATTTTATTTTTTGTGGTACATTTTAACTGTCTGTCTTGACTTCTCACACGTCCTTTTCGTCCTTATTTCGAGAAAAGTCGGAAAATTACCTTAAAATGGGACTTTAGAACATTCAAATGTTTTACAAAAATGTTGCTCAACAAATTCGACATAGGATGCTCTAAGGCAGAAAATCATTATCTCCAACTTTTACTAATCATTTTGTCTCTTTTCAAAGCACAGTGTGCACAGCGACCTAAAATATTCAGATTATCTTTGTTTCTTATTGTTTTAGTGCATTTGCGATATCAGATGTCTTCAGTTAAATTTAACGAGAAATGTCAGAAATGGAACTTAAGAACATTCAAATTTTCTACAGAAATTTTGCTTAGAATATTTTACTCGGGGTGTTCTAATATGAGTAATCGATAAAAGGAATGGCGGGACAGCATTCCTTCGACTTAAGAAACCAGTACAGAAATTTCAGTCAGTTAAACTGACTGATAAATACCATCACCCAATATAAGATATTGTTTAAGTCTTGTGTTATTGAAATTAACCGATTTGTAATTAAAATCAGTTAGAAAGTTTCAGTCCGGCAGCCCGACTTACATTTACCCTTATATTATTACTCGATTTCGAAAGTGGGCGGAGTGGTACATTTGTATGGGAGGTACGAGAAGGGGTGTGGTTAGGCTTCCAGATTTATTCTCCATAACTTTATCCTGTTATAGCTTTACTAATTACAGAATTTGAGCACGATTGCGTTGGCTGTACTGATATTATTACTACATCCCTAAAGTGGGCGGAAAGGTACATTTGTATGGGAGGTACTATAAGGGGCGTCGCTAGACTTCCAATTTTTTCTCCAAAACTTTGTCCTGTTATAACATAACAAAATACAGAATTTGAGCACGATCGTGTCGAGTGTATTGATATTATTACCTTATTTCTAAAGTGGGCGCAGTCACGATAGCGTTAGGTCTTTTAATAATATTAATCGATTTCTAAAGTGGGCGGTACCAGATGTGTATGGTAGGTACCAGATGGGGCGTGGACAGACTTCCAATTTTTTTCTCCAAAACTTTATCCTGTTATAGCTTTACTAAAAAGAGAATTTGGTTCCGATCACGTTTAATTTATTGATATTTTTTCACCATCTCTATAGTGGGCGGAAAGGTAGATTTGTATGGGAGGTACCAGAATGGGCGTGGCTAGGCTTTCAAAATTTTTTCCAAAACTTTACCCTGTTATAGCTTTACTAAATACAGAACTTGGGGACGATCCCGTAGGATCGTATTGATATTATTACTCGATTTCTAAAGTGGGCGGAATGATGTATTTGTATGGGAGGTACCAGAAGGGGCGGGGCCATGTAGCCCATTTGCAATACCGTAGGTATTTTTGAGAAAATAATAACTCGTGCAAAATTTCAAAACATTTGGTTGCGTCTTTCGAAAGTTATCGTGCGAACCAGCCGGACAGCCACCGGACAGACAGACAGACAGACGGACATGGCTCAAACGACTTAAAAAGTCATGAATCGAATTTGGTTCAAAGAAACCTATTGTCTAAAGTCACTCCTTCTATGTGTTACACTTTTGGCTCGTATCAAATGATATATACCTTCATCCCTAAGGGTGATGGTATAAAAATCATTTTCGGAAATTTTCAGAAAAAGAAAAATTGTATGCAAATTTATGGAAAGACCATCTTCTATTGTATGGGCGGCTGCCGATGGCGTTGGCTGCTTTTGACGAAACTTGGCATACATCTGTTGATTATTCTGAAAAGTATATGTAACAAATTTCAACACTTTTGCTTGTCTAGGAAAAATGTAATGCGAAATAATTGATTTCATGCAAATAACTACACTGTGATAATTTTTGACAAACATTTTGGAAGAGAACCAAGACGACCGAGTGATAACGTCGGTTTGGTCGACTTATTTTACCAGCCTCACAATATAACAAATAATACCTAAGGGGACCCGCATGGTTTTTAAAAATACACCATTGATTTTCGCGTTTAAGGGCGTATTTAGGGATGCGTGGCACATTTTCTTTAATTTTTGGAATCCCGCCGCAAATTCTTCAACTTTTTGTACTTTCTTTTTTTTTTTTGGAATTTTAAAAAATTTTCAAGCAAATTGAATGAACATAGTTTTGAGCCGATTTTTAGCAGCCGCGGGTTTTTTACATTAAAAATCACATATTGACAAAGTCGCCGCCGCCGAAAATTTTGGATAGGAATTCGAACTGCATCATTAGTTTTTAGAGTTACAATGACGGTTTCATACAAAATTTTTTGTTTTTAATTTTTGTTTATTATGCATTTCTTTTAGTTTAACAATGATAATATGGATATCGGACAATCTCAGCAATTTTTTTTTTCAACTTTTCAGGCGAAGTATATGCAAACAATGTCCATTCTAATTTTTATCCTTGCATATCCTTGAAGATTTGCAACAAAAAATAGGAAAAAAAATACTGTTTGGATGCTATGGCATGTTCCTAAACATTCTGAAATTTTAAAATTATAATTTTATTAGGTAAGTGTTAAACAATTATATAAAATTGTCTCTTAGTTAATAAAGATAGAAGAATGCAATTTTTTTTATACCATCACCCGTAGGGATGAAGGTATATATCATTTGATACGACCCAAAAGTGTAACACATAGAAGAAGTCACTTTAGACCCTAGGTTTCTTTGAACCAAATTCGATTCATGACTTTTTAAGTCGTTTGAGCCATGTCCGTCTGTCTGTCTGTCTGTCTGTCTGTCTGTCTGTCTGTCTGTCTGTCTGTCTGTCTGTCTGTCTGTCGGGTGGCTGTCCGGCTGGTTCGCACGATAACTTTCGAAAGACGCAACCAAATGTTTCGAAATTTTGCACGAGTTATTATTTTCTCAAAACTACTTACGGTATTGCAAATGGGCTACATGGCCCCGCCCCTTCTGGTACCTCCCATACAAATACATCATTCCGCCCACTTTAGAAATCGAGTAATAATATCAATACACCCTACGGAATCGTCCCCAAATTCTGTATTTAGTAAAGCTATAACAGGATAAAGTTTTGGAAAAAATTTTGAAAGCCTAGCCACGCCCCTTCTGCTACCTCCCATACAAATCTACCTTTCCGCCCACTATAGAGATGGAGAAATAATATCAATAAATTAAACGTGATCGTACCCAAATTCTATTTTGAGTAAAGCTATAACAAGATAAAGTTTTAGAGAAAAAAATTGGAAGTCTATTCACGCCCCATCTGGTACCTCCCATACACATCTGGTACCGCCCACTTTAGAAATCGATTAATATTATTAAAAGACCTATCGCGATCGTGCCCAAATTCTGTATTTGGTAAAGTTTAAGCAGGATAAAGTTTTGGAGAGAAAATCTGGAAGTCTAGACACGCCCCTTCTGGTACCTCCCATACAAATGTACCACTCCGCCCACTTTAGAAATAGAGTAATAATATCAATACACTCGACACGATCGTGCCCAAATTCTGTATTTTGTTATATTATAACAGCACAAAGTTTTGGAGAAAAAATTGGAAGTCTAGACACGCCCCTTATGGTACCTCCCATACAAATGTACCTTTCCGCCCACTTTTGGGATGTAGTAATAATATCAGTACACCCAACGCAATCGTGCGCAAATTCTGTATTTAGTAAAGCTATAACAGGATAAAGTTATGGAGAATAAATCTGGAGCCTAAACACACCCCTTCACGTACCTCCCATATAAATGTACCACTACTCCGCCCAATTTCGAAATCGAGTAATAATATCAATAAAATAGAAAATTATTTGTTTTACTGAGGGTAAGGGTAAATGTAAGTCGGGTTGCCCGACTGAAACTTTCTAACTGGTTTTAATTACAAATCGATTATTTTCAATAACTCAAGACTTAAACAATATATTATATTGGGTGATGGTATTTATCAGTCAGTTTAACTGACTGAAATTTCTGTACTGGTTTAATTTCGTTGTGCATACTGAGGCACCAGATTTTTCTCCTTTATTAAAGAAAATGC
The DNA here is from genome assembly GCA_964034835.1 of Muscina levida. NCBI lineage: Eukaryota > Metazoa > Arthropoda > Insecta > Diptera > Muscidae > Muscina > Muscina levida. The sequence goes on from OZ035880.1 coordinate 134,810,661, forward strand.
AAAAAATCCCTCGAAGCACACCGGGATATATGTGACTTTTTACAATTAAGTTATCACGGCTCAACAATTTCTAAAAAAAATTATCATTAGCAATATTTACAAACAAATAAATAACCATTATAAATTACACGTTTTTTTATGTCAGTACATTTTTTTTATAAATTCTCACACTTTTTGAGTTGAAATCGAACAAAAAAGGGCGTCACTTCTTGTCGATAATTAATACAAATTTTCCATTTATTTTCAAAAAAAAACACAATACAAACAGAATTATACATTGACATACGAAACCGCCAATATTTTCAGTATTCTATTTTGTCCTTCTCACTTTGCAAAACAAAAACCTATTGGGCTGAGAACATTGTACAATATTGTCACTTAATTAACTTGGTTATGAACAAAATACGGAAAAAATAAAAATCAAAAGAAAAAAACGTCTCCAATTTCATTGCGCCATTAAAGGAAGTTGAAAAGAACATTAGTACCACGGCGGTAGTGTTAGTTGTATTATTACATTATGGATGGATGAAAGCAACACAGTGAGAATTTGGTTTGGAGATTTTGTCGGCGATAGAACGACACTTTCTCATTTCTCTCGCCCTCTCCAAAGATACAAATCAAATTAGCCTTATAACGCAACATAAATAGAGATAGAGAAACAACAATGACACTGGTAATAATCCTTAAGGATATACGCAGGCAAATAATGCAGCGTACTAACAAGACAAATGAGGTGAAGTACTGCGCTTAACACTTGAGAGTGCATTGAATAGAGTGACAAAAGACAAAAACCGAAAAACGTAATCGTATAGATCAAGTAGCAAATATAATAACAATGAAAAAAAAAAGAACAAGAATTAGAACAACTGAAGTATATGACATATGTAGTAGGTATATCTGTATCTATATCTACAGCCATACTTAGGTGCATATATATTCTCACACAATGTAGAGTAAACAAATCTCAATCTATATCCTTTGAAAGATCGCACCTACTCTCGTTTTAAAATCTCATTGTGATCTGCATAGATGCATGTGTATGTGTGCGTATGTTTCTATTTGGGTGATAATTGTTTGACATTATTTAATGTAGTGCCTTGTACAATCGAGGTTGGTGTAATAACTTGAGGTAAAATATTTCGGCGTCGATAAAGGTTATTCGTAATCTTTTTGCAGTTTTCCTGTTTCCAGACATGAAGGAAACACCTGGTCTCACCCACCATTTACACCCCACAGAAAATAATATGACATAAGTAATTTAAATTAAAAATCGATTTCAGTAACTCAATATCATACCTGACCTGATATTTCATCTCTATTAGGCCGTAGCCTAATTTAAATGCTTTCAGACGCAAAAAATGGTCCCATTTATAATTTTAATACCAATAAAGAGAGCCTTTTTTAAATACCCCATGTTTGATGCCAACTGCTATTACATTTCATACAACCATCGTTCCTGATGCAACAATGCTAAAACTCAACAGTTACTATATGATCTGCGCATTGATTTATGCCGATCCTCACGAAATCCACACGACCAGACGCTCAGCATTAGTTCGCGACAGCACATTTGGGCACACATACACAACCTCTTACCACACACTCTCTGCATACTGGCAAGCGTGAATAGGTACGAATTGCTAATCAAGATTTACGTAATTATACTTAACATGATGAAACCTCTTTGATCCTGTTCGTCCTTTCAGTCCATGCGTCTGTACAGAAGTACCACATGTATGTAAAGATATTCATATGTAAGACAATCGTTGCACACAACATTGCATTAAGTATTTAGATCAAGTGATTGTAGCTGTAGATTTGTACATACTACTGAATATAGCACCTGAATGTCTGACGGTATTCGTTTGGCTTCAGTTCTAGGAATTTTGCATTTAAATAAAGACAACTGCCACCGACAGCAATGGAATGTAGGGCAGCTTTAGCGGCTTAAGTCCTCTGTTTGAGGACATTGAGTAATCTTGAGCTTGTCATAATAGAATTTACACATAATACACTCAAGTATGTTTTCATTTAAATTATGTTTTATTTTACAGATTTAGTATGCCCTCTTTATGCAAATATTTGACAACAACAGACAATGTGGCTCTCAGCTTTATTGTTTAGCGGAGACAATGTGTCTCGCAAATTTTTGGCTATGCAAAGTAATCTGTTGGGCATTTATGCTTAAACTATTTACAGTTGGTCTAGAAATAGGCAATAGTCTATAGTGCAGTAATAACATGGACAGGATAACTTACTTGTGATACATTTTTGTATAAAATCCCCTTGTCTGTATGGAAAATCCGCCTGTTCGAAGTGTTAACGACTCAAAATGCTGCAGTTGGTATAAATGAGTAATTAATAATGATGTGCAACACCAATGCAATTCTCAATGCTCAATGCTCAATAAACGATTAGATTGTGCGAAATTTGACTTTATTCAGCGTACTCCCAACAAAGATATGTATGTAAATGTTACATGTTTCGGTTTTCTGAGGTTCGGTACGATGTCGAGATTTGATACATATGTTGTTAAAAAAAACCTTTATATGGGCTAAAAAAATGGACCGATTGCAATGAAATTTTCACAGTGGCGTACTGTCCGTAAAGCCTCTTTCATAGGCTATATTAAAAAATCGTTCGCTCATATCTCACGAGCCATTAGGGGTATGAAGATTAGATTTGCTACATATGTTACTGGTACAAGGAGAGTTACGTTCTGCTGGGAAATGGGCGGTGCCACGCCCCTTTCGAAAAAATTGTAACAACGATCGTGTTAGGGAACCGACTGTAATAAAATTTTCACAATTTCTACCATATGGCTGACTGATCACTCCTCAGCCAAAACGGCCAAAGCTAGGGCCTTGAAAATTGGCACGTAGGTTCCTTCCATGTGAGAGGAAAAAACGCAAAATCAAGAGATAAAACTGATTTATTCACCCAGATCAAACGGGTAAAAACATCAAACAAGGGATAAATCTGGTAATATTTCCAAGACCAAACATATAAGGGTAGAATGGTAAAATTGGGCTTAGTAATTAGTTTATACTATAGTTGATCGATACGAATAAATTTTTCGAAATTCGTACCCTAAAAGCTAAAAATGTACATTTGTATGGGTGTTCGTTACCCGTGTGCAGTAATTTGGTACAAAGTACAGATTTTTCTAAATTTGGACATTTATGGTAGACGCAACAAAAAGAGAGGCGTAACTGGCACCATCATTGAGATCAGACAACTTAAGCTTAATAAATTCAAATTAAATAAAATCAAATAAATTTATAATGTTTGCATTTCAAATGTTTTGCTCTAAATTTATTGTAAGTAGCGGCGGACCGGCCGTGGCAAAGTGTTTAGAACACGCGACTACAATGCGGAGTTCCGCAGTTCAATTTCCGGCTCCAGCCATCTACATTTTTCTTTCATTGTCGGCCCCTCGATGTTGTCGGCAGCAACTTTGCAGTATAGTGTCGAGTCAATCTACATGTCTAGTAAAAGCTTCTCAAACAGTAACGTTCGAATTCGTCGATAAAGAAGTAGGTGCCGTTTGTTGTGAATTTAAATAGAAAGCGTGTTAATTCATAACAACGCGAGAAGCTATCCCATACCTCATCCATGGGGTGTAAAGGAAAATTAATTTTTTTTTTAAGTTTGTTTTGGAACCTTTTATACTATTATTATTAGCCTAGATGCCGAAATGATGAAAGATTTCCATTCGCTTCGATCTTGTGCGCACCATCTCCAGTCAGTCCTACCAGACAACGTCAGTCATTCCTCCACCTGGTCCTTCCAACGAAGTCGCGGTCTGCCTCTTTTGCGCCGTCTTTCGAGGTCTTGATAGAATACCTTTCGCGCTGGAGTTCCCTCATCCATCCATCGTTGCACTTTGATTGGCTTGACCACATCAATGTCGTGGTATAACTCGTACAGATCATGGTTCATCCGAATCCTGAACTCGCCGTTTACGCAAGTTGGTCCATAAATTTTGCGGAGTATTTTTCTCTCAACCACCGCTAGATGAGCTGCAACCGCCTGTGTAAGCGCCCAAGATTCGGAGGCATACAACAGGACCGGTAAAATTAGTACCTGGTACAGTTGGATTTTGGTGGTTCGAGATAGGGTGGTGTTTATGAAGTGCTAACGTAGCCCAATAGTTCTCAACGTTCACGCCGTTTGGATACTATGTTGTGTGATACCATTTACTTCGTCTTGTCCTTATTCACTGACAAACCGCTGCTTTCCTTAATGCCTTCTTCATCACAATGTTGAGCAGTATGTATGACAAACCATCACCCTGTCTAAAACCTCTCGTCGTATCGAATGGCGCAGATAGATCCTTACCAATCCGAACAGAGGATTTGGTATTCGTAATAAGGGTACACCGGCAGAGACGACTTATCTTTGCGGGGATACCGAACTCAGACATGGCTTCGTATAGTTGATACCTGAAGGGCTTATCGAAAGCAGCTTTGTAATCGACAAAGAGGTGGTAAGTGTTGATTTTCTTCTCATGGGTTTTCCCCAGAATCTACCGCAGTTGTAAATATCTAATCCGTCGTGGATTTTCCTGGTCTAAAGCCGCACTGATAAGGTCCAAACAGGTTTTCCACAAATGCCTTTAGACGTTCACACAGTATGTTAGAGAGAGCTTTATGCGCAATCGGTAAGAGGCTAATTCCATGGTAGTTTTTACACTCACTACTATCACCTTTTTTTGTAGATAGTACACTGAGATTCCAATCCTCGGACATGCTTTCCTAATACCAAATATTATTTATGAGCTGTTGCATGCTTAAAACAAGTTCATCTCCACCTACCTTAAACAACTCAGCTGGAAGACCATCAGCCCCAGTGGCTTTATTGTTCTTTAGGCGGAATATGGCAGTTTTATCTCAGCATGGCTCGGAGGACGCCACTCGATGTTTTCGTCTCGGATAGGTGCACAATCTTTTGCAGCCAAATTTTCAGACATCAATATGCTGCAGCAGTGATCTTTCCATATTCTAAGTACCCTATCAGAGTCAGTAACGAGGTGACCATCCTTTTCTTCACAGGAAGGAAGACCTGTTCCATGTACCCTACCATTTATGTTCTGATAGAATTTTCGGGCTTCACCTCTGTTCCTGTATTCTTCAAAGCTCACGTTATAATGCTTCTTCAGCTCTCGTTTTTTTTTGCCTGAAGAGTCGAGTCGCCTCCCGCCTCTTCTCCCTGTACTTTTCATGAACAGCTCTCGTTGTCATTGGCTTCAGTTAAGCCCTATATGCAGCATCTTGTTTCCGTACGAGACATTATCATTAAAGGACTTCACATAACCCAGTACAGCCCGCAAAATCCTTTCCATCGAGTGGAGAATATATTGCCATTGCGCGCTAATATTTTCGGGAGTTGGAGCGTCACAAATTGGTTGAGTGAGTTGGTTGGAATAGGCGTTGGCTTTCTCCTTGGTCTGCAGTTTAGCGATGTCCAGCTTTCTCTGTGCCTGGTTACGCAGGGTTTTCGCACTGCTTAGCCTAGTAAGCACATTCACTGCATGGAGGCGATAATCCGAGTGATCCTGATCACTCGTACGTCTAAGACACTTGACGCGTACCTTCCATCGATTACCACGTGATCTATTTGATTTCTCGTAACTTGATCGGAAGATATCCATGTTGACTTATGAATGTTTTTGTGGTCAAATCGTGTGCTGCTACTTACCATGTTACTTGCTGCAGAGAAATCAATCAGTCTGATTCCATTTGGCTATGAGTCAGTATGCAGACTAAATTTTCCGACTGTTGGGATAGAGACATTCTCCCTGCCTATTTTGGCATTAAACTTTCCCTGCACGATTTAAACATCATGGGCCGAACTACGATAATATGTTTCTTCAAGTTGGGCCTCGTCAGTTTTCTCCTCCGTCGGAGCATGAGCACATATCAGCGTGATGTAGAAAAATTTTGCCATCACTCTTATGGTGGCGATTCATTCACTGACAGGAGTAAGCCTAGAGACCAAGTGTCGTAGTCTCTTGCCGACAACAAATCCACAACCAAACTCATGCTTATCCGCTTGGCAGCTGTAGTACATAGCACACATCCTCATCCGCGAGCATCTATATCCAGTCCACGGGATTTCCTGTATAGCAGTAATGTCAGCTTTATACTCTTCGAGGATATCCGCCAGTTGAATAGAGGCACCTAATCGGTATAGAGTTCTAACATTCCAAGTGCATATTCTCAAATCTGGGTCCTTAAAATGTTTGCAGTGGTCGCCAACATTTTAAGGGAGTAAGGGTTTTTTGCAAAAAAGTACTTAAATATTTAAGTACGAATAGTGCTAATTATTCCTAAATCAAGTATAAAACGGGATATCTTCAAAAATGTAAGCGTAGAAATTATTAATATAAGAATAAAATTCTCTAATTAAGTTTGTAAGAATTTAATTACACAATTTTAAGTACGAACTTCTTAACTTTAAAGTAAAAAATTCTTTGAATTAATATTAAGTTTTTTTTTGACTTAAAGTAAGAATAAAAATCATACATTGATCTGGGTAGAAATTATTAAAATAAGAATGAAATTCTCCAATTTAATATGTACGAACTTAATTGGGCAATATTAAGAACGAATCAAGTAAAAAATTCTTAGAATACGTATCAAGTAATATCTGACTCAAAGTAAGAATATAAAATCTTACATAAATCTCTGAGAAAAAAGTCTTTTTTAGAGAAATAACATTTACTCTCTCAGCTTTATGTTTTCTTCCCAAAATTAATTCGTATTCTAAATATAAGATTAAAATTCAACTTTTTGTCAAAAATCGTACTTGAATTTAAGCGTATAAATTATTTAATTAAGTATGAAAATCTTAAGAGCTTGTGCGAATCAAGTGACATGTGATCTTCGTTGATGCCATTTTCGCACTAGTGTGTTTTGACTTCTCATTAATTTCATGGAGACTATAACACTTAAGGTTTGTAATGATAGTAAAAAAGCAAAGCAAAAGGGTACTGATTAGATAGTTCGGCAACTATCTTATTATTATTAAAAATCAAGCCCCATCTAGCTTAATTAATGTCATCTATAATTAAGAATTATACACTTAAAAATCATGCCCCATTAGGCTTAATGTCATCTATAATTCAGAATTCTTTACATAAAAATCAAGCTCCAGCAGGCTTAATGTCATCTACATTCAAGGATTCTATACTTAAAATTCAAGCCCAAGCAGGCTTAATGCCATCTTTATTCAAGAATTCTATACTTGAAAATCAAGCCCCACTCATCTATTGTTAAGAGTTTTTTACTTAACAATCAAGCGACACAGGCTTAATAACACCTAAAAAAAGAATTACAGGCTAGGTTTTTCCTTGGATCAAGCATTTTGTACTGGATTTAAGAAAATCTTTACTTATCGTACTTTTGACACCGCTAGGGATTGATTTAAGTATGGAATACTTATTTTTTTTGAGTGTTAGAAACTGGGAAATCCCACCATTAGAAATTATGATTTCTTTTGAGATTTTTTTTGTACCCTTTCGGTAGCCTGATATAAAATTGTCATATGCCTTAAGATATTGAATTTAACAATTTACATTTGTTGGATGTAACCATTTCAACACTTTTTACTATATGTCTCGTCTGGCCCTGCAATTTATTAGTTAGTTCACCTGACTGAAATTTCTGTACTGGTTTTTAGACTTATTTCTATCATACGGCAGTGAGAAGGGACATTTATGTAAAAACGGAGTTTTAAAGAAAAATTTAGGTCGGGCTTTGATAAATGGATTTTAGATTTTTGAAGCATAAATCCGATTGTCAGATTCACAGTATAGTTTTTATTTGAGTACAGTTTTGATTCAGTTTCAAGAAACAGTAATACATTCCAGTATGACCAATTGTGTCACAAAGCTACATTTGGATAGAGCAAACATACAAGTCTTCATACAATATTTTTCAGACGCAATGGTATCGCGTACAAATCATCGACATACCAAGAATCATCATCTTGAAGATGCCACTGACAAATTATATAACCTTCAATACTCTACGCACAATTTTATATAATTTCAGAAAACTTTACTTTTTAATATAATTAATTTATTCTTGACACAAATAACGTTTCGTTTCTCTCGAATCCTTTTAATCCTTACGTTTATCAGAACAATTACATGACACAATTTATGAACATAAATATTCAATCTGAAAGTGAATTCATGCATTACAATTACTATCAGTTTAAAATTATTTACAATGAAATATTAAAACACGGTCAAATAACAACTTCAGTAACCTCATCCTCGTCCCTCGTAGTGCGATACGATGTGACGCAGCCATCCATGGACATAAATTCAAAGAATATTTTTAAATGTACAATTGTATTTTGCAATTAATTTAATTGCAAAATGCCATTAAGCCGACATAGTTAACAACAACTGATTTTATTTATAAGCAACAAAAAGCCAACATCAACAACAACAAATGAAAATGTTTAATATATACAACACCAATACAACAGAATTACAGTAAAGTACAGTTAAGTAAGGTTGTGTACATATATAGCATTCAAGTACACTGAAGAAAAATACTATTTTAATATAACAATTACTAGTATGAGCCTGGCATATAACATAAGTTAAAAGTAGTCTCAGTTTAGATATATGCCACTTTGTTTTGCCCACTTGTTGCTACATAAATGTGGTTATTGCCCAATGCAATTTGTAATTTTTTCTAACGTTCTTATTTCGGAGCTTTGCTTAGAAGTGTAATCTCATTTGTCCTTTAGCACTCTCCTTTAGCACCCATTAAATCATATATAAAAAGTTTCTGCGTCAAGATCCAAACTCTCTCACTCCCTCTCTGTTTGCCACTAGAATGAATTCTAGCAAGGTTGTTATGTCAATGCTAATTTTTCTTGATAGTATTTACATTTTATTCCCAGTATGTGTAATTTATATACCTTTGAACTACAATTTCAAGTATATTTCTGTGTACAAGTAAATATTTATTGCTTTGTTTTTATTTTTTTTTTTTGGGTTCGGTTTGTATGTACAACAATTTCTCGCACTTATATGCATACAAATGAACAGTTATTGTAAAAATATTAAATGTGGAAATACGATCGACATTTGTGGTCAACACTTGGTGAACATGGGATACAACAAAAACTGATGTTGATTTTGCACATGTATTCCGATGAAAAAAGCAATGGCGGATTTTATGTCATTTCCGTTTATGTATATCCGGTTTAAAACCATTCAAACACACACTCACACCCACATACACAGACAATAATTGTTATTTAAAATCAAGTTGCAGCTACACACCTATACTCAACAGCTCCCCACACACACACTCATACACATACATTTATGTATGCACTTGGAGAGCCAGACCGCGCTGCTGTTCGACAACAAAAAAAATGACCTTTATCATATTCATCTGTTGTGCGCTCGATATCAGGACATAAATTGTATTTATTAAGTAGAAAACTCCGCGTGAAAATCACTGTTTTTTTATCGTTGCATGTAGATATCTGTATGTGTGTGTGTGTGTGTGCCTTTGTTATATCGCCTATTGTACTTGTTGTTGTTGGCGACTGGCGGCGCCCTGCTGCTATTTGGCAACATAAACTGATGGCCGTAAAGTGCAATTTAAAAAGCGGTTTTGACCATTTATAATAATTGCTTTTATTTAAATGTTAATGGCTCTCGTTCGTATCCAATTGCATGTGATTGCCGCAACATTCATTCTTAACATGCACTCAACAAAACAATGCATCTGCGTGCGTGTATGTGTGAGTGTGTTTGTTGTGTGGTCATATGTGTAAGTGGATTTAAATACTTTCATGAGTTAATTCGTGTTTGCAACAATTGAGAGAAAAATGCAATTGTATGCCTATAGTTTATTGAAATTTGTGTTTAATCTTTATGTAACATACATATGTATGATTTAAAGCACAATGTATTTTATAGCACAGGCGACCGTGTGATCTAGGTTTGAGCCGTGTCACAGACATCTTTTCTTGGTTTTTTCAATATCTTTGATAGTAGTAGTAGTAGCCAAGCATTTGTCTTGTTAAAGCTTTTCATAAACGAGTACAGATATGTCAGTCAGATAAAGTGACCGATGAATATCTTCATCCTATGTACGATATTGTTTAAGTCTCGAGTTATTAAAATTAACAAATTTTTACATGAAATTACTTATGTATTTTTATTTGTCTGCTTATAAAGCGTAAACGATTGGAGATAGGACTTGGCCAGACGTTTACACACATGTAGTAAAACTGTAGATAAGGTTACAGCCAACATGTAAACAAGTTCAAATTTTAATATCCTTCATTTTTCCGTTTGGAAGTTATGGAAGAAATATATTTTTTCCCCCCAAATAGGTTATTTTGTATGGGAGGTACTAGAAGGGGTTTCATATTCTCATTCTGCAGATATTCGATCTCTACAAATCACACCAATCATCGACGATGGAGTGAACTGTCCATCACCGTGCCAAAACGAGATCAACACTGCAATTGCACGGCTTAAAAACTATAAAGCTGCGGGAGCCGAAGTACTACCGGCTGAGCTTTTCAAAGCCGGCGGCAATAAGCTGGCAACGTGTATGCAGCAGCTCAAAAACACGTCTAGAACTTGAAATATACGTTAAAATCCAAAGGTACCGTCAACAAAGAAAAAAATTTAAAAAAAAACAAAATACACTCCTTAAAAAATTTTTTTAAATTTTTTTTCTTAATCAGAAACCCGTCCTCATCATAAAAAAATAGTGGTGTTCAAAGACCAGAGAAAAAATAATTATTTGTAAAGTAGTGTAATTAGAATCTGAGTGTTTAATGTCCTGTCCTTAAAAAAGGCGATCCAAATGTGTGCACCAATTATCGCGGGATAAACCTATTACCCATTGCATACAAGGTCCTGTCTAGTGTGTTATGTGAAACAATAAAGCCCATTCTGGCGAACCTGATTAAACCTTATCAGTGTGGCTTTAGACCTGGTAAATCCACGATCGACCAGATATTCACACTACGACAAATCCTGGAGAAGACACAAGAAATCCAGATCGACACCTACCATCTGTTTATCGACTACAAAGCTGCATTTGACAGTCCGATACGACAGAAACTATTAGATGCTATGGCTGAGTTTGGTATTCCCACGAAGCTGATACGACTTTGCGGGATGACACTGACTGACACGAAGTCTTCAAGGAAAATAGGCACAAATCTAACAGAACCATTTTCTACCAAGCGAGGCTTCAGACAAGGCAATAGTCTGTCATGCTATCTCTTTAATATCACAATGAAGATGATCATGCGGGAGGCAGCCGACTGGCACCATCTTTAACAAAAGCCACATGCTGCTCGCGTATGCTGATGATATAGATATCATTGGCTGAGGACTGCGAGATGTTACTGCAGCTTTTTCGAGCATTGAGAAGCAGTCGGCTGAAGTGGGTCTGGTGATTAATGAGGACAAAACTAAGGTATTTGTTTCAACGAACAAATAGTCTACTCGTTTGGGACGCTGCGTGAACGTTGACAACTATAACTTTGAAGTGGTAGATGATTTTGTCTACCTCGGCTCCGCCATAAACAAAAATAATAATGTCAGCCTGGAAATCAAAAGACGAGTATTGATCGCAAAAAGCTGATACTATGCGCTAAGCAAGCGATTTAATGACAAAGCGCTTTCCGAAGAACAAAGATCTAACTCTATAAGTCTCTGATCCTACCTGTCTTGCTTTATAGCGCAGAATCCTGGGTAATGACGATGGCGGATCAATCTATTCTGGAAGTCTTCGAGAGAAAAATACAACGCAAAATAATTGGACCCATCATCGTTAACGGCGAGTACCGTCGTCGAATGAATCATGAGCTGTATGAGCTGTACAACGACATCGACTTAGTCAAGCGCGTTCAAATAGACCGAATGCGTTGACACGTTGTACGAGTGGACGAAAACGCTCCGGCTCGAAAAGTCTTCGACAGTAAACTCGATAGGCGTCGCAGGACGGGGCGACCAAAACTACGATGGATGGACCAGATGAAAGAGCTGTTAACTAAGCTTGGTGTGACGAACTATCTATGGAGCGCAAAAGACCGAAGTGCTTAAATACTTTTCTAAGTGCGGCTACTGATAGATAAATTTCTGTTGTTGCTGCTATTAAAGAAGAAGAAGAGCTCACGAAAATATAACTGAACTCAGTGCACTTTCAGAAAAGATACTCGTATATGTTTACATACATATCAGAAATTAATATGGACTATGTTCAACTAAGAGGTTGAATTCATCAATGGTATATGAGGTACTAGAAGGCATTTGGTTTGTATACCTTAACTTAATTTCCCTTTACGCCCCATTAATGGGGTATGGGATAGCTTCTCGCGTTGTTGCGATTTAATACGTTTTCTAATTTAGATTCACAACTAACGGCACCTACGTGTTTATCGACGAATACGAAGGTCGCTGTTTGAGAAGCTACTACTAAACAAAAAAAAATTTCCTATAAGCGCTTTTAATTTAACGCCGCTAGGTGAGCCTTTTCGCCCACTATGTATCAATCTAATCGTTTAGTGTATCCCTTAAGTATTTGCTGTATTTCATTAAATCTTTTTTCAAAACAGAACAATCTCTGTCATTGTATAAGTTTGGTCTTCAGAAAAAATAATTCGATTAAAATATTCTCTGTTTATTTGCAGCACGCTTGCGTATCAGAAACGGGCTTTCCAGCATTATCCTAAATGTGAGTATATAGTTCTATTTGATAACCCTTACTTTGTATATATTGTTAAACTGTTAGGAATAATATCTGTTCTTAGCAATATCATCGCAATTTGTTTGAAATCGACTATTTTTCTGAATCTACTTACGCCAGTGTTGTTTTATTCGCAATATTGCTTTCTTTAGCACGGACTTTTATGTCCAATAAGATAATAATAGGTGCATCAAACTCAATATCGTTATATCGTAGCATTATATAGAGTAAGTAGAAATTGGCATTGGATATCTCGGGGACGTGCCGCTTTCTCATTTGTAGTTTTCTTACCCTTTAATTATAAGAATTTTTTTCCGTCACCGTAACTACATCTTGCCGATATTAAATTTCTTTCCTGTTGTTCTACCCGAACCAGCAATATAATACCAATTATTGATTACACTACTTTACAAATAATTATTTTTTCTCTGGTCTTTGAACACCACTATTTTTTTTATAATAGAGGATGGGTTTCTGATTAAGAAAAAAAATTTAAAAAAAATTTTTATGGAGCGGATTTTTTTTAAAAAAATTTTTTATAAAATTTTTTTCTTTGCCGAAAGTACCTTTGATTTTGACCTATATATCAAGTTCTAGACTGGCAATCAGGACAAAAGAGGTATCAAATTAATTAGAATCAAATGACCAACAAGAATTAAGCCACTTAAACTCAACAAATTGCATGATTTGCCGTACTGGCTGAATACATTTGAAAAATTGTGTTTTTTTCATGAAAAATAGCGTCTCTTTTTTTAGTTTTTAAATCGGGAAAATCAAAAACTCGAGATACAATTTTTTTGAAACCTTCTGCGTAGGGCGAACACCTCAGCAAACAAATGTAGAATTGCTAAAGAGAATCTATGGACTGGTTACAAAGTAATAGCCTCTCAAAGTTGGCATACAGAAACGAAGTTTTTATAAATACTTGAAGGAACTGCAGATTTCGAAAATATCTTTCATTTGAGTACCCGCACATAGGCAATCATCATAGAATCCAAGGAGCCCCTTTCTTGACCCCCCGAGTGCATCATGGGCCCTCGGCTTCCATTTTGACCTAACATTTCGATGTTATGGGACCAAGACGAAGTGAATAATACATTTTTGTTGTTGTTTAGCCTCTCGGCGCATATTCTGCAGTTCCGACAAAGGCAAAAATTCAAGTATTTATAAAAACTTAATTTATGTTTGCCAACTTTCAGAGGCTATTACTTTGTAACCAGTCCATAGATTCTCTTCTGCAATACTTTATTTGTTTGCTGAGGGGTTCGCCCTACGCAGAAGGTTTCAAATAAATTTTATCTCGAGTTTTCGATTTTTCCAGATTTAAAAACTAAAAAAAGAGAAGCTATTTTTCATGAAAAAAACACAATTTTCCATATGTATTCAGCCAGTACGACAAAATTATGAAATTTGTTGAGTTTAAGTGGCTTAATTCTTGTTGGCCATTTGATTCTAATTAATTTGATACCTTTTTTGTCCTGATTGCCCGTCTAGAACTTTATATATAGGTCAAAATCCAAAGGTACCATCGGCAAAGAAAAAAATTTTATAAAAAAATTTTTTTAAAAAAATCCGCTCCATAAAAAATTTTTTTAAATTTTTTTTCTTAATCAGAAACTCTTCATCTATCATAAAAAAATAGTTTTATCCAAAGACCACAATGGCTGTAAACTAGTGTTATTTAGTTTATGTTAATTTTAATATTTAAAAATATTAATCAAAAAACATTAAAAAAATTTCTGGGTGTCTGATGCAACCCATTTACCCTTTGGTAACAAACGCTTTTCAACTAAATTGCAAAATCAAAAATATTATGGAAACAAAAAAAATGTTCCCCTAAGCGCCATTAATTAAACGCCGCTAGATAAGCCTTTCGCCCACTGTGTGGCAATGGGATCTCCCGCATCTTGGTTTGTCTACCACTGCTGACCAAATTTATACATCCTACAGTTGTCCGTTTAAAAGTTATGGAAGATAAATACATTTTCTTAAATATAGGTCATTTTGTACGGGAGGTACCAGAAGGGGTGAGGGGGTATACTGTCTTATTACAATCCCATAACTTAATTTTGGAAAATATTAATACTGGTAAGTTTTCATAAGGATTAGTAAAGTTCGAGTTATCGTGCCCACCATACAGCTTGCCAGTTAGCCAATCAGACAGAAACGAATTTAGCCGTAAGATACTGGGGGTATAGCACGGCTCCTTTATTGTGTTACATTTTTTCTCGTATCAAATGATAAAGGGTTTTCCAATGAGAGGTGTTATTGTGACTGGCCCGCTATTTGGGTAGCTGAAGCTTTTATTCTTTGACATTTGACAAGTAGAAACTACGCCATTACTAAAAATGGAACGATACACGCTTCAACAATGCATTGAAATTATTAAAATTCACTACAAAATCTTGCAGTCAAAGTTCGCAAAGCTAAAACATTTTCTGGTCGTGATTAAGCACCTTGTCGGACAGCAATACAGAAATTGGTGGAAAAATTCGAGTTGTTGGGACAAGTTAATGACTTGTCTTAATTTCCCTTTGCACCCCATGAATGAGGTATGGGATAGCTTCTCGCGTTGCTGTGAATTACCACGCTTTCTATTTTTAGATTCACAGCTAACGGCACCTACTTGTTCATCGACGAATGACTCGATACTTAATACTGCGACAACAACATTCGAGGGAAGCCGACAATGAAAGAAACCATTTTTTTTTAAGATGACTGGATCCAGGTTTGAACCTGCGATCTCCAGCATGGTAGTCGCGTGTTCTAACCACTATGCCACGGCCGGTCCCAAACGTCGTGCAAGAACAACTGAGAATATTGCTGCTGTAGCCCAAAGTGTTGAAGAAAACTCAGGTTTGTCCATTTCTCGTCGTTCTTTAGAATTGGGCATTCCACAAAGACTTGGGTCTTAAGGCTTTTAAAGTTCAGTTAACACAAGAACTCAAGCCGACCGATCATCAACAACGTCGTGTCCTTGCTGACTTGGTCCTTGAAATGCATGAAAATGATCCGAAACTCCATCGAAAAATCATCTTGACTGACGTCAACAAGCTAAATTATCGCATCTGTGGCTCGGCAAACCCAAGAGTTATTGTTGAAAAGCATCTCCAAACTCAACGTGTGACTGTTTGGTGCGGTTTATGGTCCGGCGGGGTCATTGGAACTTACTTTTTCGAAAATGAGGTTGGATCAACAGTTACCGTGAATGGATTGCGTTATCGAGAGTTTTTTATGGTCGGAGTTGAATCGTATTGATCTGGACAACGTTTACTTTCAACACGACAGCGCTACGTGCCACACAAGCAACGAAACCATTGATCTTTTACGGGAAAAGTTTCCGGACCGTGTTATCTCTCGAAGAGGTGATCACAATTGGCCACCGAGATCTAGTGATTTAACACCTTGTGACTTCTTCCTTTGGGGCCACGTTAAAGATAAGGTATACGCCAGCGTCGATTTAAGACCTCAAAGATAAAATTCGTGAAGCTATCGAGGACATAGGGCAGCCACTTTGCGATTTGGTTATGGAAAATTTTGTGAAAAGAATATGGTGTACCAATACAATTTGCTATGATATTCATCTATGACGAGAATTAATGAACGTTTACATACAACATATGACTCAACTACACCCACCCAATACTAACTACACTTATGCTCTAACTTGTAACACCTTCTCCAATCACCAAAGGAAAAGAAAGTAATTTCTTTAATGGTTCTTTTTTCTTCTTCTTCTCTTTTAAATGCTTGTTGTATTTCTTTGCTCAGTTCTCTGTAACTGTTTCCATTGAGGATTTTTTTTATTTGATTCATCTTTCATTACTGGTTGTAGTCAAAGGCAAAACTGGTGTATAAATATGTTTCATATGAGTACTTCATATACTGGGTAAATTATTTACCTATGTACATAATATGTAAGTACTAGAGAGTTACTATACAGATTCATTTAAAAAAGTGCAAGTTTTCATTTATTTTTCCCATTCCTTTTCACTAGATTTCTTTGGGGTATTCTAGCAATAATAAGAGTAATGGTGATGACGATGCTGTGATGTGATGTGATGTGATGCCGCGACATTTAATCTGTTGTTTTCTACTACAAAACATAGCACTTACGTGAGTACGTACATAGCTAAAAATTTGATAGTTGTTCTTGTTTATTGAAAAATGTATTAGTTGTGCTTAAGTTGAATTTGACTGAAATATTTTAAATTTGTTTTCAAAATTCTTAACCATAGTAGTTATAGTGATGCGGTCAGATAAAGTTATTCGTTATTCATATTATTGTTCATTACAACTATTATATATTACAATAATACTTATTCCTCTACGCCACTTTACATCTATTCTTTAAATCCATTTTGTCTTTTATATAAATAAAAATTAAATAATGTGTGTTAGTAATCGCATTACTTCAAAACCCATTTGACTAATTTCGTAATTGTCCGATTAAGGTTATTACTACTTACTTAATTTCCTTTTATAATCCGTGAATATCGTGGGAAAGGTCTAATATTCTTTTTTCCGCTAATTCAAAAGTAGTTCAGAACTCAGTTAGTTATTAGCTCATAAGTGATAATAGACCCGATAAACCGGGTTTTGAACCTTAATTCAAGATTTTGAAGGTTTTAGGAAACTTTGGGCTACAGATTCATGTTGTACTCGACTAGAGCTACACTATGCACTAAGTCACTCCCCAAGTTCCTTCAATTTGTTTCCATTTTGTAACAGTAGGTTATCATACTAGTTCATAGCTCAAAATTATATTCTTCGATGATATGCCTCGGCAATGTACTCCACTGCAAATCTAAGCAAACTTCCACCTAAATTTAAGAATACCTTTCTTACACATGTGTCTGGCTAATCACACTCCTCTCGCTAATCTTTTATCTCCATTAAACAATAGCTACTCGAGTATTTAGATCACGAAGCATACAGCCACCTTTCGCCTCTTGCCTATGATGCCTAAATATTTACGTACCATTTACCATAAATATTTGTCAGATGTTTTGCAAATATTATTGTTGAAAATGCGCTTAAATATGCAAAATCTCCGGTCTATTTGGCCATTCATCATAGCATATACCAATACCAAATCTTGCCAAGCATATCCCACTGCTGCTGTCTGTTTGTTTGCCCCTCGAATCCTATTCATTGACACAAAACAATGGCGGTTTTTGGGTATTTGATCGAATTCTGTTTCTATTCTGCTCCTTGACAGGACAATGGCACCATTAGAAATGGTACAAGGTATCATCCATAGACAACCAACTCTGAAGAGCAGATCAACAGCACTCGCTGTGTTTAACAGCAAGACTATTGTTTTATGGGTGTGTTGTTGTCCCATACACGCATAATGCGTATTATCAAAGACAATGTTCGCCCTATACATGTGTGTGTCAACACGTATGTGTAATTTCGAGTGCTGTGCACCGATTAAGGGCATTAACTGGATTAGCCTACTCCAAGTTCTGGACACAAAAACACACAAATTTTTTGCGCATATGAGTGTGATGCATGATTTTGTTGTGCTACAGTTTTTGTCGATGATATCTCATTATCATCGTTGCTCTCTCTATGTTAGCGCAGATCATGTGCTAATTGTTGCCTTCGTTGTACTATATGATAGTGTATCCTCTCTAATTTGTATAAATTTGAAAAAATTACTTATGTGAAGTTATAAAAATCTCTAAAACTTTCGCTTGAAATGCTAAATTTAAAAATAAATGCATGAAATGAAACAAGAGCCCGTACATCGTGTAAATATTATGGTGCCAAGCAATTATCTTGCTCTCATTAAATTGTTAAGATGTTTTCACATACAATAAATACAAACAACCCCCTCTACGCACACGACACACAACCCAAGAGCAGGATGGAAAATTATGGCAAAAATTTAATGAAAAACATGCATTTACTCACTAATTTCTGTACTCATTTCATACCACTACACAATTTCAAAAGTTTTCCCCCAACACACACACACACACACACTTTCGTTTGCCCTCACAATTATCCATAGAATTACGCACACGCGTAAGTGTTGTGTTGGGGAAAAAGTAAATGGCGCTTAACATACTCATACGCACCAGCATGGGAGTAGATTGACTAAGGGGCAACCACCACCACTCTGCATGCATCCCTTTCGTAGTTACATGACCAATTCTTGCAGCCTCCAACTAATCTGTGCGTGTGTGTGTTGTGTTTGTTGGCTTTTTTACATATTGACATTAATTACAAAATTACTTAATTTGCTTATTTCGTTTCGCTCATCTTTTTCCCCAGTAGAGGCAAAGTCTACTTTTCTTTGTCAGAGTGGAATAAACACCGTAATTGTCCTGTTTGTGTGTGGGGTTGTACATATGTGTATCAGTGTGTGCATTAGGGTGTAAATTAAATGTTTGGAAGAAAATAGTGGTTTGAATGTCAAAGTTGCCGGATCGAATATTTTTGGATACCGCAGTAATCTTAGATGTGTCACATTAAGGTCAACAGTTATAATTACTGCTATTCTGTGTAAATGTTACCAAAAACCCGTGACCGTCATTTTATGTAAAGTTTTAGGCAGGTTTGCTATTTTATTTTTAAGTTTGCTCTCAGCATAAAATTTTCTAAAATTGTGGAATAATTTTTAGGACATTGAAATGTGTTGAGATTCTTGATACAACAAAATACTCTCCTCCGTCATGCAAATGACTTATTTATTTTTTGTTTAAAAAAAATTGGCGTAATTTTTCAGCAAGTACCCCCGCCATAATATTCTAAAATGATGGCAACTCTTACAAGGATACTTGAAATAGCAAAACGACACCTTCGTTGTACAAAAGACTTATTTAATTTTTTTCGAAAGCTTGGTGGAAGTTTCTTGCAAAAATATTTTGAAATTATGGAAAACATTATGAGAACATTGCGTGCATCCAAGGTCCTTGGCATTTCTTCTTTATATTTGACAGGATCAACAGATATTAATCCATCAATTACTGCATATAGAAAAAAATTTTGGGCTTTGTTGATTTTCCCTCCTTAGATAGTGTGTCACCACAAGTTTTCTTAACAGCTCCTTAACCTGGTCTATTTAATGAAGTTTTGGTGACCACCTCCTGATCCGCCTATCTAGTTTTTGCCAAAGCCTTTTGGAACTGGAGTATTTTTATCCATTCGTACAACATATCGTAGCCAACGCATTCGGTGTATTTAAACACGCTAGAAGTCACAGTCGACCCATTATACCTATATTTACTATTTTAGTTACTTTAATAATACACAATTCTAATAATTCAATGTTCCCCCACTGTATTGTTATATTGTTACGCCATTGACTTTCCATAATTGTTATTGCGTTTTATTCACTGCTTTTGCTTTTTCTGAAATTACAACAAGCAGCTAGCAGGTAGAAAATCATACGATTATCATATGTATTTTGTTGTTGCTATGACTGACCCTTACAAAAGAGCCGAATAAGATCAATGAAAAGAGAAAGAAGAATAATTTTAGCAAATGCAATCGGTCAGGTCATTCTGATTTTGCTCTCGACCTGTTCGGACGACTTTGTTGTAATTAGAAAAAGCAAAAACTTACAACCGGCAAAAAAAGTTAGTTGGACAGAAGAATCGTACTTCGCCACTAACAAATAAATAAACTATTAAATATTGAATTTAAAAGTTGTGTTTAATTTGATTTGATTTGATATCGTAATTGGCGCAGTCGGTAGGATACTCGGTATCCTTATAAAGTGAAAAAAGGATATTTGATATTTTAATATCATATACGAGTGAACAATATTGCAAATCACCAAAAAAAAAAACAATTTAAAAAAAAATATATTTAATAATGTGTCAGAAGACTAAAGTGATAAAATCACTTTAAATACATAGTGTATTAATATAAAGTAAAGACATATAATGATTTTTACATATTGGTCTAAACCAGAAACATTGGAAGTTGCTGAAACATTCTAAAAATATTCTAAATGTCGGAAACGTAAAAGTAAAACATCAAACAATACATATATACTCAAAAAACTATTAACAAAAAAAGTTCATGATATCAAATTTGATCGACGCACACGTGCATTTCAATACAAAACACATGGTGGACAGTTCTACAAAACAAAGCATTTGGGTCAAAGTCCGTGTACATTTGAACTACTGAAGACTACAATTGAGAGGAGGTTTGGATGAAGCAGCGGCATTTCTACTTTATTATATGTATATTTTTTTTTCTATATATATATATATATATATCTTGTACTTTTACACCTAAGAATATTGAATTTTTTTTGTTTTTAAATCATAGTTATATTGGTACAGTTGTACAATAATCTTACTCTTAACAAAAAACCCTTATTTCCAAATACATATTTCTTATCACAATTTAGAATTCTTAGTTCTGAAGAGATGGCTCAAGAAGTTGCACCCTCCATAATTCTAGACCCTGTGAAATACCTTGAAAAGCTACCAGAGTTCACAGGAGATAGGAGGGATGTATACAATTTTATTAATTTAGTAGATAGAGTGCAAATTATTCTCGGTCGATATGATGCAATTTCGCAATTGTTATTTGCTGACATTATAAAAAGTAGACTTAGGGACAAGGCTAGAGAAACCATTGAAATAAATTTTCATGCTCAGACTTGGACGGAAATTAAAACAGTTTTAATTAATAACTTTGGAGAAAGGTATAGCACAGAAGAATTGTATGATAGATTGAGAGCAGTCGTTTTTAAAACAAATGCTGTAGATTTTTACAACGAAATTAAAGAAAAATTGAGAAGTCTCAATAACAAAACTGCGATGGTCATGGGTGTTAATGCTGAAACCGAACAAATAGCAAGGAATAATATGAGAACGGCGCTGAATGTTATGAAAGAAAAGATTCCAGAGCCTATGAGGACTATTTTGGCATGCAGAAATCCAGATAATTTAGAAGACGCAATGGAAATATTATTTAAGTCAGGATATGCCAACTATGGTTTTAAAACAAATATGGCTAAAACATTAGAGAACAAGTTTGGTAATAACTCTGGATCTCAGAACAGATATGTCAGTAACGGCTTAAATAGAACTTCGCGTCAAAACAATGAAAATAAGATCTTTAATAACTATCATCCCTCACATTACGGCTATAGAAATGGAAACACCAATTATAATAGGCAAATCGCACAGGGCCCTTCATATCAGATTTCTCAAGGTAACAACAATCCTTATCAGAGGGGAAATAACAATAGATATAACCAAAATAATGTCAATAACAACTTTATGCCAAACAATCATCAGGGTCCCACTGAACCAATGGATGTCAATATGATTCAGAATTATAGCGAACCACAATATCCATCTATGCAGATTAAGGAACACCATAATGACATTAGTTACTATAATGGAGAATATAACAATGGGTCCAATACGTATAATTGCAATAACAACTTCGCTACTGCCAACGGGGAACCCGCGCAAGAACCAATGAACTCTAATATGGTTCACTATTTCCATGACTGTTCAGAAGACTTTAGTGAAAGTGAACCTAATACTATTTCCAACCTACATAATCCAGAGAACATGGCAACTTACATGCTTAGTAATAATAAAGAATATGATATTCCCCAAAATTTTCATATACCGGCCTCCATGGACAGTTACCGCATCTAGTACTAAAGGGTAATCTTAAATTTATCGTGGACACAGGGGCCACACATTCTATTGTCAATCCTGGACTTTGCAACCCGAAATGGAGACTTAATTCATCCCATGTCACATTAAAAACATTAAAAAATAACGTTGAGTCAAATATTGTTTACCGTGTACCTTGTTTTAGTGAATTAGGAAATCCAGACGATTGGATTCATTTAATTGAATGTAAATTCCATGATATTTACGATGGCATTATTGGTAACGATATCTTGCGGAGATATAAGGCTGTTATTGATTATAGTCGGGACATATTAATAATAAATAACAAAACAGTTCCTCTAATTTTTCCAAAATATAATAAAGTGAAATTTGTTACCAATGTTGAATGCGGTCTAATCCACATCACAGAACACCTTTCTATAGATAAAAAAGTTATTTTAAAAGAAGGCGTGTACAACTCTGAAAATTTTAAAGTTGAAGTTGAGACCAACTGCGAGTGTTCTGGCGTTATATATCTTGATGAGCACACATCATGGCCAGTGACACCAGAGAACTATCATCTTGTAGACGTTGACATTGTTAAAGACAATGATAACCAATTTTCTATAATTGACCAGATCAGAATGAATCATATGAATTCAGATGAGAGGGCAAAATTTTCTCAGTTGATTCGCCGATATTCTCAGTTATTTTATAATACCAACACAAACTTGTCTTTCACAAACGTCATTAAACATCGCATTAATACTCTTAACAATGTTCCTATTCATAGCAAGACGTATCGCTATCCGTACGTACATAAAGATGAGGTAAATAAGCAGATAAAAGAGATGTTGCAAAATAATATAATAAGACCGTCCAATTCTCCATATTCGGCTCCAGTTTGGATAGTTCCAAAAAAAGACGATGCCAGCGGAGAGAAAAAGTGGCGCCTAGTAGTGGATTACCGCAAACTAAATGAAAATACCATCGACGATAGGTTTCCGATACCGAATATAGAAGAAATTCTAGATAAGTTGGGTAAAAGCATGTATTTCACGACCCTTGACCTGGCAAAGGGTTTCCACCAAGTGGAAATAGATGAGAGAGACATATATAAAACAGCTTTCTCAGTCGAGGGAGGGCATTACGAGTTTTTGAGAATGCCTTTTGGCCTTAAAACTGCACCTGCTACATTTCAGCGCCTTATGAACAACGTTCTAGGAGACCTTTTAAATAAAATATGCCTCGTATACTTAGACGATATTGTAATTTTCTCTACATCTTTAGATGAACATCTGAATTCTATTAGATTAGTTCTCAATCGCCTAAGGCAAGCTAATTTAAAAATTCAACTAGACAAATGTGAATTCCTTAAGCATGAGACCGAATTTCTTGGGCATATTGTAACACAAAAGGGAATAAGACCAAATCCTAAGAAAATAGAATGTGTTTTAAATTATCCGCTACCCAAAACACAACGTCAAATCAAACAGTTTCTGGGTCTCAGCGGGTATTATCGAAAATTCATTAAGGATTATTCCCATATAGCAAAGCCGATGACGAGATTCCTCAAAAAAGGGGCAAAGCTAAATACAGACGATTCAGAGTATAAAGAAAGTTTTACTACACTAAAAAAAATACTGACTAATGATCCCTTGTTAGCTTACCCAAATTTTGCTAAAACATTTGTTTTAAATACCGACGCAAGCAATTTTGCGTTAGGAGCTGTTTTGTCTCAAGAGGACCGTCCAATATCTTACGCTAGCAGAACATTAAATGAACACGAGATAAATTACAGCACCATAGAGAAGGAATTGCTCGCAATAGTTTGGGCTGTAAAATATTTTCGACCATACCTTTTTGGTAGGAAATTTCACATTCATACCGATCACCAACCATTGCAATGGTTATTTTCAATTAAAGAACCGAATTCGAGGTTGGTGAGATGGAGACTAAAATTGGAGGAATATGATTTCACGATAAAATATAAACGGGGGATGAACAATGGAAATGCAGATGCATTGTCGCGTATTGAACCCGAAGTTAATTTAATTGAACAGCCCCCAAAGAACCATATTGCAAACAGTGAATGTCCAATAAATTTCTATAAAACCCAGATTATTATACAAAATGCAGACACAGGATCCCTTCGAATCGAAAAACAGGACGTATTTAACAGGAAAAGGATAATAATAACCCTCTCAAATATTGATGAAAATACCATATTGGATCTAATAAGACATCACTTTGATTTTACCAGATTGAATGCCGTTATTATCGAAAACGATAATACCTACAGAGCATTTAATGAAGTATTTGAAAAGTATTTCTCCCAAAATTTGAAGTTTAAAGTTGTTAGATGTAGGAAAATTCTTACAGACATAACAGACGAAAACGAATTAGCCGAATACATACAGAAGGAGCATTACAAAAACAATCATCGTGGTATCAATGAAAACTTTTCTCAACTGAAGGATACTATATATCACCCTAAATTGAAACTACGAATAACTCAATTTATAAATAATTGCGAGATTTGTAATTTAGAGAAATATGAGAGGAACCCTATACGATACCAATTTAAAACTACTGCGACCCCTGACAGGCCTGGAGAAATTATTCATATAGATGTATTCTATAGTTTAGAGAAATCCCTGTTCCTAACAATTATAGACAAATTTTCGAAATTTGCACAGGCAATCAAACTTAGAAACCGAACATGGGTGGAATTCAAAAGAGCTCTTACGCAATTCTTGAGTGTAGCGGGCCATGTAAAAAAAATAGTGGTAGATAATGAGCTAGGGTTTAAAGCACTACCAATTAGAGAATTTCTGAGAGAACAAAATATAGAAATACATTTTACATCTAATAACAATCATTCCTCAAATTCTGACGTAGAACGCTTACACAACACAATCAACGAACACATTCGGTTGCTAAGACATGACCCAAATAAAGATATTGACTCTGTGGAGGAAAAACTTTATAAGATCATAATGTTTTACAACAATTCTATTCATTCAAGTACGGGCCACAAGCCAGTAGATTTTATGAACGGGAGTATAAATAGCGAAGACTACCCCAGCATTAGACAAAAGATCGTTGACGCAAAGGAAAAGATTATCAACAAATTGAATGAAACACGCGAAGATTGTAAGTTACAAGTTGGTGAAGTGTATATTAAGCAAGAAAGAGGTGGTAAAAACCACGCAAAATTCAGGAAAATGAATGTAATAAGGTTGGACGACGAACATGTTTTAACTGATACGGGATACAAATACTACAAATCTCACATTAAAAGGCCAAGACAATTACAATGAATAAACATACCAACATGAGCTATGAAAATCCTACATTCACATTTTTTACATAACAAAAATAAATTGCGAAAAAAATATGTACATTTATGTACATTTGCGTCTATCGACAATATCTAGTAAGAATAAATTTAGCTTTTAATTTAAATGAAATGGCCGCAAAATAAGGTCAACTTATTATTAATAGTAAATACTTTTTGAGTCATTATCGTGAACTATGAAAATCTAATGTTTCCCTTAATTTAATAATGACAATTAAAATAAAATAATTAAAACATTTTGTTTTGCA
Source organism: Muscina levida (assembly GCA_964034835.1). NCBI lineage: Eukaryota > Metazoa > Arthropoda > Insecta > Diptera > Muscidae > Muscina > Muscina levida. The sequence continues at coordinate 134,836,630 of OZ035880.1, forward strand.
TATTTGGATGTAACAAAAATCTTATTAAAAATAAGCTGAATTTTTATAAATTTAAAGAACTGCATAAATATCTACTTGTTTGTATTCATACAATTGCAGAATAATAAAAAAATTATAGAAACAAAATAACACAACAAAAACAAAATGTAATACATTTCACAATTTTTGTTAACAATTATAAATCCTATTTTTTTTCTACACTTAATAATTAGAATGAATGTAAATTTCTTAATGTATTTAGATGATATATTGATAAAAAAATTATTATACAACTTTTTTTCTTTCTCAATTTATGAAACTTCTAATTTGTACTCTATATTACACCAGAATTATAATAAATACATAGTATATAGATAAAATGTTTTCATATACAGATATAAAATAATAATTAGAATATATATGTAATTGTAAAAAAATTTAGTACCGATAAAAGAATGGAAGGTTATTAATTATAAGTGTCAACAAAGATAATAATAGAATTACAAATAATTAATACAATTGTTAATTTAGTCGGAGCCTAAATTTAAGGTTGGGGGAGTCACAGTCGACCCATTATACCTATATTTACTATTTTAGTTACTTTAATAATACACAATTCTAATAATTCAATGTTCCCCCACTGTATTGTTATATTGTTACGCCATTGACTTTCCATAATTGTTATTGCGTTTTATTCACTGCTTTTGCTTTTTCTGAAATTACAACAAGCAGCTAGCAGGTAGAAAATCATACGATTATCATATGTATTTTGTTGTTGCTATGACTGACCCTTACAAAAGAGCCGAATAAGATCAATGAAAAGAGAAAGAAGAATAATTTTAGCAAATGCAATCGGTCAGGTCATTCTGATTTTGCTCTCGACCTGTTCGGACGACTTTGTTGTAATTAGAAAAAGCAAAAACTTACAACCGGCAAAAAAAGTTAGTTGGACAGAAGAATCGTACTTCGCCACTAACAAATAAATAAACTATTAAATATTGAATTTAAAAGTTGTGTTTAATTTGATTTGATTTGATATCGTAATTGCTAGACTGAGTCGATGTCGTTGTACAGCTCATTATGCATACTAACGGTACCCTCTGTTTACGGTGGGTTCAAATATTTTTAGCAGAATTTTTTTCTCAAGGACTCTCAAACATGATATTATCTAAGATTCTGCTGTGTAGTGACTGATAGAATCAGTGCCTGGAACAATTTTCCATCGAGTTTATTGCCGAAGCCTTTCGAGCCGATGCATTTTCGTCCATTCGTACAACGTGTCCAAGCAAGCACATTCGGTCTATTTGAATGCGCTTGACAATGTCGATGTCGTTGTGCAGCTCAAGATTCAATCGACGACGATACTGGCCGTTAACTATGATGGGTCCAAATACTTTGCGAAGTATTTTTCTCTCGAAAACTCCTAGAATAAATTAATCCGTCTGCGTAATTACCCATGATTCTGTGCTGTAGAGCAATACAGGTAGGATCAGTGTTTGGTAGAGTTGGATCTTCGTTCGTCGAATGGACGATCTTCGTTCTCTGCATACAAGCCTTATGCCTCGCGGGGGAAATAAGCAAATGTGATTTAAATTGAATAAATAAAGACTGAAAAAAATCATTAAAACGCTTGCTCAGCGGTTTGCGATCAATATGCGTCTCTTGACTTCCAGGTTGACATTATTATTTTTGTTTATGGCGCAGCCGGGGTAGACAACATCATTTACCACTTAAAAGTTATAGTTGTCAACGTTCACGCGGCGTCCCAAACGAGTAAAATTTTTTTTGGTTGAAACATATAACTTGGTTTTGTCCTCATTAATCACCAGACCCACATCTGCCGTCTGCTTCTCAATGCTCGAAAAGGCCGCGGTAACATCCCGCAGTCCTCGGCCAATGATATCTATATCATCGCGTGCAGCATGTGACTTTTGTTAAATATGGTAGCAGTCTTGTTTACTGCTGCCTTCCGCATGATACTCTTCATTATGATGTTAAAGATATCGCATGACAGACTATCGCCTTGTCTAAAGCCTCGTTTGGTAGGAAATGGCTCTATTATATTTGTACCTCTTTACATTGAAGACTAAAGACTAAAGACGGCTTTGTAGTCGATAAACATATGCATTTATTGGGTCTTAGTTTTTCACATAACACAGTAGACTGGACCTTGTATGCGATAGGTAAACGGCTGATCCCGCGATAATTGGTATAATTGCTATAATTGGTGTGTGTGTGTGTATACGCACTCTTGGATCGCCTTTCTTAACCATAGGACATAGAACACTCAGATTCCAATCATCGGGCATGCACATTTTTTATTGTCAAGTGAGTGCTTGGTCATTAAAAAGCTTTATTATCGTATAGTAGTAGCCATTTGCGATCAAAACTTGACTCTAGGCTGACATGGTTTTTTTAATTTACTGTTTTATTTTAAAATCATCTACCACTTTATATTCATAGCTGTCGACCTTCACGCGGCGTCCCAAACAAAAAGTCTCTTTATTCGGTGAAACAAATAACTTGGATTTGTCCTTATTTATCACTAGACTCACTTCTGCAGACTGCTTCTCGATGCTTCAAAAGGCCGCAGAAACATTTCGCATTATCATTGCCATGAGAATGTTAAAGAGATCAAATGATTAACTATCGTCTAAAGCCTCGCTTCGTAAAAAATGTCTTTGTCAAATTTAATTTCAATAGAAATATTTTTTAGTACAAAAACAAGTAATTTTTGGTACAACTTATTGTAATTTTAGGTACAATAAAAGTACATTTTGGTACAATAAATTTACTTTTTAGTACAATAAACGCATTTTTTGGTGCAATAAATGTGATTTTTAGTACAATAACATAAGAACCATTTACCATTTATTAAAATTTTTGGTACAATAAAATTACATTTTGGTATAAGTAATTTTTGTTACAATTAACGTACTTTTAGGTACAATTAATGTACTCTTTGGTAAAACAGATTGTACTTTTTGGTATAATAGACGTACTTTTTGGTACAATAAATAAACTTTTTACACAACCGCAAATAAGTTAATATATAAGTAAATTTTTGTAAAATTATGATTGAGATATAATTTGAAGACTGTAAATCTTGTTGTGCAGATTGCCCAATAAATAAGCTAATAAACTAAAAACATAGTCGGAAATTCACACGTATGCGAAACTTTGTTGGATTAAAATCAGTTAGGCTCTGTTCAATATCTGCACGCATACATAATAAACATGCACATTTGCGAGCGTACGGTTTTGCCTGACACCAAATACTAAAATTGTATTTACATAGACCTCGGCAACTTTGAAATAGCACATTTGCATTTCCGCTGCCACCCTAATGTGTCCATTTGGTTGGGTCTCTCTAAATTCAAGTTAAATGCGTAAAAGCGTTGATGGTAAATGTAAACTGTATCTTGCGAGCGAATGTTTAGTTTTCCCATTGACAGTCGGTTTCGAAAGAAATCTCTAAACATGAAGAACATTTTTACTACCTACCTAATAGTATTCCCAAACAATCCCCCAAAACAATGAATAATTGTTATATATAGTTGTTAGCAAGTTTAATTTTATAAAAATGTATTAAATTTATTTGATTTTGATTTGAATAATATACAACAAATTAATAGATATCTATTTAATATAAAGATGCAAAATATGAATCTCGATAAAGAAATAGAGTTTTTTAAGTTTTGTTGGTTTCTTAAATTTATAATGAAAAGATGGTTTTCTATATGACTAGGTATATATTTGCGGGTTAAATTACATTTATGTACTAATTTAAATGTAATTCTTTAATTTTTATAAACGCATTTAACATTTATGTGTAAATAAATTTTAACAAATTAATTTTTTTTAATTTTTATAAGAGTATGTAACATTAGACTTTAAATTAAAACTAATTTACAAGGTGACTAGTAATATATACCAGCGTTTGAAAAAAACTCACAAATGTGCACAAAATGTATGCAAAACTCTTTTCATGAGAGTGTTTGAGAGGTAAATGTGACACAAACTCTGTACCGTTGAGCATGTTAACATGCAAACACATCTCGCTAAGTGTCGGAAAACGATGTTGCTCTTTTTTCTGACTCCCGTCGTGTGTGCGATAAAGATGACACAACTCATATGTGCACTGAGAAACGAAAATACCCAAACACGGAGTAACACATGAATATTCATATGGAGAAAAAAACACATACATACATATATTTATACACATACAGCTACATTTCTTCTTCTTCTCTACCAATCTCTTAGTGTCGCTCGTTTATGTGTGCACACCATCTTTGAGTGCTCAGGAAAAAATTGTACAAAAGAGTTTTGTTATGTGTTGACTCTGTGTGCGGAGCATCTTCGATCATTAAACTCTTGTGTTTTGAGTTCGCCTGCGCTCATTACCGACGTTTAAAATGTGTTGAGCAGAGTGTTTTGGAGTCTTTTCAATCCCTGATATATACATATATCTAACTTTCATCAAACGCACTGTATTATTCTTTTACGGCTTCCAAAGAGAAATATACAAAACACTGAAACATCATCCAAAAAAAAAAAAAATTGGCGGTTAATTTATGCGAAAGTCTATGTTGTTTTTCGGCATTCAGACTATTATGCCTTTCACTCGTTCCTCCTCCTCGCATTCATGTTCAATGCTCAATCCCGACACAAAGAACAAAAGCAAATGAAACTTTTGGCATCGTTAAGTGCGCTCATAAGCGGGTGTTAATTTTCAACGCATGATAACAGAGAGCTAGAGTTTGGTGGCCCACTAGCCGCCTATACCCAACCGCCCAACCAATGTGTAGTTAACCGACACCGCCATCAACACCACCCCTCCACAACAACAAGAAATCTACAACAACGATGGAAAGAATGAAAAATGGCGCCTAATCGCAAACAAGGGAATTGTCTAATTGCCTTTAAGTAAAGTGCTTTCTCTACTCCCGTCGAAATGTGTAATTAGAGACTCTCGCTTTAACAATTTCAAATGGCAATAGCTTAGCTTGGCCTAATTTGCTTAAATATCGTGAAATATGTGAAGATTATGGAAGGGTTAACTTAACACTTCTTCACAAATGTTGAAATTAACCAAACATTAAGGCAAAATTATGATAGACGTAATGTTTGGAGGGGCTAAAATGCACTAAAGGAATTACCCAAGGGGGGAAGGGCAATAAATAAAACTGGTTGGGAACATTTTGAAGATGTATACAAGAAAAACAGTAATATATATGGGCAAAGCAACGCGAACGGATAAGATTGGCATCCCCTTCTCCTTGATCGGAAGGGTTCTATATTCTGTCCCTTTCGGAAGACTGTTGAGGACCATTATATTACGACATGTTCGAACTCGAAAAATAAAAATGTTCAAGCGGCGAGTGTACTCGGCGAATAAAGGCTCATATCCCGTCATCTTTAAGAAGATGGATAGGAAGGATATCAAAATTAATTAGCATCGGATCAAAATTTAAAAATATGTATCATTTTTTTAATTTAGAAGAAGAGAAAAGAAGAAGAATTAATAAAAGTCAAATTTTTTTCTAGGGGAAATTTTTCCAAAAGATATTTACTTAAATATTCACTCTTTTTAAAAACTTGTTTCTGATATTGTAGCATAACTCAGGAACCATTTATCCAACTGTATCTAAATTTATTTACTTCAGAGTCTGTCTTACATTATTTTTAAAACTGATCAAAATGGCGTAAGGGGAATTTTCTAATTTGAGTCTTTCTGATTGTTATTCATTTGGGAATAACCATAAGCTCTTTTTGGAGGTTCCCAAGCAGCTCACAACGTCAGAGAGATCACATATTCCTTAGGCATCCGTTCTATGGTAGCAAATGTGAAAAGGCGCAATGTTAAGTGACCTAAACGGCATGCTACCACAGATGCGTCTTAGGAGTACGTAACAGAAGTACTGAAGCTCAACACAGAGGCTCTCTTAGTGGCTTTGGCAGCCCTAAGAAACAAGGATCGGGCGCGTTGTCCTAATTAGCCACTCTCCTTAAACAAAACAACAAAACAATTATTATGAAAACACGAAGAAAAGAAAAAAAAAGAAGCTCCCCAAATGTGACGACCCCCGCAAACGTTATAAGGACCTTCATTTAAGGACATGCACTTGGAATGTCCGAACTCTATACAGAGATGGTGCCTCTATCCAACTTGCGGATGTCCACGACATGGGATGCACAAGACGAAAGAACTGTGATATCTTTTACAGCTGCCATGCAGAAAGACACGAATTTGAATGTGGTTTCATAGTCGGTAAGAGACTTCGACAACTGGCCTCGCAATTTAACACTGTAAGTGACCGAATAGCCACTATTCGCATCCAGGCGAAATATTTTTACATTACGCTGATTTGGGCACACGCCTCGACGGCAAACAAAGGCGATGGCATTAAAGATGCATTCTATGAGCGCCTGGAGGAGATATATGACCGCTGCCCTGCACATGACATTAAAATTGTTCTGGGAGATTTTAATGCTAAAATAGGAAGGGAAGAAGCTCTTAGTTCAGCAGTCGAAAAATTCATTCTACACAACAACACCTCCGATAACGGATTTAGACTGGTTAGTTTCGCGTCGGAAAGAAACATGGTTGTGAGTGGAACCAGATTCCCGCATAAAGATATCCAAAAGGCAACCTGGATATCTTCCGATCAAAATACAAGAAATCAGATTGATCACGTGGTAATTGATGGAGGGCATGTCTCAAGCGTTATGGAACATTGACTCAGATCACCAACTAGTTGGAGCCAAGGTACGCACGCGATTAAGTAGTGCTTAAAACGCTCGTAACCAAACGCCAAAGGAAGCTTGACATCACAAAGCTGCATACCACCGGGATAGCCAATGCCTACTCCAAACAACTCTCTCAATTACTTCAGACGAGCCCCTAATTCTGATATTGCCGACACACAGTGGCAGCATATTGCGAATTCTATGACCACTGCCGCAACGACCTTACTGGGTTATAAAAACCACGCTCAGACAAACCCTGGTACGATGAGGAATGTCACGAAATGCCTAAGCAAATGGATGCTGGATACAAGCCAATGGCAACGCGTGGCGTTACGGAGCGTTATAATGAGAAGAGGAGAAAATAAAACGCCTGTTCAGTCGGAAAAAGCGCCTGTGGGAGAAAAGAGAGAGCCAGGATAACAAAAACTACAGGAAGAGAGGTGAAGCCCCAAAATTCTACCACCTGTAAGGACAGAGACACAAATCTGGTCAAGGACACTCAGTGTGTGCTGCAAATATGGAGGAAACACTTTCGATTTCTACTCGTTCGTGAAGCCAGTGACGAAATCACACCAATCATAGAAGACGGAGTAGATTGTCCGCCACCGAGCCAAAACGAGAACAGCACGGCAACCGCAAGTCTTAAAAATAATAAAGCTGCGGCAGCCGGTGGACTGCCGGCAGAGCAGCTCATAAACACGATTTGGCTCAAGGAATGCATGCCGGATAATTGCAATCTGAGTGTTCTTTGTCCTGTGCTTAAGAAAGGTGATCCAAGTTTATGTACCAACTAACTCGGAATCAGCCTTTTACCCATCACATACAAGATCCTATCTATTGTGTTATGTAAAAGACTAAAGCCCATTCTGGCGAACCTGGTTGAACCTTATCAGTTTGGCTTTAGACCTGGTAAATCCATGACCGACCAGATATTCACTTTAAGACAAAACCTCGAGAAAATCCAAGAAATTGCAGATCGACACCTACCATCTGTTCTTCGACTACAAAGCTGCATTCGACAATTCGATACGACAGAAATTGTTAGAGTTTGGTATCCCCAAGAAGCTAATACGACTTTGCGGGATGACATTGACAGACACGAAGTCTTCAGTAAAAATTGGCAAAAATTTGTCTGAGCCATTTTCTACTAAGCGATAGTCTGTCTTGCGATCTCTTAAACATCGTAATGGTGATGAACATGCGGAAGGCTGCAGTAACCGGTACAGAAATTTCAGTCAGATAAACAGACTGATAAATACCATCACCCACTATAAGATATTGTTTAAGTCTTGAGTTATTGAAATTAACCGATTTGTAATTAAAACCAGTTAGAAAGTTTCAATCGGGCAACCCGACTTACATATACCCTTACCCTCAGTAAAACAAATAATTTTCTATTATATTGATATTATTACTCGATTTCTAAAGTGGGCGGAGTGGTACATTTGTATGGGAGGTACGAGAAGGGGTGTGTCTAGGCTTCCAGATTTATTCTCCATAACTTTATTCTGTTATAGCTTTACTAAATACAGAATTTGGGTACAATTGCGTTGGTTGTATTGCTATTATTACTACATCCCTAAAGTGGGCGGAAAAGTAAATTTGTATGGGAGGTACCATAAGGGGCGTGTCTGGGCTTCCAAATTTTTCTCCAAAACTTTGTCCTATTATAGCATAACAAAATTCAGAATTTGGGCACGATCGTATCGAGTGTATTGATATTATTTTCCTATTTCTAAAATGGGCGGAGTGGTGCATTTGTATGGGAGGTACCAGAAGGGGCGTGTCTAGACTTCCAGATTTTTTCTCCAAAACTTTATCCTGCTTGAACTTTACCAAATACAGAATTTGGGCACGATAGGTCTTAATAATATTAATATTAATTGAACTTTACCAAATACAGAATTTGGGCACGATAGGTCTTTTAATAATATTAATCGATTTCTAAAGTGGGCGGCACCAGATGTGTATGGGAGGTACCAGATGGGGCGTGGATAGACTTACAATTTTTTTCTTCAAAACTTTATCCTGTTATAGCTTTACTAAAAATAGAATTTGGGTACGATCACGTTTGATTTATTGATATTATTCCTCCATCTCTTTAGTGGGCGGAAAGATAGATTTGTATGGGAGGTACCAGAAGGGGCGTGGCTAGGCTTTGAAAATTTTTTCCAAAACTTTATCCTGTTATAGTTTTACCAAATACAGAATTTGGGTACGATCCCGTTGGGTGTATTGATATTATACTCGATTTCTAAAGTGGGCGTAATGATGTATTTGTATGGGAGGTACCAGAAGGGGCGGGGCCATGTAGACTATTTTCAATACCGTAAGTAGTTTTGAGGAAACAATAACTCGTGCAAAATTTCAAAACATTTGGTTGCGTCTTTCGAAAGTTATCGTGCGAACCAGCCAGGCAGACGGACAGACAGACAGACGGACATGGCTCAAACGACTTAAAAAGTCATGAATCAAATTTGGTTCAAAGAAACCTAGGGTCTAAAGTGACTCCTTCTATGTGTTACACTTTTGGGTCGTATCAAATGATATATACCCTCATCCCTAAGGGTGATAAAAAGGAATGGTACAAGTCACATGCTGCTCGCGTTTGCCGATGACATAGATATCATTGGCCTTGGATTGCGGAATGTTACTGAGGCATTTTCGAGCATTGAAAAGCAGTCGGCGGAAGTGGGTCTGGTGATAAGTAATTTGTTAATTCACAACAACGCGAGAAGCTATCCCATAACTCATTCATGGGGTGCAAAGGGAAATTAAGTTTAATGTCAGCCTGGAAATCAGGATACGATTATTGATCGCAAACCGTTGCTACCATGCGCTAATTGACAAAGCGCGCTCTCGAAAATCTGTCTTGCTCTACAGAGCAGAATCCTGGGTAATAACACAAACGGATCAATCTATTCTGGGAGTCTTCGACCCATATTAAGACCCACCGTCGTTTTCGACGAGTATCGTTGTCGAATAAAGCACGAGCTGTATGAGCTGTCAGCGACATCGACGAAGTCAAGCTGGCTTGGCCACGTTGTACGAATGGATGAAAATGTTTCAGCTCAAAAGGTCTTCGTCAATAAAATCGATGGACTGCGCAGGAGAGGGTGACCAAAATTTCGTTGGATGAATCAGGTGAAAAAGCTGTTATCTACACTTGGTGTGACTAACTATCTACGGAGCGCAAAAGACCGAAACGCTTGAAATTATTTTCTACGTGCGGCTACTGATACTTGAATTCCTGTTGCTGCTGCCAATTAAGAAGAAGAAGATTTTTTTATTTAAATTGCTTTTAAATGTTACTGCTGTTACTAAAACTATTGCTTTCGAAATAAGTTTTTGATTTGACGCTATTCGAAGATCACTCAAATATAAGTTAAACGATAAAAGATAATTAGAGCCCTAAAAATTTTTAACCTCAGTTCTGACAATGGCCAAAGTTGCCATGGGATTCGTCTGTAAAATATTTTTCGTTTGAGTGCCAACAGATGTCGGAATAAGATGCCTAGGGCGATGTTTAGAGAGCATAACGAGGAGAGAAGTGTGTCTAGATAATACATTTCAAATATTTAACGCATTGTAGCATTTCCCGCAAGTGACACTCTGTGCCGACCTTCAACTGTCATCTCTATCAAATCGATTTTTTTTATATCGATGACACAGTAGTTTCTAGTGTTGTTGTTATTTCGTCGCCCAGCAGTGCAAAAGGTATGTAATATAGAAACCGGCCTTCGAACAAACTATTAATAAATAAAATTAATATATTTAGCAATAAACAAACAAATCCCTGAGAAATAATAAACAAACAGTCATGTCATTCTTGGCTAGAGCATTTTTGAGAACTGTAAGTACTTGAGATCTGAAGGAATGGAGCAACAGATCCGCAATAGGGGAGCTGTTGTTGCCTTCCCTTTAAATTAAACCTATGCCAATAATTAACACTATAATTACGTAATGCTGCAAGTACGATAGGAATTTAAAAATGTATTTCATCATGTACCTTATGTTCTACAGATTCCCCAAGTGGGCAAACAATTGACAAAGCAACAAAATACTAATATTGCTTTCAAACGGCTATTGCATCAAAGTAAGTACATATGCACCTTGCAAATGCCGCATCTGACAGTAAAGGCTCTAGCATTGCCGGCATCAGCCGGATGCGGTGTTTGTTAATACTTGTTGTGTACGGCAAACCTTATCTCTCTGCCTGTTTTTCAATCTTATTTTTAGCTACTCCTTTGTTGACTGTAAAAGTTCAAAAACCTGCCCCGGATTTCAATGGTATTGCTGTTGTTGGCAATGACTTTCAAGAGCTGAAACTCTCCGATTTCGCCGGAAAATATTTGGTTTTGTTTTTCTATCCCTTGGATTTGTAAGTTGAGCATAATTGAGCTAATGATTCTCTAATTTATTCTTTTTGTTTGTTCCCTTCAATTTTTAGCACTTTTGTGTGTCCCACAGAAATCATTGCATTTAGTGACCGCATTAAAGAGTTCCAAGCCTTAAATGCCGAAGTCGTTGGCGTATCAGTGGATTCCCATTTCTCCCACTTGGCCTGGCTGAACGTTGACCGCAAACATGGTGGCTTGGGCGGCCTAAAATATCCTTTGCTCTCTGACATCACCAAAAAAATTAGCTCTGATTATGGTGTTCTCTTGGAAAACGATGGCATTTCATTGCGCGGTACTTTCCTCATCGATCCCAATGGTGTAGTGCGCCAATATTCGATCAATGATTTACCAGTTGGCCGTTCGGTCGACGAAGTTTTGCGTTTGATCAAAGCATTCCAATTTGTCGACAAACATGGTGAAGTCTGCCCAGCCAATTGGAACCCAGACTCGAATCCAGATACTATTAAGCCAGATATTGAACAATCTAAGGAATATTTCAATAAACATGGTTAATGAAATGTAAGGAAGAGCACAGTTGTATCTCCATGCGAAAGGTAAACTTCTAAGAAGTTTTACGAGTGTTTTGAATAAAATTCAGTTCATCGTTTAATTGGTAACTTAATTGTGGATGGTTTCATTGGTGGCGATTTAAATGAGATTAAAGAAAAACATTACAAATACTAAAGAAGCAATTTTTTGATTGGGCGGGTTTTCTACAATGCAACATATTAGAGTTATCTAATTTTGCACAACTTTTGTTAGGTTCTTAAAAGAATTGAGTGTATTCGGTTAGAATTTTTTGTCTTGGCCTGACAATCTTGCAATTTCTATCTAAGGTAGCTGTTTTACATTCCAATGCTTTTCAAAATCACAATTATATTTTTCTTGGCTTATTTTTTTTTTTTTTTTGTTATATAAAAATTAATAGTCTTAGAAAATTGAATGAGATAAGAGCGGCATTGAATTTTTCATGGAAGCGTTATATGAGATAAATGTTTAGTTTTTGAAAAATATTAAATAAGGAAATAAATTAAATAGCCTAATATAAATAAATAGAAATTTTCATTCAAAAATTTAATTTATTATACATTAATTTTGAAAAAAAAAATCGTTCAAATAAAATATAAAAATAGTAATTGTAAAAATATGAAGAAAACTTTTTTTGTTGTGTACAGATAAATGATTGATATTTAAAAAAAAAATATGTAGATTTTATTCAAAAATTTATTTTTTTTTATAAAAAAAATATATATACACCCATGTTCTGGAAGACAAATCGGTTGGAAAACAGACTGAAATCAGTACTTTTTACATACAATTTTTAGCGATTTCGGTCTGTTTTCAAAACGAATTGTTTTCCAGAACATGGGTGATAGTTCTATAAAATTTTCAATTTAAGAATATAAATAAAAAAGGATGAAACAAAAATTAAACTTTTTATGGAATTGTCAAATATTCGAATAAAATCCTTGATTTCAAAAAAAATTCTAATTTTAAAAAATACGATTTCTAAATATTGGCGAATAGGGTGAAGAAGTAATTGCATGTTTCCTAAATAATAAACTTATAAAAATAACAAAATTAAGCGAATGAGATGTTGCGATTTCAACTATAGAGGCCTACTTAGAGAAACATTTCGATCACTTCTGTGGTACGCTATGAATGCAACTAAAAAAATATTGCTGGCGCTATACATTAACTTTCGAAAGTTTCTCCCAATTTAACTTAAAATCTCCAAAGATGGATTTATCCTTGCCGTTTTTACACAGTATTCTAGGTCACACAGCAAGATAAGTGGAAGGGGCATCCTGTCTAACCGCAATGCATATTGATATTTTTTATCCATCAAATACGGTAGATATTTCTAAATTCTAATTATTAATATCCAACTTTACCAAAAAAAAAGACTGTCAGTTGTCATTGACCGACGCTAAGTGTTTACTTTTATTTAAGTGAAATTTAATGAATTATCTATTAACTTAAGGTTAAAATTTAAATGTATATCAAAGTCAAATCTAAAACACTCAATACTCTCAAGCGGAAAGTCAAAAAATCACAAACAATTCTGGTGATTTTACATATAGTCATGTGGCATATATTAATAATATGCCAGAGAGATAGTCTTCCCTCTGTAACGTTCAGCTTAAGAATATTAGGTGATACAGGAATATTCAATAAGAATCATAATTTGTAATACAAATACAAATAATATATTATGGGTAATACAAGCAATAAATGTTGTAGAAATTTACACTTTCTACGATTCAAAATTATTAGATTGCAAACGATAAAATTATTTATGTATGTGTGGTGCATACTTTTACGTAATATAAACTTCCTTATGGCTGTAGATAGTTGTCTCTGCTTCGAATTATCGCGACTAAAACTTTATTGATTATTGATGGCCGCACTTTAGAAGATACCCATCAATTGACAAAACATTCTCCAATTTTAGACTTAGTTTTTCTCTACATAAATTCGTTTGTTAGGGAGACATCTTTATGATGGCGGAGGAGGTGGTGGCGGTTGTGTTAAACCACCCAAACCTGGTGGTGGCGGGGCACAGGGTGGAGGTGGTGGTGGTGGTCCATATGCTCCAGGTCCCGCTCCCCATGCTGGAAAGCCGGGTGGCATTAAGCCGGGTGCTGTTTGCCATGGTGGCAAACCCGTGCCTGGTGGTGGCGGCAGAAGCGGCGGCATTGGTCCTGTACCAGGTGGTTGTAAGGGACTAGTTCCTGGAGGTGGTGGTGGATCACCGCCTGGCGGTGGAGGTTGTGGTGCACTCATCCAGGGCATTATTGGTGGACCTGCTGGAGGTGGTGGTTGTGAGCTTGGTGGAGGTGGAATTAGCGGTGGCATTGCTACTGGAGGTGCAGCTGCAGTGGAAGTACCCCATGCTGGTGGCATTGGCGGCGGGGGGGCAACCGCATTCATACTAGACATAATTGGTGGCGGTGCTGCTTGTATGGCCTGCATAGTGGTTGGCTTTTTGTCAAAAATGCTATAGCCGCGGTTAATATGAACCTGAGCCAAAGGATCAACTTGCGGTTTTGGGGCCGATGGTGGAGGACCTTCTCCTAATTCAGCCATGAGACTCATGTACTCTTCATCGATTTTGGCCTGAGAATTGTCTGTCTCCACACCATCGGCCACACCGCCAGCGCCAGGACGTTTGCTACGGCAATCTTTTGATATGTGTCCAGCTCCGCCACACGATGTACACACGATGCTGTTAGTGACATTTGGTTTATCAGGACAGAGCCAAGATTTATGTTCGGTCGAACCACAATTGGTACAACGTGGACAATCTGTCTCCCTCAAGGTGCCATTTAGTTGAGCCAACTCTCTTAACTGCATGCGGCGCAAATCATTGTGTCCTTCCGGCACCTCAATACCTTGGCGTATGATATCTTTGATTTTATCGACCGCTTTTTTGACAGCCTCGGCATTTGAGGCCGTTATAAAAGCATGTAACGGCTCATCTTCACCGGCCAAAGGCTGTCCGTCCTTGCGTCCCACTTTACCTTCCTTGACGGAGCCTTTACCACGGATAATAATCTTTGCTCCCGTTTCTTTCTCCATGGCTTTCAGAGTGTTGCCACGTGGACCAATCAACAGGCCTACAAAATTAATGTCCGGGTGTTGTTCCTGGGGTATCAACACTTTATCGATGACACGTGTCACAGGAGGCCTATAAAGAGACAACGCATACATAAAAGATATTGCTTAAACACAAACCTAAGCTTCGACAACTCACTTGTAATCTGCTGGAGGTTTAAAATCGGGATTAACCGTCTGCATTTTCTGAATCAGTTGATGCCGTTGGTCCTCCAACTTCTTACGGTAGCGAAACTCTCTCGTATTCAAACGTTTGCCATCAGAACTGTAAATTGGCTCCGGCGATGGAGATCTGTTAACGAAACAAAAATAAAAAACTAATGAGTTTTTGATCTTGTTATCAACAACAAACAAATTGCTGAAATGTTTTAAATTAAATGTCTAATTAGAACTCCTGCAAATTCTGTAAATCATTAATTAATTAAATTATTAATTAGTTTGATTAAATTAGTTAGTTAGTGGTTGTATGTATTGGTAAAAAGCTGTTGTTTCTCAACGAAATTTCAAAAAGGAGGAAAAAGAAAAATTTTGATTAATATCTCTTTTTTTGTTTGTTTGTTTGTTTTGTTTATTTAGAATACCGAATAAACTTTTGTTTTACTGTGACTGTGATCGTCCAGGTTTGGATTTACTCTACTCATCTACACTGTATGTTTTGTCTTATTATCCTTTTGGGGAAAAAGAAAATGTTATGTAATTAATATTTTTTTTTTCATTAGAAAATACCATACTAATGAGAAATTCTATGCTTACATGTACACATCGTGTATGGGTCTTACTTAATGTCTCTTTACATTTTAAGTTAAGATCATCACCCCTCACACACTTTTTTACATTTACCTAGAGTTTTCAAGGGAGAAGTATACGTGATTAGTATTTATTTTCATTAAATACTTTAAAATTCTAAAATATTTACCAAAATAACGGCATTTTTACATACGTTATCTCTAGATTTTGGGGGAGAATTTGTAATTAGTTAATAGCTGTCTTGAATTTATTATTGACAAAAAGACCCACTGTGGTAGAGTAAATAATCTAATGGCTAACAACCCAACTATAATGTTCAAAATTTTACGTAAACAACAGATAATTTGAAGAAAAATATGTAAAATAATGGTTAAGATTAAAAAGAAGTACAAATACATATTTAAAAAAAAAACAACCACATAAACAAATTGTATGAATGAAGCCTAACATATTATAATAACGATTGTATTTTGTTTTTGGGACTTTACGAAAGAGTTAAAATCTTTATAAATCAAATTTTTTTATCATAATTTTAAATTTATCAAAAGCGTTGTGGTACTTCATTCTTGTGTTTGTTTACAAAAAATTGTTTCGAAACGCAATAATTTTCAAGAATTCAAAATAATATAATGCTTTTTAAACGTCATTCTTTCCACATAATACAAAAGTTGAGCCAATTCCAAAATCGTAACATTACGTTTCTAAATATAGAGAATTCTTTCATCACTTTAATAAAGTTTAACCAAGTTTTGGTGGAAAATAAATGGCAGGTAAAACTCCCAAGGTTTATGAAATATTGTTTTAAATAACCAATTTTCAGTCTTATCAAAATCGTGGCAGAAAATTTCATCTTACAAAACAAGCTAATATATGTGAATTTTCATAAGAATCCTGTACGGTAGACTATGAATTATAAAAGTTCTAATTTGTCCTTTCAGGGATTGAAGTAAAAAAAATACCGCTCCAAATATGAGTTACTTATTAAATATAAAAGTTGTTTATGGGTTTAAGAAAATTATCCTCTTACGTTAAAAATTACAGTATGTATTACAGACAGCACACGTTTTGAATGGGTGAAAGCAAAAACACACCATATTGGACGAGTGAATTCACTCTTGTAGTTTTAATTAACACAATACTTACAATAAAATGTTGTTAAAACATACTCATCCCCGACCGCTGATTGTCTGTGACACACTGAGCTGCTTTCCCATATATCTATAAAATCTCACTCCTAAGGGATAAGCTATGTTTAGAGTCTACAAGTAGGCCCTCAACAAGTTAATCTTCTATTCAAACTAAGTATCTCTACATATGTACAAAAAAAAATTCTGTATTATTTCAGATTTTAAAAGTTTATAACTATATTCCTAACACAATTCAAACTAACTATCTCTACATATGTATAAAAAAAAACGCTATATTAGTTCAGATTTTAATAGTTCATAACCAGTTAATTTTGGAAGTAGTTCCCAATTTCTTGGCCGCGAATAAGTAAACATATAGTAATGAAACATGAGACATAGATGTGCTAACTTCACTTGGCGAAATAAACGAAATTAATCAATTATTAAATTCTGTTTAGCATTTGTACACATGTAAGAACTATGTTTACTTCCTAAACATAATGTCTATAATGAAATTTGTACATTCGTTTCCACTTCTAAACATTTTACCACCACACATAAGTACAGTTTATGTCCGGACACATTAACACATCCGCTCCGAGCAAATACTCGTATATACGGCGTCAAAGGCTGGATAGTTAAAGAACGTTATGAAGAAATCATATCGCTTAAACAATTTTGTCGATTAAAATATAGATGCAAACCTTTCTTCCGGATTTTGTGGGATGCCCAAATCGCCAGTCCTGAGTTTTCGACTTATCTCCTCAATTTGTAGTTGAACTGTAATTAGAATGGTGGGGTTAAGAAAAAGAAGAAGAAAGAAAAAGAGGCGAAAAGCCTCGTTATTAGTAAAGTCTAGCAAACAATAAAATGTTTATACACTATAATCAAAAAGAAATTATTAATAACTTATAAAAGTCAACGATGTTTAATGTACAGACGATGGAAAGATGTACAACGTTGGTGGGGTGCTCGATCATGTATCATACGAGTGAGAGTATCATTTTGTTTATAAAACTGAAGTAAACAAATTAAAATGTTATTGAAAAGTAAATAAAGGGTGTCTCATCACATAAACTTTTGTTTGCCTTTTTTAACAAGACTGAAACATTAAAAAGAAGACTTTTAATTATTAATAGCATTTGTAACAGTTTATAAACGATTTTAGCGGGAGTATGTCCAGGTCAACTCGTCGTTTTTCTTCTCATCCATGTCGTGGGATTATAATGTTACATTTTTTACTAGAAAATTTGCCTTCAAAAAGAAAACGAGGATAATATGATTAGTTTTCATTTGATAAAGCAAAACAAAGCTCTGATTAATGCTGTATTCTGTTTCTCCCAGACGACTTCCTGCATCTTCTGTGTGTATGATAGACCGGATCCTCCTTGATGTCGAAGTAGGGGGCTGTATATAGCCAAGCTAGATGTAGTTTCTGTAGGTGACTGTTGTATTTGTGATTGAACGCCTAATCTAAACTTGCATTATTTAAATTTGTAACTTACTTGTTGTTTTTCGCGATTGATCTTAATTCTAAACTTACAGCTATATAGTTTTATGCAATAATTCGTACAAATTTATAAATAGATTACCTAAATAGGCCTCCTGTTGTTTAGGGTCCAAAGAGGGTGGCAAAATTGTCGGCATTCCGGGTATAAATGTTTTATCATTTTCAGTTCCGCCCCAGCGAGATTTCCTGCGACGTTTGCGTTCAGCTTCCTCATCTAGAGAAGATAAAAAAATTAAGATTAGTTTAGATGACAGTCTGACATTTGTGAAGTATATTGATTTTTCTTGGTATAGGCAGTGAAAATAATAATTTAACTCAATTTTGCCACAATTGTAAAGTAGATATATATAGGTATCAGTTATCAGTTATTTACTCAGAAAATTTAAATAAATCTGAATCTGTAGTAAATCTGTTAGCTTTTGTCATTTTTTTTATTTAAGAATTACTTGGAAATCTATATATTAATAAAATGGAATACAGTTGGAATGATATGAAAAATATCAGCATAAAATGGCACAAGAAATAGTGGGCATTGTCATAGAGAAATAATGTTACTTTTAATTTTAATTTACATCAAAAGCTTTATTCATTTAATCCATGTCCCCCCCTCCCATCTTTAAAGAATGTCTAAAATTCAAGACCAATAAACCTTCTACCTAGATTCCTGTAGTCCTTACAACTAAATCAGGAACCTGCCAAGCTTACAAAACATATTGATCACAAGCAAATTTCATTTTTAAACTAATTTCACAACATTACGTAGCTTTCCAAAATGTATACGTATTTTTAATAAATTAACTGCAATACTTACGTGACATTTCCGATGGACCATTGGACGTCGAGTCATTGCTGTTGTTACTGGTGAATAGGGCTGCAAAGTTTTTGGCGTTCGCAGTGCTGCTCATTAATTCCTGTATTGTTTGCGTCAAGTCAAAACGTGATTCACGTGCCACCTCTTCTTTTATGGACTCCAAATGCATACGCTCAGAGCGTTCGCGCGATAAGCTCCTATCGCGATTGCGTTCAATTTCACGGCTGCGATCACAACTAGCGCGCTTACGTCTTTCATAACTGCGGCTGCGGGAACGTTCCCGTTCCGGCCTGTCACGACGTCGATCACGGCTACGAGAGCGTTTACGGCTACCACGACGGGCATCAAAGTCGTCATAGTTGCGGGAATGACTACGACGCGCTCGAGAATCGCGTTCACGATCACGGTCACGGTCTCTATTATCACGTCTGCGGCGATCACCATCGCGGTCTCGACTTGAGCGATCACGGTCCCGATTTTGAACTTCACGACTGGAACCGCGTCGGTGATCACGATCTCGACCACGATCACGATCGCGGTCCCTATCGCGATCCCTCTCCCTTTCTTTATCTTTCTCGCGATCTTTATCCCTGGAACGGTCTCTGAAAAGCAAACACACGGTTGAAAGTAGGCACCCTTACAACGTCATATTTGTATCTTACCTCTTTTTGCGACTTTTATCTTTGTCCTTGTCCCTATCCCTTTCTCGTTCACCATTGTCTTTTGATTGGGAACGTGAACGCTTTAATTTTTCCGATTTTTCACTTTTGCCATAATCACTACGACCACCATAGCCCAAGACGTCGTAGTTTGCAGACGTCGATGAACCCATGTTGGCACCCGTGTCATACGAATCCACTGGTAAATTACCAATGCTACCCATTGCGGGCAATTCCAAATTGCTCATTATGTGCTCACTTAACTATAAACTATTTTCTCAGCAATTTTATATTCTTTTTTTTATTCTTTCTTTGTCAACGGAATAAATGTATATCACCACGAAACCAAGGAAGCACAGCAAATGAAAATTTTTTCATCTACTGATAGATGTCAAATGAAAAATGGCGACGACTTTGCGGTGGTTTGACATTTGACATAGCGTTGCCATATGTCGACTGGCTATTGCATTTGCATCTTTGCATCGATGCACGTGCAAATTGCCATCTCTGTGTTTGCACTCAACATAGGTAGAAAGATTGGATAACTAAAAACACAAAATAGCAGCGTAAATATATTCTGGTATCCGTGGAAACATCGGAATGTGTGGCGCATAATATAAAGTGTAATATCGAAAAGAACAGATGTTTTATCTTAACCTACTCTACACGTTGTCGAGCATATTATACGGGTAACTCCTCGTGGGTAGTCATCAATGGTGAACAAACAACGTCTTTCCTGCTAACAATTCAGCAATGTAAGTGTTGGGGCTGTTTTAACATATCGTTAATTTTTTCATATAATCAACTGATTACAGTTTTTTTAGGTTCGGCTTGATTTCATTTCTGTAACACCAGTCCAAGTACGGCGTTAAGTTCGTTATCATCTAAGGTGTGTGTGTGCGTGTACGTGTGCATTCATTCGTTCTACGTTTGTTGCTTTGCTATCCATCCATCAAGCCATCCACATACATAATAACGCAGCAGCAGCAGTAACAACAATAGAGCTGTGGTTCAACTGCAACGCCCAGACAGACAGACAAGACAATCATGGATAAAAATAATGAGCGGTCGCCATTTATACCCAACACCAAGCCTGTCAGCTTAACACCATCATGGGAGGCCCAAAGACTGCCCGACGACGAGTTAAACTTCAGGGGAACTTTAAAGACCAATGACAATTTGCCCCTTAAACCACCCAGGGACAAGTTAAAGATTGTATTTTTCATCTTCTTACTACATGGTCTGGGAACTCTGATGCCTTGGAACATGTTCATCAATGCCAAAAGTTATTTTGTTGATTTCAAATTGGCTCCAAGTGATGCGAATGCAACTTCATCGTATGCCACCAACTTCATGCCGTACATGTCGTTTGCCGCTCAAATTCCCAACTTAATATTCAATTGGCTGAATATCTTTGTGCATCTTGGTGGTGACCTTACTAAGCGCATTGTGTACAGCATTCTGTTCGAGTTGGTCATCTTTATAATCACGGTGCTACTGGCCATTTTGGACACCTCATCATGGCAGGATGCCTTCTTTTGGATCACTATGATCAGTGTGGTACTATTGAACATGGCAAACGGTATCTATCAAAACACAATTTATGGCATGGTGGCCACATTACCCATTACGTACACCGGTGCTGTGGTACTAGGTTCCAACATCAGTGGCCTGTTCACCTCCATAGTTGACATTTGCAGCACCTATATATTTCCCACCTATAGAACCGCTGCCATTTACTATTTCATAACGGCCATGCTGGTGCTACTCATTTGTTTTGATACCTACTTCGCCCTGCCACTGAATCGCTATTACAGATATCATACCATGATGATGAAGAAGGAAGAGAAACCAGCCATTAAGGATGAGGAGACTGCAACTACCAAAGTGCCTTATTGGACAGTATTTAAGAAAGCATTTCCGCAGCTCTTAAACATATTCATGACATTTTTCGTTACACTCGCCATTTTTCCAGCAGTGCATTCGGATATTAAGAGTTTAGACGATGACTTTGTCATTTCGAAGAAGTTATACACATCCATAACATGTTTTTTGACATTTAACCTATTTGCTATGTTGGGCAGTCTTACCACTTCCTGGGTCCAATGGCCAAAACCAAAGTTCTTGTGTGTTCCGGTTTTATTGCGATTTATATTTCTTCCATTGTTCCTGTTTTGCAATTATCTTCCCAAAGATGTGGTCAGGACTCTGCCTGTGTACATCACCAACGATTGGGCTTATTGGTTTTTGGGAGCTGTCATGTCGTACAGCTCAGGCTACTTAAGTTCCCTAGGCATGATGTACGCACCCCAGACTGTCCAACCCAAGTATCAAATAACCGCTGGTATGTTTGCCGCCGCGATGCTTATAACCGGTATTTTCTCGGGAATTATTTTCTCGTTCCTTTGGCCGTTGGTTGTGACATTATAAATAATTACAGGTGTTTTTCTTTTACATCCTTACATATGCATGCTAACAAATATTTAAGCTGTTTTTATAGAATTATTTAAATAAATTATGTAGTATATAGCAATATCGTTTTTTGGTATACGTTTGAATATGCCTACATACATAATTATGACAGTGATGTATGTATGTTTATTCTTTTCTCATAAGTTTTGTATTACGTTTGATTGACCCCGAAGCAAGTAACAAATAAAATTGTTTATAATGAAATTTGTATGGTGTTTTTGTTGTTGTTGTAATCAATTAAGGCGGCGAATGTACTTTTACCGCGACCAGACATTCTAGTTATTCATATTGCAAGCAAGTTTTGCGACGTGATATGTTTGGTATGCGAATTGATATTCTGAACATTAACATTTAGAATATTAGCTCCAAATACTACTACAATGTCATTAGTAGCTATAACAAGCAACAAACAAAAAAAGAAACAAGTGAATGTACTTAGATGACACCATGCTACAAACTGGTGCTTTTCAGGCTGAATTGCACTTAACAGGGCGTTGTGTGGCTGGTGAACAAGTGAAGATGCCATACTCTATAAGAAGGTTTCTGAATATTATGGTCAATAATTTGAAATATTTTTTAAATAATTGGGTTTTTTTTAATGTTAATTTGTTTTATAAATATTTTGGAAAAAAAACAGTATGTTAAGTTATTTACAGTTCTCAGATTTGTTATTTGATTTTTTTTTTAATTTTATATTAATTTATTTAAAGTTATATTTACTTAAAATGAGCAATATATAATATCAAAATTATTAACAAAGGTGTTTAAAAAAATATAACAGTTTTTGTTTTGAAAAGTAATAACTATGTTCCTTTATTACAGTCACAACTTTGTGGACAAGAAAAAAAAATTATTTCATTTCATTTATTAGCTTGTAATTAGAAGCCTTACGGCCAATTAAAATAAATTACAATATGCCACAGGTTGTTATTTAAATACATAAAGTGTAGGTAAAAAATATAAATAGATGGTAAAAAAAAAATAAAATTGAGATTAAAAAAATTAAGATAACCGGTATTAAGCGATATTAGGCACTTAGTGGTGCCATTTTATTGTTTGTTTGTGTGCATCAAAAAACAAGCATCGTTGTTGTAATTTGTAAAGTTCGGAAGTTTGGATGGAATTGCCGAAAATACATGCTTAAAATATGTTCAACAGTTTTCAAAAATATTTTAATTTTAATTACCCACATTATGAACTCATCGTTTTCTAGTTCCCAAAAAAAGTGTTAAGAATCACAATTTTTTAATGACGTTGACAAAATTGTAAAACGTAATTTATCGAAAAAAAACCGGAGTTATTATCAATTTTCCAAAAAAACGGTTCTAACATGAAGGCTTTTTTTAAAGTTTAAAATTAATTCAGCATATTCCAGGATACTATTTCCAAAAATTGTGTTTAAGATACGGTCTACAAAGTTAAAATTCTAAAAAAAAAAATTATTGATCTAAGCATGTCCCTCTATGGTTAATAAATTTGATCAACAAACTTATTACTTAAACTTAGTTTATACACAAGATGAAGTCTGGGATCGGGTTTGCAAAAAATCTTAAAATTAAAGATAATCTGAACTATTCGTATTTATGACTATTGTTTAAAGTGTTTAAGAACCGGTAACTTAACTATGTCCCTAAAGTTTCTGACTAATTCTACTTATAAACAAACACAAAATTTGACCGAACTTAAACTTAATTTATACTTAAAACAGGGTCTGAGATTCGGTTGCTAAGAAAATTAAGCTGACGAAATTGATTATTTTTAATTTGATCAACTAAAGCCTTAATCGACTTGTGATAATCAAAAAAATGGGCTGAAGTGCAGAATATTGAGCTATTAACCGATTAAATAAAAATATTCAATTTTTATTTTAAAAAATTTTAATTTTTTTAATAAACCACGCGACGCAGATAAGAAATTTGGTGTTTTAAGGTAAAAGGGCCGCCGATGAATTTTTATGTACTCTCAGTTTAAGTACACACTTATTCAGCTTGCGTAACCACGACTTAGAAGTTTTTAAATCATTATTTCAAAAAAATTAATAATCTAGTAAAGTTTTCTCGAATACATTTTTGTTTACTTTTTCAAATGTAAGACAAGAGATTTTTTAAAATATATTTATACATATGGCTTTACATTTTTTTTATTTGTTTTTATTTTATTTCAATTATAAACTTTCTTACAATAATTATTCTGTTGTACACTATTAGTATACTTTTTTATCACATACAAATTCGCTTAAAATGTAAAAAAGAAAAATAGGCGTTACTTTCGAGTTATCTCTTATATTATCCACTGTTTTTATATAAACTTTCAAGACACTTTTTAAAATCAACACAATTCAAATAAAACCTCAAACCATATTATATATATTTCGCTTCGCCATTACTTCATATTTCAACACCTTTATGTGGTAACGTTGGCGACTTACATTAAGCCACGGTAACCCTGTATCACTCAGCTGTTGCGAACTGTTTACCACCACGTGCGAGTTCTCTTTAATATTCTCTTTTGTTGTTTGCACTGAAGATGCAATAATTTGATAGTTGTGCTAATTTTCTTTCAATTTATAGCGAATATTTACTAATTGTGCTTAAAAGTGTTTAATTAATATGGCTAAAAAGAATAAGAAATCTGTGGCTGATGCTGTGCATGCTAAAAAGGCTGTGAAAAAGGATAACCCCTTTGCAACGGCGATTGCGGCAACATCAAAACGACACAATCCCTTTGAGGTGCACATGAATAAGGAAAAGTTTCAAATTTTGGGAAGGACATGTAAACATGACAAAGGTCTGCCCGGTGTATCCCGTGCCAAGGCCGTTAAAAAGCGCAAAGAAACGCTGGGACAAGAATTCATGGATAAACACAAGACAAACAAATTTAGAGATCGTCGTATCGGAAAGCATCTGACTGGTGACCAGCTAAATGAAGAAGTTATGAATGCCCGTTTTGTAGCTGACAAAATGGAACGCATGAAACAGACCAAACATTCACGTTTCAATTTGAATGACGATGAGGTGCTTACCCATCGTGGTCAGACTTTGGAAGAAATTGAACAGTTTCGAGATGAGAGGTCCGATGATGAAGCTGAAGGCGATGAGGGTTTAGATGGTATTTTTGTCTACTTTATCAATGACTTCAAATGTATATTAATTTAATTCTTTTTTTTAGCTGAATTTACGGAAGCGGCTCATTTCGGTGGTGATGACGATGCGGCTAAAGATCGCAAAAGCGCTATAGAAGAAATGATTATAGAGCAAAAAAGGCGCAAAGTGGAAATCGCAAAGGAGAAGGATGAACTTTTTGATTTGACTGAAAAACTAGATTCCAACTATAAAACCCTCATTGGCCTTGTTGGTAAAATGACAAAAAATGAAATGAAGAAACAGGAAGCCGATGATTATGATCGCTTGACGCGTGAACTGATATTTGAACCTCGCGGTGTTGTCACCGACAAACTGTTGTCCGAGGAGGATGTTGCAAAGAAGGAAAAAGAACGGTTGGAAAAATTAGAACAAGAAAGAATGAGACGAATGAAGGCTGATGGGGACGAAGATGAGGAAACTACAAAACCTAAGCACCGATCTGCAGATGACTTGGATGATGGCTATTTTGCTTTTGGTGACGAAGAGGAAGAGAGAACCTTGGCTTATAACATGGATGGTAAGAAGAATTTGAATATAGTTCGTATCATTTAGAAGCGAGATAAAATGCTTATTGAGGACAACTGCAATAACTTGTATTGATAAAAATTATATATCGTCGGCTTAATGTGCAAACCTGCTAAATCCACTTTTTAAGTAAATTGAGATTTTGATGCCGTGTGGCAGAGAAAGTTACGCCTCTTTGAGCAGCATGTAGTTTTTTATTCAATTTGAGTCTTGAAGTGTGTAAATAGGTTTGACAAGAAAAAAATTATATTTTTGGTTTTTCTCTCAAGCTGAAAATATGAAATAAAAAAGTTTTTGTCTCCCCTGTAAAATGTGATAAAAGGGATTAAGTAGGTTTGAATATTAGGCCGACGATATGAAAGTAGCATCTATTTTGTAGAGTGAGAAATCTCTAATTAACAAGAAAAGACATTTTTTAAAACCATTCGATATTTTTATATACATACATACAGTCTTAACTTTGAACCAACCGTTTTTTTTTTATCGAATATTTTAATTATTTTTTTTAACCGATGGTATTTGTAATATTTTAGGTGAATTGGGTACAAAGCCCAATGGAGTAAATGGGGCAGATCGCAACGATAGTGCTGAAGAGGATGAAGACTCAAACGCCGACGAAGATAATGATGACAACGAAGAAAATGAAGATGGTGATGAAGAAGACGATGACGGCGAGGATGAAGAAAGTGCAGAAGAAGATGATCTCGATGACTTAAAAGTCACAGATTCTGAAGATGAAATTGAAGAAAACAATTCGAATATAGAATCCAAAACGAAAGATAAAAAGGAAAAGGCCAAAACTTCTACTCAGAATTCAAAAGTCGAAAGAACTGATTTGCCATTTACCATAGAAATGCCCAAGACGTATGAAGAGTTTGTAAAGCTTTTAAATGAATATAAGCTGAAGGATCAGGCTATAATCATTGAACGTTTAATAAAGTGCAATCATCCCAAATTGGAAGGCGTCAATCGCGAAAAGGTTGTTAAACTATTTGCCTTTCTACTTCAACTGTTAAATGAAAAATTCGACGATGCTAGCGAAGATGACATAAGGGAACAGTTCCAATACCTGTCGTCTATAATGCCACACCTATTTGATTTGATACACTTAAATACCGAACGTATGTCCAGTACTCTATTGGATGTGATCAAAGAAAAGTACTCAGAGTTTAAGAAAAACTCTAAGCAATATCCTTCTTTGGAAATTTTAATATACTTCAAATTGGTGTCCAATTTATGCTCAACATCAGATTTTCGCCATCCCATTGCGACACCTTGTTATATTTTCATGCAGCACATACTATCAAAAGCGCGTGTTAAAAGTCGTCAAGATATTGCTATGGGTTTGTTTTTGGTAACCCTAAGTCTGGAATATGGCCAAATATCTAAACGTTTTCTGCCCGCTGCCTTCAATTTCCTCTTGGGCATTATATTTGTGTGCATACCCAAAAGACCTGTGGAGGTGATAAAAATTATACCACCTTTTCAAAGTCAAGGACCTTTTAGTAAATTGCTGGCAATACCCGAAAATTCTACTGAATATAAGGCTATCAAAGAGGAGTGCTTAAAAACAGGAGATTTAGTTACCCAAACTATAAGTGATGATTTCAAAGTACGTGCCTTACATCAATGTTTAAACCTGATACAAGAGTCGGTGTCTTTAGTTGCCGACAACGTGGGTTGTAACTTCTTAGCAACACCTTTTTTGGAAATGTTAGAAAGACTGCCTTTAACTGCATACCCCGACTATATTAAGGAAAATGTGGAAAAAACTAAAACAGCCTTAGAAACTTTAGCTTCGAAATGTCTTACGAAATTGGTGCCTCCAGAGAAGAAACCAAAAGCATTGCGTTTATTAGAGCCACGTATTGAGACGGTTTATGATGACAAACGTCGTCCGAAACTAACAAAGGAGAAGGAGGAAAAGGTGAAAATGTTGGCCAAAATAAAAAGGGAAACCAAGGGAGCCATACGCGAAATACGACGCGACACGGAATTTTTGCAGAAAATACAGTTATCTCAGCGATTGCAAAGGTGAGTTAAATATGCAGATATTAAATTAGGTTTTAAATTAACACTAAAGTGCCAAAACATAAGATAATAGAATTGAAGCTAACGCTGTTTTAAAGTGCTATTAATAAGACCAACTTACTTTTTTAAGTTACAGTAATTTTAGGCAAAATCTTATATATATATATATTACGCGGTCAATAATTGTTGACCTAAACAGGGAGCACAATATAATGGCTTTAATTTTTGTATTTCGAAATGTTCCAAAATCTAATTCAAATTATTAACTTTTTCTCCCTTTTTCTATTTACAGCGACAAGGAACGAAGAGAAAAAGTCAAACGTATTTATTCCGAGGCCTCATTACAGCAAGGAGAACTCAACGCCATGGAGAGAGAAAAGAAAAAGAAGAAATTCTAAACTATTTCATAGCGTTAAATGTAGTTTACAAAGAAATATTTTCATATTATGTAAAAATAATAGTAGTTGTTTCATTTTATTTTGTACAAATAAATTAAGTTATTAATTAATACTACACAAAACTCGTATTACCACACTTTTTTTTATTTATTGATCACCCGATATTTCACGACATCTAATTGTTGCTGCTTCCACGGCACCTGCAACGGCTGCTCTAAATCCTGATTCCTCCAAGTGTTTCAGTGCTGCCGCCGTTGAACCCGCTGGACTTGTGACATTATCTTTTAAGGATCCTGGATGTTCTTTTGTTTCTCTTACTAGCAATCCGGAACCCATGACAGTTTGTGATGCCAAACGATAGGCTAATTCTCGTGGTATACCCATACGTACGGCACCGTCAGCTAGCGCTTCAATCATTACAAACACATAAGCAGGACCGCTGCCGCTTAGAGCTGTAACTGGATCCAGCAAATATTCGCCAACTTCTTCACAAGTGCCAATAGATTGTAAAAGTTTTTGGGTTTTAACGGCATCTTGATCGGTAGCATTTGTGCCGCGCACAAATACAGAGCAACCAGCTTGAACGAGAGCGGGTGTATTGGGCATAACACGAATGACACGGGAACTTGGCGACAGGTTCTGGAAGTGAAAATACGTTTAAAATCGAAGTTAAATAGAAGAAGATCTGTTTTTTGTAAGAATATACGAAGTTTAGACAACCTTCAATAGTTCAAAAAAAAACATTTGTGTTTATTGATGATACATTTTCAACAAATTGTGATCAATGTGTACACTTTTTTTTTTGCAAAATTGAGTCACTTCAAAATCTTCAATATGGCTGTTTTTATTTATAAGAAGAATTTATATGTGGAACAGTATAAAACTTCTCAATGCAAACATTTTGTTTAAGTAACACCGAAAATCTAGATTTGTTTTCTGATTGAAGATAACACTCTTTTCACTATACCCCTTTCTTAATATCGTGTTGTAGTTTTTGTGAAAAAGAAATATAACTTAAAATGCTTTTTCTACACTTTTGCCTTGAGAAGATAAGCTACATCAAACCTATTTCTAAATAAAACCATTTCTACTCAATAGATAAGCAACCAAATCGATGACACTCAACATCATCACGTTGATAGTTACCTGCTCCAATGTTTTAAGTGTTATACCCATAGCCACTGAAATAAACAATTTCTCAGCACTTTTCGCTTTGATTTCATTTAAAACGCTGGGCACGACCTGTGGCTTTACTGATATGAATACAATATCGGATTTTTCAATGACAGGATCATTTTTGGTTATCGTCTCGACCCCAAGTTCCTGAAAATAAACGTATTTATTTTCAACATCAATTGTTGATAGCAAATAATTTAAATTAATTAATTAGACAAATATATACGTTAAAGCGTATGTAGAATTGTTTGCCACTTACCTTAAATGATTGCAGTGAAATAGAATCAGCGGGATGCACACTGGCAATAATTGCATCAGCTTTTGTTAAACCTTAATTGAAAAAGTTAATAAATTGAATTTATGTTATGATTGAAAGGGGTCTATTGAGGATGTTATATAATACATACTATTAATATAATTGAACAAAATGTCTAAACTAGAGAAATAAATAAACTATTTTGTATATGACTATAAGAAATTCCTCTTATTTAAAAAAGTGCATTGTGTGATAAAAGAATACTTTTGTTACAGTTAAGATAACTATTTGTCATAATAAAAAGCATTCTATGGATGCGTAGAAAAGTTACATTTGCGATTGAATTGAGTTTCTTTAGGAATGTAGTACAATTAACATTTGGACAATTGGGTCAAATTAATAGCAGTTCTAACCAAGTCACTAATCTTGAGGGACTAGCATATATCTATAATGAAATCTAGGTTGTCTTAATAACTGCATACCAAATTTTAAATTTCTACCATTATAAGAAGATCATTGACCGCAACAATAATTGCCACATACTATAGTATAAACGCAAAAAGTAGACACCTATGTCAGTTTAAACAATATTTTTCTATCACTAAGATTCTGAATAATATCACCTTTATGATTCCTATTTCTTGCTTCCATATCCTAAAAAAATCTCCCCGGCATAGTTTAATGATAAAAGTGCAGACATTTTTCAAACTTAGGGAAGGGTATTCTTTTTTCAAGATTATTGTACCAAAAAGTACAATTTATGGTACCAAATAGTACAATTTATCGTACGATCATTTTTTGTACCAGAAAGTACTATTGATTACACCAATTATTGTACCAAAAAGTACAGTTTATAGTTTGAAATAGATCAACCAAAAAGTAAAACTCAATTTTTAAAAAGTACAATTTGTGGTACTAAATAGAAAAATTTATTATATCGAAAATTACTTTTATTGTATCAAATATAGCCATATATCTAAACGTTTTCTGTTCGCTGCCTTCCATTTCCTTTTGGACATTATATTTGTGTGCATAATCAAAAGACATGTAGAGGTGATAAAAATTATACCACCTTTTCAAAGTCAAGGACGTTTTAGTAAATTGCTAGCAATACCCAAAGATTCTACTGAATATAAGGCTATCAAGGAGAAGTGCTTAAAAGCAGAAGATTTAGTTACCCAAACTATAAGTGATGACTTCAAAGTACGTGCTTTACATCAATGTTTAAACGTGATACAAGAGTCGGTGTCTTTAGTTGCCGACAACGTTGGTTGTAACTACTTAGCAACACCATTTTTGGAAATGTTAGAAGACTGCCTTTAACTACATACCCTTTTATCGTACCAAAAGTTATTTTATTTTACTAAAAACTACAATTTATAGTAGCAAGTAGTACAATTTATGGTACCAAATATTATAATTTATTGCACAAAAAAGTAAAATTTATTGTTTCAAAAGTACAGTCTATGGTACTTAATAGTAAAATTTATTATACCAAAAAGTACTTTTTTACACCGAAAAGTACTTTTATTGTACCAAAAAGTACTTTTATTGTACCAAAATGTATAATAAATTATGCCTAAAAAGTACAATTTATGGTACGAAATAGTTAAATTTTTTGTACCAGAAGGTACTATTTGTAAAGGTATAATTTATTGTACCAAAAAGTACAGTTTATAGTTAGAAATAGTACAGTACCAAAAAGTTAAATTTATTATTGTAAAAAGTCAAATTTATGGTACTAAATAGTAAAACATGTTATCCAAAAAAGTACTTTTATTGTACCAAAAGGTAAAATTTATTTAATAAAAGATCCAATTTATGGTACCAAATAATAACATTTATGGTACGAAATAGTAAAATTTTTTGAACAAACAAGTACAATAAATAGCACCTAAAAGTACAATTTATTGTACCAAAAAGTTCTTTTATTGTACCGAGTAGTACTATTAATTATACCAAAAATTATTTGCATATTGCCAAATAGTACAAATTATTGTACTTTGCTGTTTTTATTACATAGTACAATTTACTGCATCAAACAATAGTATTCTTGTACCAAATAGTTAAATTTATTGTACCAAAAGTACTTTAATTGTACCAAAAATTACATTTGTTGTAGCAAAGAGTACTTTACTTTTTTAATCTAACAGTCATCCCGTTTCGTCGTATTATCTTCTTAGGGATACTAAAAGTCAGCCATGGTATCTAATAGTATTCAACTTTTGGTACTTTTATTTCACCATAAGTAGAATTTATGGTACCAAAAGGTACTTTTATTGTACATAATAGAACTTTTGTTGTACCAAAAAGTAAAATTTTTGCACCAAAATTGCAATTGTACCAAAAGTTGTTTTTACTGTAGCTAAAAGTACTTAAATTGTACCAAAAGGGACAATGACTTTTATTATATCAAAAAATACTATTATTACTTCAAAAAGTTCTGTAGTTGTACCAAAAAACATTAGAATTTTCTTAACTTCAGAATATTTTTTAAATACAGTCGAGTTGTTTATAACGATCACCGTTTATAACGAACTTTCAGTTATAGCGAACACTTTTTCTGGTCCCAACGGTTTTGCTTAATTTCTTCATATACATATTTACTGTTGTAGCGAACATCGTTAATAGCGAACTTTACGTATAACCAACAATATTTTTCTCTTATTTTCTAGTTTTCATAAGCCATCCGATTTTAGTACTTTGAAACTTTATTTTGCTCGCAAAACAAACTATCGCTTTCGATTAAAATAAAATATTTTTTTTTCATTGTTCCTTTTGTATTCATAAAATGTTCCAAAAATATTTTTCTTTCGAAACAAAAAATTTATTGTTATCTCTATCACTTAATCTGTGGTAATAAAGCCTTATGGCCTCATTTCCCACTCTATGGCCTTATTGCACGGCACCCTTCTAAGCTAGGCCTAAGTTTTTGTAGTAAAATATTTTTTAGATTTTCCGAACATAAGTTGCCTCTATATGTGATACAAACTAGTACGAGAGGAAAATGCATTGTTCTTAAGTACCAGCCTCCCCAATGTCACCGGTAATTTTCAAAAATTTCCAAAAACTTGTATGACGGAACGCGTTTTAAACATTGAATTCCGCGACTGGGAAATACATAGGTATAAAAAAAACCATTGTTAAAGCTGTCCAAATTTTATTGTGGTTTATTACGAAAACTTTGTAAGATGTAACATCGATACGGTAGACTAAATTAGAATCGATGCCTTACAAATTGTATTTTTTAAAGTTTGAAGTTATATTTCGAAAAATAAACTTCTTTGTATGCTTATTTTTTTTCTATTTACGAATCAACATAATAAGTTTACATTAATTACTAAATATGTATTGCAAACTTAATACGAAGTATATTCAACTTAAGTAAATCTATTCACTGTTTATAAATCTATGATCACTTAAGGCATTCCAAAACTTATCACAATAAATACCCGCAGATATAAAGCCCTTAGCCATGGCTTGGGCTATTCTACCGCCTCCCAAGAATCCGATTTTTCCAATGTTATTCATTGTTTAACTGAATGAAATAGACTCGTTTTTAAATCAAAAAACAAAATATTACGTCTTTAATTGTAGAAAACCAAACAAATACTGAATTCTTCAGACTTTGTCTGAGGTTAAGTAGCCGATTGTGATGCATTTGACGTGTTTCCATTCCCCCATAAAGAATCGTATATTTAGAGATAAGACCCAAAGTCAGTGTACGTCCAGATATTGTGTGAACGCAACAATCAAAAACAAATGGAAAAATAACATATGTTTGTCTTTCCATATAGTGAGGTTTAAAAAAGTGCAACTACTACTGATAAGATTAACATTTTAGAATTTATATTATTGAATTGATTGTATCGTGTATGTATCTGTGTTGGAAGTTTTAAGTTAAAATGATACATGATGGAATTCAGATACGAATATTGTTACTGAATATTGTTACTTAACTTTAACAAAAAACATAATTAATCCATAGTTTAAAAGAAGAAATTACAAAAAACTGTGACAATATAACAGGTTAGTAAAAGGTTAAAAAAAATTTTTAGTTGCTCTCATTTTGGTTGCTATAAAAATACATACTCTCAAAACTTTATGAAGAAATACTGATTAATTTTATTATTTTGGGGAAAATTTGGTAAAATTCATTGCAAACATTTCTTATTTACTATTATTTAACCCAAACAAATAATTCAAATTATTGTGAAAAAGAAATACCTTAACTTCGTTGTGATTAAAGTAGTAGCTTTTACATCGATTTTCATAATTCATGTTTTCTGAAACCTTTTTTTAGTTTTAAATTTTTATATTTTATTACACATTTTTTTAATCAATTCAAAACTTTTTTATGCTTAAAACTGTAAGCGAAATTTGCAAATGTAATTGAGTCGTTGTTAAACGAAATCTGAGGATAGTTGTTTCAGTTGAAGTATGTTAAAAAGGACTCTACCTGTTTAATTGACAAAGTGATACTTATGATGTCCTTTAGCTGACCAGCTTGACAGGCGGCCATATATATGTCTTTTATGTCTTAGGAAATTTAATCGAGATTAGTTGTTGTTGTTGTTTTACTGAGCATGAAATATATTATTGTACCAAGAAGTACTTTTATTGTGCCAATACGTACTTTTATGTTACCGCAAAACACCTTTGTTGTACCAAAAGGTCCTTTTGATATATCGCAAAGTACTTTTATTGTGTCAAAAAGTACCTTCATTGTACCAAAAAGTACTTTAATTATGCCTTACTTAATAACGCCAAAAAGTACATTTATTTTGCAAAATGCAGTTTTATTGTTCCGAAAAGTTGTTTAATTGTACAACAAAGTACATAAATTGTACCGTAAAGTACTTTTATTGTACCATAAAGTATATTTATTGTACCAAAGAGTAAATGTATTGTACCAAAAAGTACTTTTACTGCAACAGAAATTACTTTTACTGTACAAACACGTACATTTATTGTACAAAAAAATACTTTTATTGTACCAATGTATTCTTTTATTCTGCCGCAAAGTACATTTGTTGTATCAAAAATTACTTTGATGTACTACAAAATAATTTTATTGTTCCAAAAAGTACTTTTATGGTGCCAAAAATTACGTTAGTTGTACCAAAATGTACTTTTTTTGTTCCAAAAAGAACTTTTTGTACCGCAAATTACCTTTGTTGCACCACACAGTACTTTTTTGCACCAAAGAGTACTTTTATTTTACCAAAAAGTACAATTATATTACCATAAAGTAGTTTTATTGTGCCAAAGCATACATTTATTGTACCAAAGAGTACATTTATTGTGCCAAAACGTACTTTAATTGTACCAAAAGTACATTTAATGTACCAAAAGGTACATTTATTGTACCAAAAAGTAAATTTATTTCAACATTAAGTACTTTTATTATACACAAAAGTACACTTATTGTACCAAAAAGTACTTTTATGCTACCAGAAAGTACTTTTAAATGTTCGTAATTTAAGAACCATAAAAATCATCAGTACATTTATACAATATCAATATACTGGCGTTCTTCCTATATGTTTATACTACTTTATAAAGTTGCTGTATAATTTGTTAATTTACACTAACGTACTTATTGTACACACTGTTATATTAATCTTAAACTTCATATGTACATATCAGTATAGTTATTTATTTGCTTATCAGTAAAACTATAATAAACATTAAAATTAAAAAAAAAAACATTTGTTTGTGGAAAACAATTTATGTGTCCATCGTAAGGTTGTAGCTTTTGTGATATAGTCTTGATTATAAAAGTGCATGATAACAAACACTTCACCCTATGGTTGCAAGCTCTCTCCTCGCTTAGTTGGGTGATAAAGTTACATTAACTTAAATTTGAAATTCATAATTGAAAACCATTAAGTGAAGTAATTAGTATAGTTCAAAGTAGCTTCTTTCTGATTTGGAGGTCTTTTTTTTTTTTTTGTTTCCGCTCAGAACCTTATTTTCGTTTGTTTACAACTGAGAAAAAATGGGAGTGTCCAATAAAGCCAATATATTTGATTGATAATTTCTATATGAATTTAACATGTTTTTGTCGCTGTGTGCGCAGTTCGTTTTTCAAAAAATATTATTATCACACTATTATGATGATTGTAGTGGCTAAGATTATATAAAATTGATGAAAATACGTCTGACATGAAGTAACTTCAAAAAGTGGGGAACGCAATTGTTTATTTAAATTTCCGTATTTTCTCTAAATGCGTAATATTTAACCCAATACCAAACGAAGTCTTGACATTAATAAACTTCCAAAGGTTTATGTGTTAACATTTTTTAGACCATCTCCTTCGTCCAGTTTAATGACGTACATATTTTATTTATTTTTTGCTAAGCGTAGATTAAAAGACTTTCCAAGAGTATGTGTGTTCGACAATATACTTCATTATCACATATAATTTAAAATTTTTTGTTTTCATAAATAGAATTTATTTCAAGCACTTTCTAAAATTTCATGCACGCTTCAGATTATGTATTCAGCGGTGATCTATGATGCGGCCTATAAGTTAATTACATGCGTTATTTTCGTAAAAAAAAAATATGCATATATCAGGTCAAAATTGTAAAAAAAAATTTCTGAAAATATATTTTAAATTTTTAATATAAATATTATTTCGTAATGCCGATATCCACTGTTATATTTATAAAACACAACTAACAAATTTTATAAGCGGCAATAGTTGTGTCAGAAAACAGTCAAGAAGATTTTCGAAATCGTCTTTAAATTGTTGCCGCTGTTGTAAAAGCTGGAGGAAGTAGCTGGGGTGATAATTCTTAATACCGATTTATCGGCACTCGATCGGACATGTAATCCGATTATCATACGATCATTGTTGGCAACTCTGTTTCGTTCCTTTGGATGTCAAGGGATTGTCAGATGTTGTTTTAAATTATAGGTCTGTCCTGTTCATTGCTCCTAAAGCTAAGTACAGACGGTTGCCAGAAATAGCAATTTTGTCAAATCTGCTAATGTACCGGCAATGTACTGACATGGACAGTGTTGCCATATAATTAATCTCTGCA
This sequence comes from Muscina levida, assembly GCA_964034835.1. Classification (NCBI taxonomy): domain Eukaryota; kingdom Metazoa; phylum Arthropoda; class Insecta; order Diptera; family Muscidae; genus Muscina; species Muscina levida. The sequence continues at coordinate 134,873,288 of OZ035880.1, forward strand.
AATGGTGAAATTAGCAGATGCATAAACTTCGCACATCTGCTAATTAAATGTGTTTGCAATTATCTTACAAAAATGTGAAGGTGGCAACATTTTGCGGTTTAGACGATTATCGGATGTCTGGCAATATTGTTGTTTTACAATGATTATTCTGCAAACGTTGCCATACAAAATTTAGAGTGCACACGGTTGTTGGATATTTTCTCCAAATTTTTCGGGCAATATTGTAAGATCTGGCAACCGTCTTTGCGTAGCTTAATATATATATATTTTTTAAATCACTTTACTTTAAGAAAATTGCTAAAACGTTAAGAAATTTTATTTTTTTTTTCTGAGGATAAGCGAGTGTTTTAAGAAATGTTTCGAAATTGTTAACATGATAAAAAAGACAGGCATTCTGAAAATTATTAATTGTCTTAGGAGGGTCCTGGAACAATTGAATTTTTTTTCTTTTAGTTTTTTTTTTAAGATATTGGCTTAAAATACTTTAATATCTTTGTCATTGTGGGTCCGAGGGGACAAATTTCTAACCTTCGATTAATTTTAATTTGGTATGATCTGTACAAATCCATTTGTCACTTATGTAGGACGGTTAATATTTTATTTATTTTTTAATACATATTACACATAAAAATTTTAAAAAATATCTCCCAAATATCCCGACGGGGTCGGTGGGCCCAGAGGAATATAGCATATAGTAATATAATAGTAATTCTGTACAGGAAAAGATACTTATTTGTAATTTGTTTTTTAAAGATGAACATTTTGTTGATATTATAACAAAAATATTTTTTTTTAAATAAAATTTAAAAAATAATATATTTTACAAAAATTAAAATGTTTTTTATATTTATTTTTATTTGATATTTTTATTGTAATTTATCATTCAGAATTTTTTTTAAGTACATAAATTGCAAATTCCTACCTTTGTTGCTTCTGTTTTTAAATTCAGTAAATCGTCAAGAAACCCTCAGATCTAATTTCCAAAGTTGTCGCAACTTTTAGATAAATCATCGCCTTTTAATAAATTGCCAATCTCACTAAGAGTTTTTAACGTTCCACCTAATACATATAAGAAAATAACCAATTTGATCAGAAAAATCGAATTTGCTAGTTCTCTTCCAATTTATATTTATTTTTGAAGTGCTTAACTATGTCTTATTTAATTTTTACTTAATATTTTCATTTTATTTTATTATTTTTTGTAATAAAAGTGCATTTCATATAATTAATTTGTTATTATTTATAGTTATTTTATTTATGTATTATCTATACACAGAAAATAAATATTTTATTAATTCACAATGCATCGCATTAACAAGTATCCCAGCCCTGACTCGATATTTGCCAGAAACTTAATTGCTGTCATTTGAAAGTTTTGTGTAACTACGGCCAACTACAAACGACCATCATTACCACGTATCGATAGACGACGCGTTATCGATAGCATGAACAATACAGTGACATCGCTAATTGTTGAGAAGAAAAAATGCATAAATTCTAGCAAGTGAAGTGAAATTTTATCAAGGAAAATAAATAAAGGAACAACAAATATTTAAAACAAATGCAACTTTTTTATCTCCGATCTGCAGCAAAGTAAACACCTATCGATACACGCGAAACACTAAGCAATTTGTCGAGAAATAAACGCGAACGTAACCAAAGTTAAAATTTACGTATTTACAAAATTATCATATCTCACACTCAACTCAACAATCATAATAATTACGCGTTTTGGTGGATACGTCAACGAGGAGGAAGAAGACGACAACGACGACGGCGGACGAGCTTGGTGGAAAAGTCAACAGCGCGAAGACGGGTAATAAGGAAGTCTACCTAGATTGGATTGGACGACTGACTCGTGTGGTGCGCTCTTGTTTGTGTGCAAGTTTGTGTCTGCGTCTTCTCTTGTTAATTGCAAATGAGACGTCATACAAATTACAATTGAAGGCAAATAAATTAATTACAAAACGTTTTTTTTAACCAAAACAAAAGGTGAGTTCAAAACAACACACACACGCACATAGCCACAAAGAAAGCTGTGGCAAAACATTGACAATGAGAAAAAGAAGGAATGGAGGAGAAAATAAGAACACGATGAATTATGATAGAAATTCGCATGAAGGTCAGGGGCAAATGGGGAAATGAGTTAATGTAGACCAATCGCTGTTGTCTTGTGTCATTGTTTATATTTCGTCCACTTGCCATAGAAGAGGAGTTTGGGAGCATTGACTAAATTAGACGTCTCTAAGCCTAAAGTTGACTTCACCGCCACCAATGCTGGCAGTGTAATGTATAGTTTGATTCTGTAGGCGCTCTGTCTAAGATGGGGGTTAGGTTATTTGTACTAGTTTTTTAAGGTTGTAAGTATTTTTTTAATCTCTTGTTAAATTAAAAAGTCAATTTAATAATGTTAAAATATTAAATGGTCAAAATTGTTGGTTTTTATTATAAAATCAATTAGTGGAGTAAAGATTTGGCTTTTGAGCCATTCAAATGTTGGAGAAAGGATTTGAGGTGATGGTATGTCTAACCCGGACGTTTCGCCTCAGCTATCATAGGCCAAACTATATAGGTATTACTGGAAAGAAAATTTCCAAATGGCAAAACTAATATCCTTCGCAGAATAACTAAAGAGATATGTTGTTTGTTTTTTGTTTTAGCGGAACAAAGACATAGCTTGATTATAAATCAGAAATCTTATCAAATATCATATCTGTTATCAATGGTTATTATGAAATATTTTAAAATAAGCGTGTCGTTGAAAAAGGTATGGGCTGTTTTATAGGAACTCAGCAATGCTTGCAAATGAGTGCTTTAAACCAATAAATATTAAATGATTGCATTGTATTTTCGTTTTGGTAGAGCAATTATAATAAATTCCTTAATTTATTGAATAAACATTGAGAGTAACGAATTGAAATTTAAATTAAAATGTTTTACTTTGTTTCGAATTTTTTAACGTACATATTTTTGTTTTGTATGCATAGGCTAGGAATTTTATATATTGATCCACTAATACACTGGTGAGGAGGGAATTATACGCACCACTATATTTCGATGCAGATGTTCTTAAAGGGTCATAATCCAAAAACCGAATATGAGGAATGAAAGAGAATGAAAAACTACACTTTTACATCCAACAACAACAAAATTGTATTTAGTTAAGTTTATGTTTTTTGCATTTTTATACATTTTGGGGTGAGAATGGAATTATACGCAGCGGTTTTTAATTACGAAATAAAACTTTTTTATTAAAACCAAAAGCAAATTTAAAATAAAATATACTTTGCAATGATGCGTATGACCTCTCTTATTTTGAACAAATTCAAAAATGCCTTTCGGTATTTGTCGAATACCAATAAAATCGCAGTGCTGTATTGGCACAAAGCATGTTCGAAAGATTCCATTCGAATATGCTTTGTTCCAAAACACCTTTTTGTAAGTGTTTTTCTTCATGAAAAATGTATAGGAAAACATGTAGCAAAACACGTGTTTTTCGATGAACACTTCAGGAACTTGTTTTTCGCATAATGAAAACGCAGTATCACCCCAAAATGTAAAAAATGCGAAAAAAAATTTACTTATCTTAATACAATTTTTTGTTGTTGGATGTATTCCTCATATTCGTTTTTTGGATTATGACCCTTTAAGTACATCTGCATCGAAATATAGTGGTGCGTATAATTCCCTCCTCAGCAGTGTACTAGATGAAGTTGATGCAGAAAATATCGTGAAAATAACATATTATATGACGAACGCCATTCAAAACAATCTCTGCTTAATGAATGCTTAAAAATATTTAGTTCAGTCAGATCTATTTCCAATAGTTTTTGCTGGGTTATATTATAATTACTAAATTGATACACGTGTACTTTAACTTCAATCATTTCTTCTTCTTTGTTTTGATTTATAATTATAGTGTAGTTGTATCTTATTAATGTTGGTGTAGTCTTTCTTTATAGATATAGTCGACACTTGTGTCCCGCCTTTGATTATCCTATTGCTGCGGCCAAAACGTAACGCAAATGGAAGTTAAAAAAATGCCTAGCTCATCATCGTCATCGGGACGTAAACAGCCAACAGCTGTTTCACGTATGAAACAGGATTATATGCGTTTGAAACGTGATCCATTGCCATACATTACGGCCGAACCATTACCGAATAATATATTAGAATGGCATTATGTGGTAAAGGGGCCCGAAGATTCGCCTTACTATGGCGGTTATTATCATGGTACCCTGTTGTTTCCGCGTGAATTTCCCTTTAAGCCGCCCTCAATTTACATGCTAACACCAAATGGTCGCTTTAAAACGAACACAAGATTATGTTTAAGTATATCAGGTAAGAAAAATACAGTCTTATTATTTATAGATAAATTATATCTATAGCGATACCAGAAGCAGCTCGTTCGCGAGTCAACCTTAAATTGATTTTAAAGTTTTTCGGTTCCTACATTAACTTTTCAATTCGAGAGTTATTAATAAAATCTTATTTTTTTTGCAGACTTCCATCCAGATACATGGAATCCCACATGGTGCGTGGGCACAATATTAACCGGATTGTTAAGCTTTATGGTGAGTTTGAATGCTAACAATTTTCGATTAACAAGTAGATTGTAAACAAATGTTTCAGTGGCTTTCGATTAGAGGCAATAGATATGATTTGTGTATTGAAAAATATGATGCAACCGTTTTCGTTTACAAAATGTAGTCAACAAAATGGCTAAATTAAAAACTGAACTTAAATTGAAAGTTCAGTTGAAATTTTTATATTGAAAATGTGTTAGAGGCCACAAATTAATTTGAGTTCCGATGGGACCGGAACTTTGGCATAGTGGTTAGAACACGCGATAACTATACGGGAGATCCGTGGTTCGATTCCCGGCTCCAGTCATCTATTTATTTTGTCGACAGCAATTTCGCAGTATAAGTGTCGAGCCAATCGGCATGTCTAGTAAAAGGTTCCGTTGTTTAAACATTAAATGAAAAGCGTGTTAAACCACAACAACGTGAGAAGCAACCCATAAAAATAAAGAAATTCAAAATATCTACTAAAAATATAGAAAAATTTTAAAAAATATTAAAGCACTTTATACCTTTTATAAAAGTACAAAAAATAAATAAATAAATATTTATAATAATACAAATATTTAATTATTAAAAATAGCAGAAAGCATGTTGTTGTCCCCTTCAGGACCCTTGGCTATCATCTCTATAAAACTTTCACATATCATATCCAAAGCATTTATTTCCATTTATCCTTTCCAATTTATTAATCCATTCTCTTTTCCCTACATTTCAGTTGGAAAGTACCGCTACCTTAGGTTCCATAGAAACTACAACATACGAAAAACAACAGCTCGCCAAGAAATCACTTGCATTTAATTTAAAAAATCCCCATTTTGTCGAATTATTCCCCGATACATGTGATGAGATCAACAAGCGATTACAAAGCGAAAAGGAACAAAAACTGAAAGCTTTAAATGCGGCGACGGGGGCTGGCAACGCTACACTGGCTAATGGTACAAATGGCAAGGTAGCCACGGGTAATGGTGCTCTTGTCAATGGCGGCAGTATAGCCGCTAATGGATGTGCTGCCGCAAATGCCAATGATGTCAATATCAATGGCGGTGGAGCTGCACCAGCAGTAGATGCTAATTCGGCAAGAAGTCTATCGAATTCCTATCTCAACTGGCAATCAAATGTTATAATCTTAATATGTTTCGCTATATTTGCATTAGTGGTTAATTATGTTTTAAAGAATATCAACCAGGAATAGAATAAAAATATGCTGGTGGTTGGCTGGAGAAGGTGTCGGCGGAGAAGTGTGTATATGAAAATTAAATAGTTTTATATCTAACGCTATCTTCTTGTTTTGTTTTTTAACAATTTATATAGTTTAGCATATTTCTCTTTCGTTCATCTATATTCGGTTTTTATTCCTTTATACTATACATACATACATAAATACATATATGCTTACGCAATTCCCTATTTTAAAAAAATAAATGTAGATTTGCTTTTTGTTTAAGTAATTATATTGCATATTAAGTTATAGATGCAACAACAACAAAAATACCGTAATTCTACAAACTATAAATAAATAAATCACAAAGAAAATAAACAATAACAAAAAAAAGAAAACACGTAATATGCCAATAATAATAATTTTGTTTTATATAAAATTAGTTGATAGAAGACAAAACAAAAAAATAAAAATCCAAATAAAACAAAAAGGTTAATATAATACATGAAACAAAAACACTTTTAACGAGTCAAATCAAACGTTTACTTTCTTTAATTTGTGGAGCTGAGCTAATTTATTTTTTTAAATTAAATAAATGAAACAAAATACAAACAAATGTTCTTAGTGAAAATACAAATGGAAACAACAACAAAAACAACAACGCTTATTTGTGTAATATACAAGCATTAATAATTGAATTTGTATTCTGTATATTTGACTTTAAGTAAATAAAATTATATTAAAAACACAAATACAATCATCAAACTTATTTTTTCATAATAGTTGTGTAATGTATGGGACACAATGCTGGTAAAGATTTTATAAATATCAAAAATTAATACATCAAAATCTCTATCTTTTTATCAAAAAAAGTCCATATTTATTTTTGCCAATGTTATACCTTGAGACGGACTGAGCAAATTGGGACTATAATTTTTTTTATTTCCTCTCGTATGAAAAGAAGTTGCAAAAATGTTAAGTATATATATTTTTGAATATATTCATATCAGTTACAGTTAGAATTTTTAAAAATATGTTTTGGCAAATTTTCTGATTTTGTAAAAATTAGATATTATGAGAATTTCTTAAACTCTATACCGCCAAATCTATTCCCATCGATGATGTACCATTTAAAGAATGGAAATTGTGTCTTATTTCTAATAAAGTCACAGTTTTCCAAATTTGTTTAAAAAGAAATAGTTTAAAGTAAAAAATCAATTTTGTCGCATTCATCAATTCGCATTAGTATGGGTAAAATTTTTAAATTTTTCGTTGATAATGAATCTTTTAAAATTTACAAACATTAAAATTATTCCTTTAATTGGTTCAAGTCGTTACCAAAAACTGTGACGACAGATTCAGAGTCGTTTCGATTCAATGTTGTCGCCACATTTTCTTGCAGAATACCAAATTTGTGTCAACAGTCGTCGATAGTTATCGAAATGACTACGAGAAACTCGATTTTACACAGTCGTCACAAGACGACAACGAGAATAAAGGCGAATACGTTTGTCTGCGTCGTTACGGGCTAAAATCTTCTCTCTCATTATTTTTAATATTGATCTCAATAGATTTCAACTAAAATACAAATTTCTATTAACAAAAAGGCGTTATTTTATTTTACATTTGCCATTGTCCTATACGTTTATTTCCCTTATTTTAGATGGATATAAACTAAAATATTTTTTAAAATGCATATTTATAAAGTTTATGCAATATTTTACTTTTTTAAATGGTAAAACAGAAAAAATATTCTATGTTTTTAACCAATTTTGATTTTTTTTTTATTATTTTTATAAACTACGTTTTTACATATAATACTTCTTGTAATAAATCTTCAAAGGTGTAAGAGGGTTTGGGTCTGGAAATTTACTACACTGGATTCGTCTCGAATATAACTTTCATTTGATTACACACACATATGGGGTCGCCATAGATCCCAAGACGCCTCTTTTTCGGACCTCCTAGGGCCCATTGATCTCGTATGACCTGGAAAAACACACCACTGAACTCGTTTCGAAAATATCTTTAATTTGAGTACCCGCACTTAGGGGGTCATCATAGAGTCCAAGGAGCTCATATTATTTTGGTGGCATATTTTTTATTATCTGCCCCATATTCTGCATTTTTGCCCAACAACAAAATCAGCCTAATTCTTTTGTCATACTAAATTGTTAATTTATAGAATTGCACTCATTAATACCCATTTACAAACACTAAAGTTGCACTTTTGTCAGAAAATGTATAGGTTCCCATTTTACTGTATGGCAACTCTGCAACTCTTACTCGGTCTCTTCTATTTGTTGTTGTCTTGAATGAACCGCTATTTCTTGACATTTGTCTTCAGTCTAATTAGAAATTTGGGGCAAAGTGCGCGTAATTTGGCAAACGTTGTATAAAATCAAGTTTCTACCCCTTTTACATTGTGTTTAATCAAATATAAAGTGCATTAACATAAATAATAATCGTGTTACTAACCAATAACTCGGTAAAAGTTAATTAATCTCGTATTAACTCAATCAGATCAGAGTTTTAATCCAAGTGCCGTTTGTTTAGTTTTCTTCCGCGATCACGAATGGTGTGACAATGCGTAGTGGTAAAATTGCATACCGGGTATGCAAAGGAAATACAGAGGAAATAGTAAAAATAAAAAGAATGAAATAAGGAAAATGTTGTTATCGCCTTTGTTCTGCTTTCGATAAGTTGTTGTGAAATGGAGCGAGTAAGATTTTGTTACAAGTGTACGAGTAATGAGAGAATAGAAAGTATACAAAAATTAAATATATAGGATATAGAATTATTAATCTGTCAAGTAGATTAGTGAAGTGTCTGGTGGAATAAGTAAAAAGTTCTGTTGGTGTGAAATGTGTGAATTCAATAAGTTCGAAGGAGATAAGTTACAACAAGTTCCGGATTATGGGAAGGTAAGTTTTTAAAAAATGTTTCAACTGTCGAATTGCGATTTTTATATTTATTTTTGACGGTATGACCTACATACCTATTTAGGGAAATTTCGCATCGATAGTTCAGCATTAGGTGTGGCGGAAGAATATTAAAGTTCATATTTGTCCTCAAACGAGTTTAATGTTGTTGTAGATAGTCGAATTTATAACACGACGCACAGTGGCACCGCTCCATACATTTCTTGGGAAAAATTAGAAGGAGTGGTCGTACAGCAATGTAATTTTGCAGAAACACTTCTCTGGGCTAAATTAAGAAATTTTGAAAAAATCTTGGAAAACCGCCTACTGCTACACCAACCTCCCATATAACTGCAGTTGCCAAAATTGTTATTTTTGGACCTATTAACTCGAAATTCGGGACATTTCTTAATTGAGTTCTCCTTATGAAAAAAACATATTGAGGATGCCACGCCTACTTTTGATTTTACGCCCATTGAAAGTTGTAGATTTTAGGTGTATTTCTTCCCTGTCAGAATCTTATGAAAATTTCATATAAGTTAAAAATGTTAATTTTTATTCAAAAGTTAAACATGTGTTGTCTCCATACAAAATAAGAGAATATCCCCAACAACGCTCCGCGAAAGATATTAGCCTTCAAATACACCGAAAATATCGCACAAATGCATGCATTAAAATCGATGTAACTAAAAGGGACGGTATTTGGCGGTTATTTTTTTTTTCTTAATTGAAAGTACAGACTCGGACCTTTCATTTTTTTTATAGTAAGAGGGCTAAGCAAGGCAAAGCACGTTTTTTTTCCATCAAAAAGTGAAAAGTTGATATTTTTTAGTATAATTTTTGATAAATTATAATAATTAGTATACCTTTCCAATTTCAATAATTTGTTTTACTTATAAAAGAGTAAGTGCTATATTTTCACTAAAAAATAAAACAAAAGCCATAGCTATAAACTTACATACACAAAAAGTTCTTTATTTGGACAATAATTTTAATCTAATTTCATTGAATAAATTTCCATTGACTTCTGTTAGTTTTTTTAACTACAAAATTTCACTTTTCATAAAAAACTTTGTTGGATTGTTCTTATCCAAATACTTCGTTACAAAACCGAATCATTAAAATTTTGAAATTGGAAAGTTGAAAAACCCTATTTTTTCCGCCGAAATGCCACTGTGCGACGCACAGTGAGGTAAATTCACGATCTAGGCGGCTAAAATTATTTGATGCAAATTTATGAAGCAGAATGTTAGAAAATTACTCGGTGAGGCGTAAAAAATAATAATAATATAATATAATAATCTTTATATTTAGTTTTTACACAAAAAATGTTTTTTATAAAAAATTAAGATTTCAAGTATTTCTCATATATCTCCACAAGGTTGCATTTTAGAGCCCTACCTCCCCATAACTTTTAATTCGTCTGGATACCCTCTAACTATAAATGCATAGAGATATAGGACATCCAGTATGTTACCTCAATGCTGCTTTAATAGTAGTAATTTTAATTATAATTTTTTTTAGCTAAGTGGATTAAAAAGTATTAACCTGCTTTATTATTTTCCATTTTACTTGAATGTTCAAACTAAACACACGCCTTCCCATAGCCTGCTAAAATTGTTGCTTTACCTTAACGCATCAAAATAAAAAATGCACGATTAGCAACAACTAACTTTGGCAGCGTGTAGAAAACGAATGTAAGCAAAATGGAATGAAAAATAACAGAATCTGGTTAAGCATTATGTTCTCTTTACCCTACAATCGGAAATTATTAAAAACATTGGGTTTTGAGAAATCGAAATTTACCCAGATCGTGAATTTACCCCTCTGTGCGACGTTGAAAAAGTGAAGTGTAGAAATATATATTAATGAGAATCGAAAAATATCATCTATACTAATATTATAAAGAGGAGTTTGTTGTATGAGTTTGTTAGTTCGCATGTATGGGTTAATCTTCTAAACTACTTATCCCATTTTAAAAATTTTTTCACCACTAGAATGCGTTATCACTGAGGCTATAACTTGTTAAAAAAGGCACCCACGCGTAAATAAAGGCGTAACAACGCGATCCGGAAAAGCTAAGTTACATACATAATATGTATGTATGTATTACATATGCATGACTTCCAATTGGCATCTCTATTTATTCTTTTTCTACAAATTCTATGACAGCATTTAATGTTTTAAAATAAAGCTTTCGCTCTATTTTTTTTTCCATATTTATGTTTTATAATCTGTTTCGATCTAGTTTTGTAATGAGATCAATAAAAGTGCTAATGTATAACCGTTAATCCTACATTTTGTCAAGTGTCCCCTGTGTGAAACCTTCCACACGGAAATATCACAAAAGTTTGAACACAACTACTAAAAGTAGAGTAGTTTTAAAGAAATAATATTTTTTTAAGTAAAATGACAGGTCAATAAAACCAAAATGTATATGGGCAATTCCATAGTCACATATGTGACAGTCGTACGTTTCAATGAGATGAAAAATAATAAAAAACTAGATTTTTGTTATTTCTTCTTCATATTTTTGTGTACTACTTAAGAAGCTCTATATTTAGTAAGAGAGACGAAATCCTATGAACTGATGGTCCTATAATATTGGGAAATCAAGAGGGTGACGTTACGCGACAAAAATAGAAGTCAGTCGGATTGAGTCGGACTTTTTTGGTAAAACCTTTTTTAATATGAATTGGAATATTACAAATTTGTTTAACAATTAGCTGAACTTAATTTTTTTTTAATTTCATGTTAAAACCTATTTTGTGAAACGTGACGTTACGTAATGTGACATAAATTTCCTTTTCGACAATTTATGACAAAATTATATTCAAACAAATTTTTGTCTTTATTTGCGAAATTTGGTAATATTATAAGGTTTATATACCAAAAATTGTTGATCACGAATGTTACGTTAGAACGCCAATAAAATAAAATCAAAATTTTGCAGCTAATTGATCATTTTTGACTATTATTGTAGTTATTTACTGTTGTAACAAATATTTTATGATAAAAGTGCCCCTGCATCAGTAAATATGTTATAAAAATTTCAAATTAATCATTAATGAAAATAAGATAAGCTTTGGACATTTTAATTTATTAAATTCGAGGTATTTCTCTTTACTAATATAACATAGAAATTTTTTTCAACTATTTTTTTTTCGATCGCTTGTGGGCCTTTCTGTGGAAAATGCAATGCAGTTTCACGTATAACGGTCATAAACAATTAAATGGGAAATAAAGCCATATGGCTTTATTACCTATGGCTTTATTGCACGTCACCTAAAACTTAGCCCCTAAATTTTCTGGGAGAATAACCAGATATTGTAACCAAAAGCTTCATATATCAATAGAAGCTCGTTACGACATTGTCGAACAGATTTTTCTAAAACATTAAATTATCCTTTGAATTTCGAATCTTTTATAATTTTTCTGATTTTAGGTGCACTTATTTTGTATTAAGCATAATTTTTTTCCCTTATAGGAGTTTTTTCTATCTCTACTATACGATTCGCACAAAAAGCTGCAGAATTTAATATGAACCACATGTAGTAAGGCAATAACTTTTAAATTAAAATAATTTGTAATAATTTCTTTCATATAAGTGCCGTGTAATTTAGAAACAGAAGGAAGTAGATAACCGTTACAGGGTAGAGTAGCTTTTAAACTGAATGGGATTAAATTATATTTCCAGTGTCCAAAACTGAATTTTCATCATTAAAATACAATAAATCCTCATATTGAGAAAAAGAAAGAAAGAAAAATGTTTAGTACGGTTCCAAATTCGCATGGTTTGGTTCCACGATGTATCAAATTCTATCATTTCAAACGAAAACCTCACAATTCTTATTTTTTTTGATAAATTTCCAGTGTGAAACAGGATTCGAATTTAGGATTTCTTGAGTTATCAGAATCATGAATCTTAAATTTATACCGTACCATTATAACAAAATTTGATATGTCCAATTGTCATAACTGTACAGGAAGCCGATTTTTTTTTTGAATGTTTATTTCAATTTAGGTAAGTACTTCAATATAAAAAAATAATACAAAGATATAAATAAAATAAATTTGTAATTAAATAATATAATAAAAGTACACAATTCAATACTATTAAAGGCCTCAGCGTCATAATGACATTATAGAGACAAGTTGGCAATTAATTTACATTTTTAATTACAATTTAACTACAAATAAATGTTCTATTTTTCTATTACACTGTAAGACAAATTTAAACTTTTGACCTCACCCATGATCAAACTGACCAGATTCTGAAAATATAGCTAAAATAAAAATATACGTATCTCTCAGTTTTTCTAGATCAGCTCATTTAAGTTTTCTACGAGCAATTCAATTTTTGGAGCAAAGCTCCCATACAACGACTCGAAAGTGACTTCCTCCTATTCGCAGAACCCAGAGAGTTGTTAACAGATTTTGACGAATTTTTTTTAAATGTATTTCAAATGGCCAGGATATGGTTCTGACCAATCCCAAATTTAAAATTTGTCACAAACAAATTGTCAACAGATTTTGATGATTTTTTTTAAATATGTTTCAAATGGCCAGGAGCGGGTTCTGACAAAGTTCAAATTTATAATTTGTCAAAAATTAAAATTGTCACAAATTTTTGTTAAATGTTTTTTAAATGGCTAAGAGCTGGCTCTGACTAGCAAAATGTGTCGACAAATTATATTTGTGACAAATTTAATTTGTGACAAATTTTAAATTTTGGCTTCGCCAGAACCCACTCCTGGCCTTTTGAAAAACAATAAAAAAAATTCATCAAAATCTGTTAACAACTCGCAGAGTTCTGCGAACAGGAAGAAGTCACTTTCAAGTCGTTGTTGGGAGCTTCGCTCCAAAAATTGAATTGCTCGTAAAAAAAACTTAAATGAGCTTATCTAGAAAAACTGGGAGATACGTATATTTTTATTTTAGCTATATTTTCAGAATGTGGTCAGTTTGATCATGGGTGAAAAATCGTGTCGTACAGTGTTATGTTTTGCAAACAATAAAAAATAAAAAAACATAAAATATATATTAAATAAGAAAAGTAGTGTTAATTAATCATTATGCAAGAAGTTCTGCAATATTTTCAAACAAATATCTTCTTATTGAGGTTTTAAATTCGGATATTCGCGTAATACTTTTCAAAGATTGTGGTAAATTGTTAAATGTAAAACTTCCAATGTAATCAATTCTTTGTTTGGTCGTATCTAATTTACATTTACAAACCCTTAAATTATTATTATTACATGTGTTAAAAGAATTCTGGTTTACAGGCAGATTAATGGTATGGTGACCAATATTATGTATACACCTGAAAACGTACATCATTAACTGCAACTTATACAGGGAAGATTTTCTACTGCTTTGAGAGCTTTATTTTGCATTCTTTGAACCGCTTTGAATCCATTGCTTTTATTGCAACCATATAGTACTATCAAATAATTTAAATTGCTTTGAACTAATGCTTGGTATATCAAGAACTTTGCGTTTTGTCAAATTTGTTTTTAAATGTATACAACAATCCTACGGCCTGCTATAACTTTGTCCTTAGTTTTTGCATGTGTATGTCCCATGACAGGTTGCTTTGAAGGTGTAGCCCTAAATATTTAACAGTTTAAATTTAATTTTAAAGTTTTGGAACTTCATGACGACAAATGGGCATATCAGTTTTTTTATACAGAAATTTAATAGATTTCCACTTATGTTGATTTAGAACTAATTTCAAGCTCAAGACTATATGAAAGAAGTTTTTTTTTAGCAGAATGATATCCTCATAATGCCAAGCAGTCTGTACAGCTGTTTCGGATTCAGCCACGAATCCTCATCAGCAGACCTTGGTATAAGGATTGCAAAATGTTTATCAAGTCTTATGCATCAGAATTCACAACAAAATGAGAATTCTTTCATGAGTGCATGGACTCGAAAAACTTCGCAACCATTCACTATTAGAAACCATCTGCTAAACTTCTTTCTTGTTTGTTCGTTTATATTGAGAAAGCTGTCGGCTTTCTGTTACGGCTCTCTTATGTGCACTAGAATTGGCATGCCGACTGCTCAGTTTGGACTCAGGGTTTAGGGTAGCCAGATATTAATGAATGAAGCTGAAGGCAAATTAGGGTATTGAACTGTGTGGTCTGCCTTTGGATTTATGCCTTTTATTGGAGTAAGACAAAAAAAGCAGTGTAAAGCACTAGCTTCTTATGATATAAGCTGAGCCTAGTTTATATCATGAGAAAAGCAAACGCCATATGACGTGATACTTTTTTCCAATTAATTAAAATTAAACACGTATTATGGACAGTCTTAAGATGACTGGAGCCAGGTTTGAACCTGCGATCTCCCGCATGGTAGTCGCGTGTTCTAACCACTATGCCACGGCCGGTCCCGGATAGGTATGTTCGGGAAAAAATTAAGGATTTTTTATTTTTAAATTTTTATATATATAAAAATTTTTGTTGGTATGGTTGGGAGAAATGTTAGGAGAAAAAAGACTGGGGGTCGGTCATACATTTGAACATTTGGGCGATTCCGGGGTAGTTGGGGGTTGTTGTGGATTTTTTCCCCAATACGAAAAGTTTCTCGTTAAAAACAGGGGGCTCTATTTTGATTTTAGACCCATGGTTTCTTGGGCAAATTTTCTTAAAATACATCGTGGATTACGCTCTTGGTGCATTTTTTACACCATACAAATTGACCCACTTTAATGTTTATGTTTATTTTATTCCCAATTTTAAGAGAATTTTATCAACTTTCTTATACGAAACAAAAAACCAAGTTAAAAATTATCCACTCTAAAAAAAAATTTGTGCAAATATTTTCCAGATAGTGTATTTAACATAATAAACTATTTCTTGTATTTGTGCTGAACTGACCATAAAATCAAAGTCGAAATTTTTCTGAACTTTTTTAGAAGTGTGGTTTATTAAAAGAAAAAAAAAATAAATAAAATTTTCTTTCATTGTCGGCTCCCCTCGAATGTTGTTGACAGCAACTTCGCAGTATTAAGCGTCGATTCAATCGTTGTGTCTAGTAAGAGCTTCTCAAACAGTGACGTTCGCATTCGTCGATAAACAAGTAGGTGCCGTTAGTTGTGAATCTAAAAACAGAAAGCGTGTTAATTCACAACAACGCGAGAAGCTATCCCATACCTCATTCATGGGGTGCAAAGGGAAATTAAATTTTAAGTTTATACCTATCATCTATCTTCAAACCCTGTTTACTGCTGTCACTTATAAAATTTTACGAAAAAAAACAATGTTATATTGTTGACATACATATTTCGTTTTTTTCGTACCATCCTATGTCCATCCGTTTTACCGATTTAAAGATAAAAAGTTAACATTTGAAAGTACATATATATTTGCATACACTACTACCCTACATATATATTCATTACCATATAAATTCGTTTTTCCATGAATTAATCACTTATTTTTTCGTAAGTATACTCTCTCCTCCAATAATATTTTGTAGCAATAAATAACATTTACTAAAAAACTAAAAACTTTAAAAAAAATTTGATTACTCCAATAAAAGTTTAAAACTTGAAATATTTAATTACAGCAGTGATTTGTGCTTTTCAAAAGCATAAAGAAAATGGTCATAAATTCATTTCCATTTATCGCCTCATAAAACATAATGCAAAAGGACTTTTAAGCCATTTTTGTCGTTGTATTTACAGTTTGTCCCCAGCGGACCGACGAGGAGAAGTGACAACGCTACAATCCTTTTAGACAAATTTATTTATGACTTAAGTTGTTACAGCTAAATGTCATTTAAAATTCATACTCATGCAGCACCAAAAACAACAAGGACAACACCACCCACCCCATGCCAGCGCTCAACAACGCTCTGATTTACTCGACAACACACACACAAAGCCACCACATGCATTTTTTCGAAATAAACACACCAAAGAACCAAGACGCAACATAAAAAGGCTCCCATTATGCTACAACAAAGAGTAAAATAATAATATATTGTAGTCGTAAACTACAAAAAAAAGAAAATATCAAAACACGAGAGAAAAAAAAGTGAACTTAAGAGATGAGAAAGCATTTGCAAGAGGAAGGAAAATCTAGGAAGAACAGAAAAACGCAAGGATTGAAACGAATAACTAAAGCTAAATGCAACAAATGCGTTAAATAGCACAAAAAGAGTGTAACTTCCTTTAAAAACTTTTGATAAATTAAGATGAGTTGAACATTCAGACACCACACACAGACAGTAAACCACGCAAACACACACACAACACAGATACATGCAGAGCGTGACACATGAATTTACGCAGACGCACAGTGGCGGAAATTTACAAGGCCCCTACGGAAACCGGAAATCTAACCGATGGAGTCAGTTGGTATTAACTCAAGCCGACGCACAGATATATACCTAAAGGCAACTGCAATAGTAGTGAATTGTAGAGAATAGTAGAAAACAAATATTACACTGGGCAACAAATTGGAATTAGTTTTTGCGTCTTACAATAAAAAATAAAATAACATGGATTTAGTACCAAAAGTCTTGCTATACACGTCTCAGAATACTTATTTCAAAATTATTAATTTGTTTTAATATTTTTAAAGTTATTCTTCCAATTTTAAATGTACCAATATAGTGAAAATCTATATCCAAATCTATTGAATTTCATTTCATTTACACTTCAACTACAGTTAGTCCTAGTGCATCAGTTACTTCATATGCACGAGTTGCCTATCCCAAATGATTTGTCCAATTCCGCCTCTGAGCAAACTCTCCAACTGAAAGGAATGACTTGGAAAAACAAAAACTTGTTCGCATTTTTTTCTTTCATAGTTTCCAAATGAAATTTAAAGCTTTTCGTAACAACAAAATGAACAAGTTGCTGGATTTAAAAGTTTTTAGCAAAGTTATTGCTGCTGCCGATGCTGTTGCTTTGTTATTGCTGTTGCACAAAAAGTCAAGTTGACAATGTCAACGGAATTGTACTTTATAACTCAGCCCCGTTCCACACTAACAGTTCTGGCAACAACACCAGCACCACTATTACCACCAATGAGAGGCAACAGTGGCAATATCAAGAGTTTGGAGTAGAACTGGCTCAGAGTGTGTCTAGCACGCTGGAAACCTTCGAAAGTTCTCCCGTTGGTGTTGATGGTTTTTGTGGTATTTATTTTGTCGGTTTTTCTGTGTCAACTAATTTAACATCAAAAGTTTTACTAGACGTATATATTTGTTGTTGCATTTGCATTTTAGTTTTTCGAACAGTAATAAGCTCATCATCATCCTGGCCATCGTCATCATCGGCTTAAGTTTCAGTTTCAGTTAATATAATTAAGTGTTATTCGAGATATCAAAACAATAATAAATAATGGAATTCATAAATAAAATACACGGTCGTAACATTCCCTTGGGTTACTTTACAAAGGATTAGTGTGGTCATTGTATAATCGTTGGCAAGTGTTGTGCTAAGTTACTCTGTTGCTGAAGTGATTAGTAATTCATTTGGTTAAGGTTTGAAATATTACCTACTTATCATATTTACTTTAAGGATAGTAATGTATAAATAAGACAAAGGATATGAATATTTTAACTAAACATACATTCATTGTGTATAACTTGAAATCAAACATAGAAACGGCAATAGTGCCACAGTGGATAAGGTTGATTAGACCCGTAGCCGATTTATAGGTTGTACAGCAATTTAATAGTGTTAAAGCCGACATTAAACATTCCATTAAAAAATGCAAAATCTAAATAAAATTGTCATCAATATCATAAAATTCTCTGTCCGGTTGCCGTGGATCCGAGCGTTGTCACAGTTATCCACATTTCTTCGATCGGTGGTCCCCTTAATGTTGTCGGCAGCAACTTCTGAATTAAGTCAATCGGTATGTCTAGTAAAAGCTTCTCATAAAAGCTGACGTTCGGAATCGTCGTTAAATTGAAGGTCTTTTAGTTTGAGTCTACAATCCCGTTATGCCATTTTTTGTGAGATTGATTATACGATACCCGGCTCAGCGTATAGTCATCTATAATATTATTATCTGAGCCCTTTGCGTTGCCCCATATCCATATTACTTATAAGTACATAAAGTTTTTAATAAAACATTTTTTATGTCTCAACGCCATCACATTTTAGGTCGGTGCATTCACACCATCGTTTTTTTCATTCTTTTCATTTCATTCTTCTCATTTGCCAGCAGCAAATTCAACCATCAGTAGTCGCACGTAAAACAAAATTCCAAGCGCTTCGGTTTTTAGCGCTCAGTAGACATTTCGTCATATCAAGTTTAGATACCAGCTCTTTCACCTAGGGCCTACCGTGAAATTATGGTTAGAACACGCGACTATCATGCGAGAGGTTCATGGTTTAATACCTGTCTCAGTCATCCATATTTTCTTCCACCGGCAGCACCCTCGATGTTTTCGACAGCAACTTCGCAGTATAGTGTTGAGACAATCGTCATGTCCTGTAAAATCTTCTCGTATAGCTGACGTTCGCATTCGTCTATAAAAAGGAGGTGCCCATATGTGAGTCTAAAACTAGAAAGCGGTTAATTCACAATAATACTAGAAGCTATCCCATACCTCATTCATGGGGTGCAAAGGGAAATTAAGTTAGTATTTTTTCTTTGGCCTTGTCCATCCAACGAAGTTTTCGTTACCACCTCCTGCGCCGCCTATCGAATTTATTAAGAAGACTTTTCGAGTTGGAGCATTTTCATCCATTTGCGCAATGTATCCAAGCCAGCGCATTCGGTATATTTGAACGCGCTTGACTACGTAGATGTTGTTATACAGCGCATGGTTCATTCGACGACGGTACTTGCCGTTAACGATGATGGGTTCAAAAACTTTGCGAATTATTTTTTCTCTCTAAGACTCCCAGAATAGATTGACCCGTTTGAGTCATTACCCAAGATTATGTGCTGTTTTAGCAAGACAGGTAGAATGAGTGCGTGGTGATTTTGAATCTTTGTAAGTCGAGAGAGGCCTTTGTCATAAAATCACTTGCCTAGCGCATAGCAGCATCTGTTTGCGTTAAATAATCTTCTCTTGATTTCCAGCTTGACACTACTATTTTACTTTACGGCGGAGACAAAGTAGACGAAACCATCGACCACTTCAACGTTCATGAAGCGTCCTAAACGAGTAGAATATTTGTTTATTGAAACAAATGACTTGGTTTTGTGCTTATTTTTCATCAGACCCTCTTCCGCCGACTGCTTTTTAATGCTGGAAAAGACCGCAGTAACATCTCGTAGTCTTCGGCCTCTATCTATATGTGCCTGCAGCCTTCCGCATGAACATCTCCATTATGATGTTAATGAGATCGCATGAGAGACTACCGCCTTGTCTAAAGCCTCGCTTGGTATGGCTCAGTTAGATTTTGGCCTATTTCCACTGAAGACTACGTGTTAGTCAGTGTCATCCAGCAAAGTCGTATTAGCTTCGCGGGGATAGCATCTAAAAATTTTTATTGTATCGGATTGTCGAATGCAGTTTTTTAATCGATGAACAGATGGTAGGTGTCGATCTGAATTTCTTAAGTCTTCCCCATGATTTGTCATAGTGTGAATATCTGGTCGCTCATGGATTTACCTGGTCTTGGGCCACACTGATAAGTTCCATTTGGTAGATCAGGCTCGCTAGAAAGGGCTTTAGTCTATCACATATCACACTACACAGGACCGATAGGTAAAAGGCTGATCCCGCGATAGTTGGTACATACACTTGGATCGCCTTCCATAAGCACAGGACATAGAACACATCGTGTTTAAAAGCAGCTGCATGTATGTTGCCAGCTCATCGCAGCAGGCCTTAAATAGCTCTGCCGGCAGTCCATCAATTTCCGCAGTTTTATTATTTTTAAGCCGTGCAATTGCCGTGCTGATATCGTTTTGGCTCAGTGGTCTATCTACTCCGTCGTCGATGATTGGTGTGATTTTTTCCGTTATGCTGTCTACGGGAACGAGCAGAGAACGTAAGTGTTGCCTTCATGTTTACAGCACACTCTGAATGTCCGTGACCAGATTCCGTCTCTGTACTTACATGTGGGGATCTCTGTTCCAAAACCTTTGCTTTTTACCTTTTGGTAGAACTTTCAGGCTTCACCGCCGTTGGTTGCAGTTTTGCCCTGCATAATCTCAGACATTGCGCGACATTCCTCATTGTACCAGGGCTTGTCTTAGCCTAATATTTCATAACCCAATACGGTCGTTGGGACAGTGGTCATAGAATTCGCAATATGTTTCCAATGTGCTTCGGGAACATCAGAATTTGGCGGATTTTTAGGAAGTAACTGAGAGAGAGTTGGTTGGACTAGGTATTGGCTATCTCGGTGGTATGCTTAGCGATGTCTTGCTTCCTTTGCGTTTGCACTTCGTACCTGTTACACTCTTTGAGGGTCCGTGACTAGATTACGTCTCTGACCTTACAGGTGGGGATCACTGTTCGAAAACCTTTGGTTTTTACCTTTAAGTAGAACTTTCGGGCTTCACCTCTTTCCCTGTAATTCTCTATATTCTTCCATATACGCTTTTTCTGCTGAAGAGGCGTTTCATCTTCCTCCTTTTCTCATAATATCGTTACATCACCGAAAGCATTGCCGTTGGCTGCAGTTTTGCCCTGTATGACATCAGACATTGCGCGACATCTTACCAGGGCTTGTCAGAGCCTAGTTTATCATAACCCAAAACCGTCGTTGGGACAGTGGTCATAGAATTCGCAATATGTTGCCAATGTGCTTCGGGAACATCAGAATTTGGGGCGTTTGTTGGAAGTAACTGAGAGAGTTGGTAGGACTTGGCATTTGCTATATCGGTAGTATGCCTAGCTTCCTTTGCGCTTGCACTACTTAACTGCAACACTCTCTGGGGTCCGTGACCAGACTCCGTCTCTGTCCTTACAGGTGGGGATCTCTGTTCAAAAACCTTTGGTTTTTACCTTCTGGTAGAACTTTCGGGCTTCACCTCTATTTCTGTAATTCTCTCTTTTCTTCCATATACGCTTTTTCAGCTTGGAGAGGCGTTTCATCTTCCTCCTCTTCTCGGTTTAAATTGTATACCACCCCCTATACCATATTCATAAATAGAATTTATATTTTGTTCACATAATAGCAATTCTGAAAAATGATTACAATTATAACAATTAATTAATGTAGTGTTATGGTAATTGAAACATCTTTCGATTTGCAGAAACTTTATTTGAACCTTATCATTATTAACAAATTTCATAAAATATAACAACAAGATAAACATAAACTTACGAGTACACATCTGCCGCTATAATAACTTTACATCTAAGTATATAATTTTATTCGCATATGCTAACGCACAAAATTTATGAAAACATCCTCATCATCATCATATAAACATCAACATAACTCCATAAACTTAAACCGGAAACTTTCAAGTTGTATCAAATAACATTTGTACATTTGTCTGTCGGTATCTCCGTCTCTTGTCTGGTTCTGTATTTGCGTGTGTGTTTTGCAATCAAAACACAAAACATATAAACAAATTCTCAAGCACTTTGGAAGTGAAAACATCATCGTCAACAACAACAACAACAGCAACAATACCGAGTAACAAATGTAAAAGTTTTGTGCTAAATGCAAAACTAATGTCAAAACTTTATCGTTGTGTGGGCTAAACGCATAAATAGTAACGGAAGATGTTGACTTCCGGTAACGAAATCAAATAGAAGCACTGGGAACGAAAGAAAATAAAAAAACACAAGTAAACACATTGACAGATAGAGACATACACCGTTGCAACGGTAATATAAGTTCCGTTGAATAAATATTAGCATTTTTACAGTTGATTTTTGTTTGATATTTTTCTTGTCATTATTTTTTCTCTCCCCAACAACAATTTTCTGTTGAATGGTTGTTAGAATGTAAGCGATGCGAGGGGTTGTGCCAAAATATAAAGGGACTGTGAAGATATAATAACAAGAGCATTAGGAGAAGATGTTAAAAGCAATAGTATAGGATATGAAAATAACGTTCCTCAAAAAACATGACCATTCTCGTAAAAATATGTTCAAACTTCTGCAAACTTAACAAATAGTGAAATAATCCTAAAAGTTTGCGATTAGGTTTTACTTCATATCCTTTGGTTGGTATACACTGGAAAGCGAAAAATTATACGCTCCACTATATTTCGGTGCAGATGTACTTGAAGGGTCCAACCCCAAAAACCGAATATAAGGAATGAAAGATTATCCAAAACTACACTTTAACATCCAACAACAACAAAATTGTATTTAGTTAAGTTTATCTTTTAGGCTTTTCTTTACATTATGGGGTATCATAAAATTAATTGCAGTGGTTTTTTTATTACGAAATAAAACTTTTTTGTTAAAACAAGAACCAAATTTAATATGAAAAGCATTTTTTAATAATGCCTATGATCTTTTTTATTTTGAATAAGTTCAAAAATGCCTATCGGTCATATTATTTATCGGACTTTTTGGGGTTGGGCTTTCTAAGGAGGCCCAAGCCGCTATTACTGACGATTTTAGCTCTGCACCGCTATTGTATTGCCTGTTGTTGGACTACACTTTATGAACAAGTATGCCCCATACATTTTCAGTAGGATTCATGTCATGGAAACACGCTGGTCCCTCTAAGTCTTCAACGTTTTGTGACCCAACCCAACGCATTCTCTTGCTGAAAAATTTAATTTAACTCCTGGTTTAGCAGTAAGAAGGGCAATAAATTGATTTTCAGTATGCCTTTTCGAAATGCATACTCTCCGGATTTCATACGACAGCTTGGAAACGCCAGCTCCAAAGTTCAGTTTTAAGAGCATCCACCCCAAACCATTAACGACCACCGAAGATTCCCTTAGAAAAGTAGCGTGTGTCTTTGCGCAGATCCTGTCCGAACTAGGGTAAAACCGTCAAGTCCGGTATTGTAATTTTTTCGACTATCACAGTGTAATCCACCTTCTTTCTTCTGAGTAATTCCGATATACACCTCTCGCATTCTGACAAATCGTCTTAACCTTTTCCTAGTTTCCATAACAAGAAATATTCTACCCTAATGATGTTGTTGATTTCTTTTACAAATCTACAATCGCATGGTTTGAAATATTTTAAAAATTTGTGAGTGTATATGTTTAGACAGAGCTAGTAGCTAGTATTACATGTACATGTGACAACTGTGCTCTTTGCACATCACACCCTTCTACACTCTCCATCCCCTCTCTATCAGTGTGTCAGTCTTGTTAGGAAAACTAAAGGCATAACGGAAAACTCAATTGAAAAGTTTCTTGTTCATTTCCGCTATTGTATAATAGTGGCAGTGGCAACATCATTCGCAACATAGCGTCAACACAAAGAAAACGAAACTAGCGAAATTTGTGGGTGGCATTAAGGAAATGTAGAGTTTTGCCCTAATGAACCCCGGATACAATAAACTTCATTACATTTTAAATGTTGTGATTGGAAGATTTTCCGTTTGTTAAGCAGATTTTTCTGCTGTTTCGCCACACCACTCTTCTTTCTTGCTTATGCATACCAAATTTTGTGTTTAACCATTTATGTTGTCAATAAGTTAAGTTGTGTTATTAACTTACGAACAATGAAGTAAAACAAATTGTTGGCGTATTTACCAAATGGAATTGGATGACGTATTGTTTTGGTTAAATCATTAGGTAGCTGGTAAAATCATTAAGAGAGTTTACAGAGAAAGGAGTCGTTTAGTAAACAAGTTTTTAATAAACAGCTGACATTTACAATTAAAATTGTTAGATATGTAAAATGACTTCAGAAGTTCTGTAGTGATCTATAAACCAATATTATGGCTTAAACCAATGAAACTGTAAGGGCTAATGGAGTGCCAACTGAGCTTTAAAGCTAATAGCGATCATGCCTCGAAGATGCATAGCAACAATTACTATTTGAAGTCTTACTACGGTATTCCAGATTGGATATATGGTTATACGAATTACACTGATCGAAGGAAGTTTTTTTTTTTAGAGAAGATCTATGAGCCCTTATGTCGTTTTTCACCAGTCACGGACATAAGTGGAAAAAAAGAATATCTATGAAGATCGCTTTTATGGTGTTTATAGAACAAGCTGCAGCAAAAATGATTACCAACATCTTCAACAAGATTTCTTTAGTGAAAATTTTACTACAGCTTTGTTAAGTATGCTGGGTGCCGTTGGGGATGTAAAGTGAATCTTGCATCTCAAGCCGACTCACAATCTTCTTCGTGGTGGCACCTAAGCAACGTTGTTCGAGATATTTTTTTATCATGAATAACGGCAGATAGTTAGCGACGAACCTTGATGGTAGGACTAGCCGCCCGCCTTCAGTTCCTTTACTAGCTATGAAAACACGAGAAAGAAAAACTAACAAACAGAACCCCCCAAATGTTGACGACCCCCGCAAACGTAAGAACCCAGCAAAATATTTTGTTGCAAAGAAACAATTACAGAACAGCTTTTACTGATAAGTAACAAGTTCCACTTTCGGTTGCACAATATATTATTTTTGTTTGAAATTGTCCCAAAACCAACATGTTCTCATGGAACCTGTTATGAAATGAATTGCTACATAACTAGATTATATATGTTGTTTTTTGAAATTTCATTGATTTTCAATTGGGTGCTAGTTCGAAATATATTATAACTCAGATTTTTGAGTTTTTCTTAATAAATACCCTCTAAAAAATACTTATTTCGAATACGAATATTCATTTTCTGTTCTACGGAATCTGTGGTGCAACATGTTGTACATAATCGGTTATATAGAACCAGAAACAGAATAGAAAGTCGATTAAAAAAGAAACGATTCTAGTATCAATACCATTCGCAACAAGTTCTGAAAAATTTTCCTGGGAAGGGCCATGATTTAAGGATGTGCACCTGGAACGTCCGGACTCTCTATAGAGAAGGTACCACTATCCGACTGGCTGATGTCCTGAAAAAATATAAGGCTGACATCACCGCCATCCAGGAGATGAGATGGACAGGACAAGGATGCTCGCGACGTAAAAATTGAGACATCTATTACAGCTGTCATGTCGAAAAGCACGAATTTGGATGTGGATTTGTAGTTTGCGAGAGACTCAGACATCTTGTCTCGCGGTTAAATCCTCTTAGTGGTCGAATAGCCATAATCAAGGCCAAATATTTCTACATCACGCTGATTTGAGCTCATGCCCCGACGGAAAATAAAAACGATGAGATTACAAATGCATTCTACGAACGCCTAGAGGAAACATACGACCGCTGCCTAGGCCACGAGGTTAAAATTGTTCTGGGAGATTTTAATGCTAAAATAGAAAGAGTAGATACTCTTGGTTTACAGTCGGAAAATTCAGTCTCCGATGACGGATTCAGATTGGTTAGCTTCGCTTCCGCAAGCAATATTATAGTGAGTGGAACCAAATTCTTGCATTACAATATCCACAAGGCAACCTGGATAACCCCTGATCAAAAGACAAGAAACCATATTTAGCACTTGGTAATTGATGCAAGGCAAGTTTAACCCGTTATGGACTCGTGGTGCAAATATTGACTCGCATCACCACCTAGTTACAGTCAAGGTACGCAATCGATTAAGGACGGCTTAAAATCCTAGTTACTAAACGCAAAGAAATATCATAAACCTGCATAGCACCGAGTTAGCCAAAGTCTACTCCAACCAACTGTTCCAATTACTGCAAACAAACCCCCCAGAATTCTGATGTTCCCAAAACACAGTGTCGCAGCATATTGGGAATTCTATGACCACTGCCGTAGAATATTTACACTCAGGCAAGCCCTGGTGCGATGAGAAATGTTACACAATGTCTGTGGAAAAGAATGCTGCATCCAGAGCAAAACTGCAGATAATAGCAACGCATGCGTGACGGAGCGATATAATGAGAAGAAAGGGGAGATGAAACGCCTCTTCAGGCGGAAAAAGCGTTTATGAAAGAAAGAAGAGAGCCAGGATATCGAAAAATACAGTGAAAGAGGTGAAGCCCAAAACTCCTACCAAAAGCTAAAAAGCAAAGGTTTTGGAACAGGGATTCGCACCTATAAGGACAGAGATGGAAATCTGGTTACCGAGTGTGCTGCAAATATGAAAGGAACACTTTCGTACTTTGTAAAAATGAGATCAGCACCGCACTTGCACAGCTTAAAAACAATAAAGCTGCATGAGTAAATGGGCGGACGGCAGAGCTTTTTAAGCTCGGCGGCGATGAGCTGTCAACGTGCATGCAGCAGCTGATAAACACAATTTGTTTAAAGGAATGCTTGGCCGGTGAATGCTATTGGAGTGTTTTGCAATCCAAGTCTTCAAGGTCCTGTCAAGTGTGCCATATGAAAGACTAAAGTCCATCCTAGTTAATTGTGGTTTTAGACCTGATAAATACTCGACCGACCAGATATTCACACTACGACAAATAATTGATATTGACAAGAAATGCAGATTGACTCCTACCATCTGTTTATCGTTTACAAAGCTACATTCGATAGTCCGATACGACATAAACTATTAGATACTATGGCTGCGTACAGTAACCGCGAAGCTACATACGACTTTGTGGGATGACACTGACCGACACAAAGTCTTCAGTGAAAAAAAGGAATCATCTGACTGAGCCATTTTCTATCTCTTTACATTATTTATCCTATAAACCTGTCTTGCTCTACAGCGCAGAATCCTGCGTAATAACACAAGCGGATCAATCTATTCTAGGAGTATTCGAGAGAACAATATTTCGCAAAATATTTGGACTCATTACTGTATGAGCTGTATAACGAAATCGATGTAGTCAAGCGCGTTCAAATAGACTGAATGCATTAGATTGGACACGTTGTACGAATGGATGTAAATGCTCCAACTCAAACGTCTTCGGGAATATTCTCGATGGGCGGTGAAAGAGCTGTTATCCAAACTTGGTGTGACCAACTTTATACGGATCGTAAAAGACCAAAGCGCTTGGAATTCTTTTCTACGTGCGTTTACTGATGGATGAATTCATATTGCTGCTGTCAAATAAGAAATTGTGTAATAAAAATGTCAACAACTTGATTTTGTTGTTTAACGAGTGCTTATTTGGGACTCGTTTTCATTTATAAGTTGGGCTGTATACCATACCAAAATTCCAAATGTACCATACCCTATTCAGGTGTATTGTGCGCTCAAAGGAGCTATGTGTTGGGTACGAAGCTAAGTGTTGCAAATTCTAGTTACAAATTTACAATTGCCATTATTGTAATTCAACGATTGGTTAATCCACCAAACAAAAAACTACATCGAATTAATTGAATTGAATAAATGAAGAAGTTGCAATCAAAATTTAAGGATTCTTTAAGGCTATTGGTATATATACTCTTACTCTACTCTTACCTTTACAGCGTTATTTAATAAGTGCACATGTTTAATGAAATCGTTTACCGCGTTTCTGTTTTTGTCTTTGTTGCTAAATGATGCTCAAAGTAATCCAAAAGCGGCAAAAGTTGCCATTCTCTTATAGCTGATATATGCTGGATAGTGTTGTAAACCCCTTCTATCAGAATCCGTTGTCCGAATTTCATTATATTCACATAAATAAAATTTTCAAAATATTAATTTGTATATATGTTTGCTAACCAATATAGATACATGAATTTAATTCTTAATACCACAAAGCCAATCAGTACTCAAAAAAGTTCAGGAATGTACTTTAGTTTTACCTTCTTCTGACTTGATTAAAATTAGGAAAATATTTTCTTTTAAAACTGTTTTTTATGTATATTTTATGACAAATAACTATAAATAAGTTAACTTACTTATAGTAATGGACTATTTTTCTGTATACAAAAGTTGATAGGCTTTTCCTTAAGATATATCGGTCACTTTTGAAAATTAAATACCGTTGAAACATTTTTAACATTATAACTTTTATTTACATTATTTTCATTTGCACTTGATGTACAATATTTTAAGGTGTCAAAATTCAAGCTAATTATTAGCTGAATTAACGCTTAAAAGAGGAATATTACATTGTCATTCTTCCGTTACTCTTTTGTTGTTTGTGTTCCTCACCCCTTTCGGCTGTCGGTGCTGCTCACTCGACATCATGTGACGTCTATAAATGTCTGTACCAGACAGCTCATAATGGTTCCATTGAATACAAGATTAAGTACTTCTGACAAAATGTCTTATTGATGGCCATACAAACAGATATATGTCATGGGGGGTGGCATGAGTTATATATCGTAAAATTAAATATTGCGTATACGCCAAGAGTGACATATTAGAGTAGGAACACATGAAGTGATGTAGAGGAAAGCGACAAAAGCTTGTATGGGTATTTTATATGGGATGATGATAAAATTTAATGTAAAATCGCTCTTTGATGTTGACGACAAGTTTTGCTTAGCTTTAACAGTCAAATTACTTAGACAGTAAAGTGAGGTTTTTTAACTTCGTGTAGTAAAGGGCTTAATCTTCGGAGTTTTTTTTTCGCGAATTATTGACGTCTACTTTGACACTGCAACTATATATTTGTAAACATTGTACCTCAAAAATGGGGAGTTGGTGTGGGAGGTGGACATTAACATATATTTTTTTGTCTATAAGTTATTACTGAAAGGTCAAATACTAACCCTGATTTGTTTATACGAGCTGAGAATATTGTTATGCATTTTTTAACCCCAAAAAAGGGGAAATTTTCTCTGAGAGGTGGGAGTAGTTTTTGTCCCATTTTGCTCATCTTATTATTTAACCTCCGCTAAGAGGCGGGACTCGCCTTAACCTCCACTTGACGGAAAGAAGCTTGATAGAAGATTGCAAATTTCGGCTTGATACCTCTTAAATATAATAGCGACAGCAGACCCCCTACAAACGGGGTGTTTGCATGTTAGATGGAGGTTGTTTTTTTCCGATCTTGCTCATCTTAGAACTTAACCTCCGCCTAGAGAATATAAGCTTTCAAATCATATTTCAGTTCCTTAATTACGGTTGTAATCGCTCTTAAATTACGACTGTGATCGCAGGGACATACCCCAAAAAATGGGCAATTTATATAGGAGGTTTGAGTAATATTTGACCGATCTTGTTCACCTTAAAACAAAAGACCCGAAAAATGGGGAGTTTGTTTGGGAAGTTTTAAGGATAGAAGCTTGCATTCCATAAAACATATGCTGTTATTTAATCATCTTATCCCATCGTGTATTTGCTATCCCATCTAACTGACAATACACACTTGTTAAGGCTCGCATTAAAACATAGCAACCTTCATTGTATACTACAATAATTTTACATCAATTTCTTTCTTTTCTTTCTAAATTCACTTCTTCATCACAGCACAAATTACTTTAATGCATCTGCTCTTCCAATTCCTCTTACCAATTTTGCTGGTTATCCTTTCCTTTCACATTATCCACTTTATATGTCACGTCAATTGATGTCATCTAAACTCTGGTCATGGCGCTGAAAGGGCACTGCCAATAGTAGAATGAGTTTCACAATTCGTTTTGTACTTTGTGCTGTCAGCGACGGTGGCTTGAACCAAAATGACCAAATACCCACAATGATATTGTTGTTAACAGCTCGCACGCAATAACACCCACCACCGGCTCTGTGCTCTATGTAGTAGTGGGGCGAATCGCATTATCCGCCGTTGCTATGAAAATTCATTGGAAAATATAAAGAAAATGCAGAGAAATAAGTAGAAAATTGCTGAGAAACGAAGTAAGGCGATAATTTCAGTTGCGACACCAAATGCACCACGACAGCGAGCATTGAGTGCTGAGAGGCCGCCGCAGTGCAATATTGCTACAAAGTATTAAACTTAGTAGTAGAACAGAGAACAAAAAATGAACAAGTGTCGTCTTGATTTAAATCTATGGTCGGTTTAACGAGGGTGGTAACTTAAGAGATGTGAAATAGTAATGCGTGTTATTAAGATCGACCAAGGCATAATGGTTAGAACACCTTGTTGTGTAAACAGAACAGCGAGTAGTCGTCCGATCAGTCAATTAACATGCGTGTGGTAAAAGCTTTTAAAATAGAGAAAGTTGCGAATCGTTGTTAAACTGTAGGTCTCTTATAGACAATCAAAATAAAAGAATAGAAGCATTTTAAGTCACTGAATGCAAACATGTTTTCTACATTTCACTCATGTAATGCATAGGAAATTTCTTGGTTAAAGAAACCAGCGGCGGAATTTGAGAGGGCTTTCTCATATAATGTATGCAGTTGTCCTTATTTTGAAATACTTTTTCGTTCTGCATGCATGATTTTTCATCAGACTTAAGCATTATATGGACAGACCTGTTAAAGGCATTTAAAAAGAATGCAGAGGGATTTCATACACATCCCCTCTCGCTTTCAAATAACAGGGGCCTTCTAAATGGAAAGGATAGTTAATACGATTTATCCAACTTTTATAAAGGCCTGCCAGAGGCCTTTGCAAAGAATGCAGAGGGATTTCATACACATACCTTCTCGCTTCCAAATAACAAGGGTATTGCATGTCTTCCAAATGGAAATAATTGTTAATTTCCGTGGAAGGTGTTCATATGTTTATTTTAAACAATGTATCATTAGTTTCAACCACACAACTCAAATGCATCTTCATAGGCTAGCTAGTAGCATGTCTGACTAACAATCACAAGGTAATGGGTTCAAACTCCAGCAAGGTTTACTGTCGTTGGAAAAAAAGTGTAAGTATAGAGAGAAATATATAGAAGTAAGAAATATCTAAAAATAACCGGAGCGCTCTCAATAAAACTAAATAAATTGAGAGTGTACTGTATACTTTTATTCGCAAGTCTTTCTTTTTTCATGTGTATGCAAGCCTTTCATCAATCCTTCTTATAGAAAGCTTCGATTAGGCCTTCTATAGAAAGATTCCATTAGACTTCTTATAGAAAGCTTCCATTAGGCC
This sequence comes from Muscina levida, assembly GCA_964034835.1. Taxonomy (NCBI): domain Eukaryota; kingdom Metazoa; phylum Arthropoda; class Insecta; order Diptera; family Muscidae; genus Muscina; species Muscina levida. The sequence continues at coordinate 134,904,830 of OZ035880.1, forward strand.
TTCTTATGGAAAGCGGCGACGGAAGGCTTTATTTTCCAATCTCACGCAATGTTCAAAATTAATGAAAAAAAGAAGGTCAAGGAAGGCAGACTGGATCCAAAGGAAGCCCTTCAAACTCATGAAAGACGGCCTTCCTTCTCATGATTTCTGCCGCTGGGAGGGACCGGCACACAAATACCACTGAATTTTGTCAATGTATATGTGAGATGAAACTCTCCTTCTTTCTATGCACTGCGAACAATGTTGAGTTCGATTTAGACACCCGTCGTTTTTTCTTTTACACATTGAATAAGAGAAAACAAAATGTAGATATAACACAGTACAACGTTTTTCAGCTTATTGATTTGGGACTCAATTCTGAGAACTGCACGTGAAAGTAGCCCCAAAAAGCAGAAGTTCTGCATCATTCGTTTTGTCAAGCTACATGCCATAATAATTTATATCGATTTTAAGTTTGTAAGTAGCGCAGTAAAACTGTTGTACTCCGTTGCGTATGATTTACGTGGAATATTACTTATGATAATCATACGTCACCATATAGTAGTTATGTTATGTAAAACAAAAGAGCCTAAAACGTGTCAAATTCCCCTATACGATACTTATTAACTTCAAATCGATATTAAACTATTATGGCTACTTTTACCTGCAGTTCTCAGAATTGAGTCGCAAAATCATGTGTTGTGCTGTGTAAAAAGGAAAATTTCAAATATAATATTTAACAACAAAAAATCACTTTTATTTTTTAGTGTACGCTGAGCTACAAAGCAACGTGCGATAGAACAACCACCACGATCGACTGCTAGAGCGAGAGTAAATTATTTTGTTTACTCTTTCTCAATATGTGTGGGCAATATGTGTAATCAATGTGGGAGAGCAAAATCGCCGTGTAGTACATTTGCCGATCTATGCTCTACAGTGTAGAGTCTACACAAACCTGTGCGCAACTTAGCTACAACTGGGCAACATAACGAGTCAATGTTAGCATGTTACCATGGTTTACGCGCACGTCTACTACACTAGATGCCTGCCGTCCATCGATTACTACATGATCCATTAGACTGTTGGTGTTTGAATGGGGTGGTAGCCAAGTTGTCTCATGGGTATCTTTATGTTGAAATCTGGTTTCACTTACTACCATGTTCATTGCCGCTGCAAAGCTTACTACTCTACACCATTGCTTGTATATGGAATGAATTTGTCTATCGATGTACCAATAATATTTTCCCTTCCTAATTTTCATTAAATTTTCCAGGACAACTTTAAAGGGCTGTGGTATTATGTTTCTCACGTAGAATGTATCTTTAATTTTATCATCTTTATCTTCCGTCGGGGCATGTGCACAAATCAGAGTGATGTAGAAATATTTATATATTTATTGGCTGTTCGATTAGTAACGCGAGAAAATATGTCCGATTCTCTTGTCAATTAGAAATCCATATCTTACTTCGTTCTTTTTCGCAAGACATGACAGTTGTAAAAAATGTCCCAACTTGAACATTTACGTGGTCCTTGAGACAAGTGGTTAGAACATTCGAGTTACATGCGGGAGACTAGGGTTCAATTGCAGTCTTTGGTATTTACATTTCTTCAATCAGCGGCACCCTCGAAGTTGTGGACGGCAACTTCGCATTAAAAGTCTAGTAAAAGTTTCTCAAACGTCTATAAAATGTAGGTCCCGTTGTGTGAGTCTAAAAATAGAGCGTGTTATTTAACAATAAAGTTAAAACCAAAACCATACCTCGTCCTTGGGGTGTAAAGGGAACACTTAATTCTATTACTATCAGCAGCTACCTGTGAAAAAATACCATGAACAATCATGCCAAGGTGCCACCACGGGGAGGTTGTGAATCGTAGAAATTGTGAAGCAAGTTCTACAATTCACATACATTCAAATAACACTATGTGACAGTCATTTGGAATGTATACCAAAGTTTCCTAACACCCTCACAATTTTGGCTTACGGTTCAAAAACCGGTTTTACGGACCTTTCCCCACTTATGAGCTTATAACTCAGTCAATTCTTAACTGAGTTTTGATTTCCTCATGGGTTGGGATAGAAGAGTCTTAGACCTTTCCACTCCCCAAGCTCCTTAATTTTTTTCCATTTTGTCACAGTGAGTAATTTCTAAATGTATTCCATTACCGTTTATAACTTTCCTTTAACACCCTAACCAGCCCTCGTAAACTTAAAGGATACATTTATTTTATTAGATTTTTTGGTTGTCGTGACACTTTTACAGGATCATAATTTGTTAAAGTTATCTTGACAGCAGGAGGTTAATAATATTGTCGAGTTGCATTTACCGCCATCCAACCCGTGTTTAAGTTTTCTTTATAATTTTGCCAGCATGAAATGCCATTATTTGACTTGAGAAAGAACAAAGTTATCATAAAGAGTATCCTTTTTCCAATTCAGAGTGTTGAACAACTTTATGAAGTGTTGATAGTCTTAACCGAAATGTATGAAAATAGTTTCTGTTCTTCTTTTTTTAAAGTGAACTATATTTGAAACTATTATTTTTTGCCCGCAGAAATTAATGGACGACTTAAAAGGATGCGAACGATTCGTAATAAGATTGTTGCTCATAAAATCATAATGCTTAAGCAATTTCAGTGTTAGGGACTTTATTAACTTTGTAACATTGAATGCTGCATGCAGAGAGAGAGAGAGAGGAGGGAGTAAATCAACAAAATCCTCCGTCTGACTGCTGACTTTTATGACTCTACCACCGCTGATGATACGTTCGGCTATAATGGGAATGGGTCGTAATTTATTACATACAAATGTCATGTCGTAAATTTCTGTATGACACTGACTTTTTATGGTATACACGAGTATCGTTTACATAGAGATTATAAGCTCATCGGTGGGGGGTCAAACTTGGAAATTACCACCATCATAGAGTGCAATTCATTTTCATTCTCATTTGAGCTTGAGCCTAGTGGTTAATGAAATAGAGTATCAACAAACACCTAAACCCACCAGGACTTTATGGTAATTACGCCCTGTGCTGTGGGAGGAGGTCTTAAACAGTAACATTTAATTTTAATTTAAGTTACTTCCACATTTAAGGCAAATCGAATTGTAATAAATTGTCTGCGGAAATGTTGGGGGGGGTTTAATAAAATCGATTAGCAGCAGTGATAGTATTGGTTAGGATAGGAGTGAAAGAGAGGATAAGATATGATTTTTATGAACATTTCTATGAAAACTGTAGAATAGGAACAATTAATATTTAAAGCACTTGATGGTTAACTCTTTTAAAAGATCTCAATTTTAATTAGGTTTCCACTAAACAAGAAAGCTTTTATATAAGATGACATCTACTAAAATATATTTGCTTCCAAAATACTTAGCTGTAATAAAGAAATCAAGCAGCACTCACAAGTGTCCATACGTATACAAATCACGTATGTGTATTAAAACGTTAATGTCTTATAAGAGAACAAAAAAAACGAAAAATTCCTATTTTTGGCACTTAACGTGTTCTCCAGACAAAAAGAAAAATATTTGAGGCCACATGCAACACTTTGCTCTTTCATTGACGCTACTTTACAAGAAAGGAACCAAACGAAAATAAGAAACAATAGAAAGAACTGTGAATGAATAAATGCATCACGTGGAACGAACGTGCAACGACTTTTTTCTTATTTTCGTATTGCAAAATGAGAATTCCTATTTTTTGGTAAACGTATCATGTAGTCATTTGCTATGTCTTGGAGATGAATGCGTTCTTTCTAAGGGATAAATTGGGTAGAAATGCAGGCACGTAAATTTGCTAAATTGGAAAAAATAACAGAAATCAAATAATAGTCAGCGAAAAGAAATGTTTCAAACAAATCGACTTAACTGCAATAAATCTTTGACTTACTTTTGATAAATGTCATGTAGTATATTTTTTTTGGAACATTTTTCTAACAGAATCAGAATTTGCTGCAGGGTTGTTTAACGATTTAGCAAATAACAAATAACTTTATATTGGAATGTCTTATTTTTTATTGTCTTATTATTCTGAGTAAGCCTACTTATATAGATGGAAGTTTTCTTGTCAATCGTATATTACACAGTTCAACAACCACCCCGGGGTCTATAATGATATGAATCTATGTAAAATATCAAATGGCACAAATAAAATCGAATGAAATCTTTAAAAAATTTTCATTTATCGCCTTTTCGCAAATTTTCCTCAATATCTCTAAATTTCTGGATATACGTAGGCTGTCTTATCTGTGATAAGTAGAAAACTGGTCATTGCTGATGATATTGAATGACGACCGTGACCCTAGTACTGTATTGTAGATATGTAGCGAGTTTGCATATGGTACTCAGCACATATGTATGTGTGTGCAACGAATGAATAATATTACTTTTATGCGGATTTTATATTAATCATACGCACATCTTTCCAATATTGTCGATTTATGGTTTAATAACACCGTGAACAGGTCCATCTGAGGAGTGAGAAATTCCAAGTCAGGGTGAAGACACAAATCTGTAGTCAAAGAATGAAATTAGAAATCATCAACGGTTCTTGAGTTCCCAGCGGCGGAAATCATGAGGAGGAAGGCCTTTTTCCATGAGTTTAAAGCGCTTGTTTTGGATCCAGTATGCCTTCCTTGACCTTCTTTCTTCCTTTCTTATTTTACATTGCGTGACATTTCAAAAGAAGGTCTTCCGTAGGCGGTATCCATTAGAAGGCCTTACGCAAGCTTTCTATATGAAGGCATCATGGAAGCTTTCTATAAGAGGGCCTTATGGATGCTTTCTATAAGAATACACATGAAAAAGAAGGATTTGCACATAAAACAAAAATTATACAGTGCACCCTCAAATAATTTAGTTCTTTTTGAGAGCGCGCCGATTATTTTTTTATTATTTTCCAACGACAGTAAACCTTGCTGGAGTTTGAACCCACTACCTCGTGGTTGTTAGTCAGCCATGCTACCATCTAGCCTATGAAGATGCATTCGAATTGTGTGGTTGAAACTAATGATGCACTGTATTAAGAAAAACACATGAACACCTTCCACGGATATTAACAATTCCTTCCATTCGGAAGTCATGAAATATCCCTGTATTTGGAAGCGAGAGGGTATGTGTATGTTCTGAATAGCTGAGAAGACTGCAGCCACATCTCGCAGTTTTCGACCATTGATGCCAACATCATCAGCGTATACGTAGTATATGGCTTAAGTTAAATATCGCGCTAATCATATTTTCTCCAGCTTCCTTTATTATCATCTTCTTACGTATGCTGACTGAGATCACACGACAAGCTATCGCCTTACTTCGTCTGCTATTAAATGGCTCGTTATGTTTTTCGCAAATCTTCATTGAAGACTTCATGTCGGTCAGGATTATCTCAGATTCTTAGGAATACCAGTGTTCCTCTCTTCACACAATTAACTTTCGTTGACCAAATGTTCATAACTGTCCTTGCAGAAGGGGAGCTTAATACCATCGCATTTTTCTTTAACTTTCTGGATGAACTTCCGCGCTTTGCTAAATGTTTGCTCTTCCGTTTTTTTCCATTGATTTTGTCTGTCTGAATTTCTACTTGTGTCGTTCCCTAACAGCCTGGGTTGCAATTGGCTGCAACTGTGCCATTTATGCATCATCCTTTTCCTTTTCATCATGCTACGCTACAGTCATGATTGTTTCAAGTGGCTTAGACGCTGTGTTTCGTATTCAAGTAGAGTTGTTGCAGCAGTGTATCCATTCTGCCACTGTGTATCCGGAACATCGGAAGTATAGGCGTTGTGTCGCTGTAGTTGGGAGAGCTGGTTGCAGTAGGCAGTGGCTATCTCTGGAGTTTGCAGCTTTGCGTTGTCCAGCTTTTTTCGCTTTACTTAATGTTGTCTGCACCTTAGCACTTATATTTGCACCTCGCATCATATGCACGTCCATTACGGGTGAGATACTCTTCCTATCGATTACCACTACCACTACTGTGCAACAAAATGTCATATAAATATTGTTAACCTTATTAGGTTTTTAAATAAAGTAGTCTCCTTTTAAGAGGCTTTTATATAAATACAATGATGTATATTGAACAACAATATATATTTTAAATATCTTAATTAAAACTACATATGAGTAATGGGACAACATAATAAACATTAATGGACATACACTTTAAAGTTTCTAATAATCAATATAAATCCTTTCTTATGTATTACAAAGATGTAAACAATTTCACAAATTTTATCTTAGTCTAAACTAAAACTTGAATTTTTCATTACAATAACAATAATAATATTGACAAAAAGTTATAAAGTGATAAGGAAACTCTAAACTATAATAGACAAATAACTTGTAATTTCTAAGGACTTGTAGATGTTCATAAATATTAGGGAGGCGCAATTTTCGTTCCGAAAATCTACTGTTGTTGATGTAGGTAAGGAAATATCGGTTCGTATGCGTTGAGAAAAATATCAAAAGTAACCTGTAAGTTAAATATTGGTGTAATATAAAGTTCAAGCATATTTGTGTGGTATTTATCTGTCGAAAATTTCAAAAGTATTTACTCTAGCGATAGTTATCTTTCTGAAATTTAACACAAATGAAGTTTGGAAATGCAATTTGTAAATTTCCGGCTTATTTGTATACTCTAATTTTGTATTATTATAAATGTTATAGCAAACCCGCGTAACATATTGAATATGTATTTTGACACAGTTAACAACATAACAATGTCTAGAATTGATCTAAATATTTGCAATCTTTGAAAAATATTAATTAGTTTTTCATGCATCCACCTAATGTTCATCGAAAGTTTATAAATACATACCAATATGTGTATTTTAATTCCAAATGCTGAGCATCGCTTATACTTATGGATATAATTAATGTGACTCGATATATAAATTTCTCTTGGACGAGATGTTAAGTCTTCATTATGAACCAAAATCAGAATTTTTTATATAAAGTAGGTTTCTCGAGCACTGTTCGCAGTTTGAGCGCAACCCATTTTTTCCATTCGTGAAAAGCCCTCCTCAAAGCCCTTCTTCTTGGCTTAGTCAACATAGAATGTAGCGCATGAAATCTAGTAAATTACTAACACCGATTAGGGAGAGGCTTTGGGTTCTTCATAAGACTATGCCCTAAATAGCTCTGTCTTCTATGGGCCAAAGCAGGAAAGCTGCTAAGTAGATGTTTTATCGTTTTGGAATCCTCTACGTCCTCACAGTAGTTCGCTATTATATTTGTTTCTATTTGTCTGTAATGTGTTTAATATTCCGATTGGGATCTGCTATATTCGAGTCTCATTGATCTAGCAAGTATACAATTGGTCCTAGTCCTCCACTAAGCCAAAAAAAAAAAAACAGATTAAAAAAATTAAATTTCCCTTTACACCCCATCAATGGGATAGTTTCTCTCGTTGTTGTGAATTAACACGCTTTCTTTTTTAGATTCACAAATAACGGCACCTACTTGTTTAACGACGGATGCGAACGTCACTGCTTGAGAAGCTTTTACTGGACATGCCGATTTACTCGACACTACTATACAGCGAAGTTTCTCTCGACAACATCGATGGTGCCGGCAATGAAAGAAATATGTAGAGGACTGGAGGCGGGAATCGAACCCGGGATCACTTGCATGGTAGTCGCGTGTTCTAACCATCATGCCACAGATTATCGTGTAAATATCCACCAAAAAGTCATGACGGGGCATCGTACAGTTTTATAGACTGTAAATCTGTTAATTCGTTTCTTGAAATACCGAAATATTCCGGAACTTAACAGAGGCTGATATCGAGAGGCTTTAGTCTATTTAACTTCTCACCAAATTTGATTTACACCATGTATAATTGATCGCTTTTATTGTTGCTTGGCTATCCACACATAGGGTTTTCCGTCTAACAGTATCGATTCCATGTTGCATAATAACTTTCGTGGCCATCTGAATAGCCAGTACCTCCGCCTGATAAATTCTGCCTTCATTACTTACTTACGTTTTTTTCCTTTACATTCTTTAATTGAGATGCGGATGAGTTTCTCGACGAATCCGAACTTCAGCTGTTTGAGAAGCTTTTAAAGACATTGATTGACACGACATAACTGCGAAGTAGCTGTCGACAAAATCGGAACATCGAGTGGCCGCCGAAGAAAAAAATGTAGATGACTGAGACAGAAATCCAACCCTGCTCTCCCGCTTGATATTCGCGTGTTTTTTAAATTAGGCAAAGTCGCTTTATACACGTGCACCTGTACCATGTTTATTGTTGGACCGGTCTGTGAAGGCAGAAATAGAGTCACCAAAGCGAATCCATCTATTCCGATCTTTTCAGAATTGTAACATTCACATAGTGGAAATTCACAACATTTGTCAAAAAATCAGTGAGAGGTGGTAGACTACAACAATTTCACTATACAAAAGCTGAAGAATACCGTGAGCATGCTAATCGGCAACTTTCCATAGTGTGATAACCCCTCGGGCCGTAGTAGCCTTGACACATAAGTCAACCGGCGGAAGCCACAAAAACGTATTAAAACTGCAAGCTATGTGATCCTTTCAGCCCCAACGATGCCCTTAGCATCTATCGTTTAAGGTCATCCCACCAAACCTGACATCCATATGTAAAATTTGTTCGGACTATCGCAGTATACAGCCACATTGTTAACTTCGGGCTGAATCCCCGACTCTTACCTGCAAATTTCCGGCACCCGTAAAGGTCAGTGGTATCCTTCTACCTCCAATGAGCCCCTTGACATCTACCATAAGGCTGTGTGCTCCTTCAAGCCCAATTTCACAATCTCAATGACCTGAAGTCCTATAGTCTCATATTACAGGTGAAGAGAACCAATTCTGTTTATGGGGGTTCATTCAAAAACCACAGGTAATAGCCGAGCGTATGTTTCGCAGGCAACGATTACAAAAAGCTTGCAGAGATTGTATGTCACCTGCAATTCCATGACTCACAGCCGTATTGGAGTATAGATTTCACATTCGAAGAGAAAAGGTGGAGTTTAGTTTTAAGGTGGTTTTGGGGAAATTTTCATACTATTATCAGTGCTCCAAAGGACTGATTTGTCTTTTTTTATAAGATTTGTAATAACCTCATGTGAGCCACCGGTGGTATATATAATGCTACACAGATAGCAAAAAGATTGAACGTCTTCCAGTTGTACATTGTTGACAATGAAATAGGACTATCCGTGTTGATACGTAGTACCTTTGTCTTGCCGATGTTAATGTGCAGTCCAACATTGGATGCTATTTGGTGTGCTTGATTCAAATTGGCTGATATATCAGAGTAGTTGTGGAATAAAAGGAAGTACGAAGTGCAAATAGTGGTCACTCCGGGTGATGTTAAATGAAGATCCTTTTACATTACACCACCATGCCTTGATTCACCACTCCAGGCAAACATAAATGAATATCTTTTGCATCAGGCCATAGCCCCATGGGAACTGATTACTCCCAAATGCAGGTTATATCCCTGTCTTAGCCAGCGCATTCGGTCTATTTGAACGCGCTTGACTACGTCGATGTCGTTGCACAGCTAATACAGCTCATGATTCATTCGACGACGGGTCCAAATATTTTGCGAAGTAATTTTCTCTCGAAGACTTCCAGAATAGATTGATCCCCTTGTGTCATTACTAGGGCGACCATTTTTCAGCACGAAAAAAACGGTCTTCAGTACTTAAAAATGCATGAAAACCTCTTGAAATAAGCACGATAGATTTTATATTCAGCATTTACTAATTTTTTTATTTATTGAAAAGCAAACAAAAAACATTTTCAGATCTATTAAAGAAGTAATAAAAACAATAAGTAAATTAACAAAATTATTCAGTCGGGTATTCATACAAAGAAAGTAATTTACAAACCAAAATAATAAATATCTTAAAGTGAGATTATACCTTGGTCAATGTCACAATTACAATTAAGCACTAAGTGTATTTTTAAATTTTCTAAGGTGAAACTTTTACGCACGTTTGTAAAAAAATTGCAATACATTGGAAAAACACGTTCCACGGCACACGATGAAACGGGTGTGTATTTAAAAAGTGTTGATTCAGCAGGCGTATATTTTCCAATAAACGCACTTGTTGTTTTGGACTTTTTAAAAATAATATTGTTGATTTTAGTGATTTGCACAAAGCCAGGATATCGCGCAAGTACGGCCGTAATTTTTTTAAAATAATGTTTATCAGATAGTTTTTCTATAGCATGTGTTTAAGCGCCCATGAAATAACCTACGCTTAATTATCTCCCCTCCTAATGTATCTGGATTAATCCATGAAAGCTCTCTCTCTCTCTCTCCTGTGAATTTAAGTTATATATTTATAAGTACTAAAAGGTATCGAGATCGCTCCTTAGCGATCTCTTAGTCAGTTAAATACTTCAACCCAACCCGCGCAGTCGAGACTGTTTCCCCCCAACTCGCCAAGTGTAACCCTGCACTATTTATAACCTTATAATAAATGGTATTGTAATTATTAAGATTGAATTATAGTGTTTTGCTTCCTGGTCTTCCCGCAGATAAAAGGTAACCCCCAATAAGCCACTAAAATCTGAGTTAAACCCCGTACTAATTCCGTTTCACGGTATTTTTATCCCCCCTATAATTCTTGTGTGAGTCTTTGCTAGATCGGCTCACCCCCTCAACAGCATGTTTAATTGATTGTATTGTTTCCAAGCTTTCATTCAATGGTAATCCGAGTGACTCAAGTTTTGTGATGGCATGCCGGATGTACTTTAATTTAGTTTTTATGAAGGACAAGTCGGATTGCAAATTTTCATTAGAAAGAACCTCTTTGCTTTGTCGCAATGCTTTAGAACCATTTTCATTAAACTCTTGAATGACTTCCCTTATGTCTTCAAATAATTAGTATAATACTTCGCTGCTTCCAACCACGTTTCCTATCGTGTCGTTATTGGTTTAGGTTATAAAGGCACATAAGGTTTAACTAGTTTAAATTTTTGTTTCGATAAGGCGCTATAGAAATATAACGAATCAAACGATATAAGCTATCGATAAAAACGGGGCTGTTACAAAATCATGAACACAGGCTGTATGTAAAATAAGAGGATAGTTTGCAAACTTAATACTACCTGTCATATTTTTATGAACCGCAAAGGCTTGTGATATGTAAAAATTTTCAATTGATAGCAAGACAGGTAGGATCAGAGTCTGGTAGAGCTGGAACTTTGTTCTTCGTTTTGTCGTTAAATCGCTTGCTTAGCGCATAGTAGCAGCGGTTTGCGATCGGTACTCGTTTTATGATTTCCAGGCTGACATTATTATTTTTGTTTATGGCGGAGCCAAGGTAGACAAAATCATCTACCACTTCAAAATTATAGTAGACTCTTTGTTCGTTAAAACAAATAACTTGGTTTTGTCCTCGTTTATCACCAGACCCACTTCAGCCAACAGCTTTTCAATGCTCGAAAAGGCAGCAGTAACATTTCGCAATCCACGTCCAATGATATCTATATCATCAGCATATGCAAGCAACATGTGACTTTTGTTGAAGATGGTACCATTCCTGTTTACTGCAGCCTTCCGCATGATCATCTCCATTACGATGTTAAAGAGATTGCAGGACAGACTACCGCCTTGTCTAAAGCCTCGCTTGGTAAAAAATGGATCTGACAGATTTGTGCCAATTTTCACTAAAGACTTCTTGTCAGTCAGTGTCATCCCGCAAAGTCGATTTAGCTTTGCGGGGATACCAAACTCAGCCATAGCATCCAACAATTTCTGTCGTATCGGATTGTCGAATGCAGCTTTGTAATCGATGAACAGATGGTAGGTGTCCATCTGCATTTCTTGGGTCTTCTCCAGGATTTGCCGTAGTGTGAATATCTGGTCGGTCGTGGATTTACCAGGTCTAAAACCACACTGATAAGGTCCAATCAGGTTCGCCGGAATGGGCTTTAGTCTTTAACATAACACACTACGCAGGACCTTGTATGCGATGGGTAAAAGGCTAAACCCGCGATAGTTGGTACACACACTTGGATCGCCTTTCTTAAACACCGGACATAGGACACTCAGATTCCAATCATCGGGCATGCATTCTCTGAGCCAAATTGTGTTTATGATGATTGGTGTGATTTCGTCACTTATGCTGCCTTCGGGAACGAGTAGAGATTGAATGTTTTGTCTCCATATTTGCAGCACACTCTGAGTGTCCGTGACCAGATTTCCGCCTCTGTCCTTACCTTTATTTTTTACCTTTTGGTATAAATTTCGGGCCTCACCTCTATCCCTGTTCTTTCGATATCCTTGCTTTCTCTTTTCTTCCGCAGCCGCTTTTTCCGCCTGAACAGGCTATTCATCTCCCTCGACATTCATCATCGTAATAGAGCTTGTCTGAGCGTGGTTTTTCATAACGTAGTACGGTCGTTGCGGCAGTGGTCATAGAATTCGCAATATGCTGCCACTGTGTGTCGGGGTTTGTTGGAAGTAATTGAGAGAGTTGGTTGGAGTTGGCATTGGCTATCTCGGTGGTATGCAGCTTTGCGATGTCTAGCTTCCTTTGCGTTTGATAACGTATGTTTTTAGCACTACTTAATCGTGTGCGTACCTTGGCTGAAACTAGGTGATGATTTCTTGTATTTTGATCGGGAGATATCCAGGTTGCCTTGTGGATATCTTTATGCGGGAAACTGGTTCCACTCACAACCATGTTTTTGCCGACGCGAAACTAACCAGTCTGAATCCGTTATCAGAGGTGTTGCTGTGTAGACTGAATTTTCTGACTGCTGAACCAAGAGCATCTTCCCTTTCTATTTTAGCATTAAAATCTCCCAGAACAATTTTAATGTCATGTGCGGGGCAGCGGTCATATATCTCCTCCAGGCTCTCATAGAATGCATCTTTACTGTCTTCGTCTTTGTCTTCCGTCGGGGCGTGTACACAAATCAGTGTAATGTAGAAATATTTCGCCCGAATGTGAATATTGGCTATTCGGTCACTTACAGGGTTAAACTGCGAGACCAGGTGTCGAAGTCTCTTGCCAACTATGAAACCACATCCTAATTCGTGTCTTTCTGCATGGCAGCTGTAAAAGATGTTCTTCTTCGTGTGCATTTCCTGTATGGCGGTGATGTCAGCCTTGTATTTGTCGAGGACATCCGCCAGTTGGAAAGAGGCACCATCTCTGTAGAGAGTTCGAACATTTCAGGTGCATATCTGTAAATCATGGCCTTATAACGTTTGCGGGGTCGGCAGCATTGTGGCGGGGGGTTCTAGTTATTTTTTTCATCGTGTTTCCATAATAGTATTTTATTTAATGAGAGTAGTTTATTAGGCCACCGTGCCCGATCCTAGTTTCTTGGGGCTGCCAAAGCCACTAAGAGAGCCTGTGTTGTTCAGTGGCATTGTCCGGGGAATACGTCATCTATCGGACATTGTGAGCTGCTTGGGAACCTCCAAAGAGAGCTTCTGGTTATTTCCAAATGAATAACAATCAGAAAGATTCAAATTAGAAAATTCCCCACTCCCCAGCAGATTACTCTCATGTGCATGATATATCACAATTCTGTGTAAGATCGGAGATATAACAAAAAGTACATTTGGTATATATTCAAGGGCCTAGATTGGCCACCCCGGTCAAAGGTGAATGTATGTATATCTCTTGCATCATGCCATAGAATCATGGGATCAGATTACCCCCAGATTCAGGATATATCCAGATTCTGTTTCAGATCGGAGGTATATCAGAAAGCACATGCAGAATATATGATATTGAGTATTACTAAAACTACATTTGATTGCCTAGATTTATCACTCCAGACGTAGTTAGATGAATATCTTTTGCATCACGCTATAGTCCTATGAGGGAAGATTCCTCCCAAATGTATGGAATATCCCATTTATGTTTCAGATCGGAGATATATCACAAAGTGTAAGCGTTATATATGATGTTGTGTATTAGCATATTCAAAACAATTTTTACTAACCAAATGTGTGCCTCGGTGACAATTAAAAAAAAAATTCTTACAACTTAATATCTTCATTGACTTCATGTTTCTTTTTTAATGCTGCTACTCTTACACCAAAAATATTAATATGCGAGGCACTCTAACCCAATACATTGTTAAATAAGAATGTAATGTGATGGCTCTTGTCTAATGATAATACATAAATTATATATGTTTTTAACATAGTCTTTGTTTTTCTATTGCATTTAATGGCAGCGTATGTGTGTGTGTGCATGTGGGTGTATCCGTTCTTATGGTTGTATGCGATGGTCTTATTTATCTTACAACTTGTGATTGAATGTGGTATAAGACTGCATAAGTGTGCGTACATGTATGTCGGCCCATGATCACATACAAAGGCATTTGTGTTTGTATTGGCCGCAAATGCAAACACAAACACACGCACACACACACACACACAGAATCTCTAACTCCTAAGTACAAACATGAATATCTTGAGCTCAAGTTTATTTACAATCTTCTCAAATTTATAATGTTTACTTTGATGTTGGTAATGCATATGTATACAAACACTCACTCGCACACACATATTGTCATACATACATACTGACGTAGCATTACATGTAAATGCGTTCATGTATGATTATCTGCACCAATGAAGGATATCCTTTTCGAAGTATGCACTGGATGCAGCAGTGAGGATGTAGAGTTGAGGGTTTGCAAGAATGTTTAGTGCTATTGAAAGCTTTAAAGTTCCCATTACATTCGTAAATAGTTGAGTACATAAGTATGTGAACGGGTGCGTGTGTGTTCATATACGTATATCACCACAATCTATATGTATATGTAGGATTCGAATGCAGGACATTAATATGACATTGATGGTTAGTATGGTTAATGTGAGTATGTGTGTGTGTTTGTGTGAGTGGATTTCCTTGTTGTGAAGAGTTCATAAGTTGTGTGTAGGTATATCCACAATATCTATTGATTTCTCTAGTCACATGTAAGTAATCATTTTAGTAAAGCGATAGGCAAAGAGGATTGCGTCGATTTTTCATGTCACAGCAATAGGAAGCTATGTCAAGATCTTTGGTTGGGATTGTTCACTGTTGTGAATTTTTAAATAATTCAAATTTTTGACTCAAACGTGAAGTTTACCTTATAATATGGGTCTGAGACATTGAATACTGTTGCTCGTGATATAAACGACATTCAAGTACATATTTGTAAACTGACAACTCAGGAGGATAATGCATATATTCTGGCCAAATATTATCAATAACGCAGATCTGTGGATGGCCTTTGACCTTGATCGGTTTGCGTTCCGAAATACTTAGAGCTGGCTAGGCCACACCCTGAGTAAACCCGCAGATGATATTGCAAGAGCAGCCAATAGAGGGAAATCACAAGGTATTAGATGATATCAATAGCTTGTAATAGATCTAAATGGAACCCATTTGTATAGGGACCCGGACAATTCTAGAGTGTAAAGGCTGTCCATCACGTTATCCTTAGGAAAACGGTACCAATTTTTAATTTTGTCTTAAAATTTGTTCGTACCACACACTTTTTGATTTTGCGACAACACATGATTTTGGGACTCAATTATGGGAACTGCACGTAAAGGTAGCCCTAAAAAGAAGAAATTTTGCATTAATCGTTTTGTCAAGTTACATGCCATAATAATTTAATATCCATTTGAAGTTAGTAAGTATCGTATAGGGGAATTTGTCTCGTTTTAGGCTCTTTTGTTTGACGTAACGTAAATACTATATGGTGGCGTATGATTATCATAAATAATATTCCACGTAAATCATACGGCAAGGAGTACATCCGTTTTATTCCTAAAAAATAATAGGGAAACGTTATATGAACAGATTAAAGGAATTGTAATTCTTAATTTTTTTTTTAACTTTTTTCAGCTAATTCGGACTAGTGGTTCTCGAGTTATGTCAAACAAAAGAGCATAAAACGTAACAAATTTCACTGTACGATACTTATTAACTTCAAATCGATATTAAACTATTATGGCATGTTACCTGACAAAACGAATGATACAGAATTTCTTCTTTTTGGGGCTACTTTTACGTGCAGTTCTCAGAATTGAGTCCCAAATCAATGACCTAAAAATGTTGTACTGTGATATGTGTTACTCGAGTGGGAATTTTTAAAAATATGTAATATTATTATAATTTTTTATAAATATGTTATGTTATAACAAATTTTTACAAATGTATTTCTTACTAGCTTCTTAAATATCCAAATTTTATCTAAATCAACATTCATCAAAACCGAGTCAAATTTCTGTCCGACTTCCCATTAAATTACATCTTGTTCTTATGGATACACTATATTATTCTATTCGACACAATTGTGCCTTCAATATACCGCCCTTCCAATTTTACGCCTCACCACTTAGTATTAACTATGCCGCATAAATAAAATGTTCGCGTTTGCTTATTGATATAATTGATTAAACATCTTGTTTTTTCAAACTAATTCCTGGTAAAATCCGTATTTACAAACCTTATAGATTTTTTTTTTTGATTATTTACAATTTTCATTGTCCAAAATTCGCCTCATTGACCATTTGTGTTTTGTCGGATCAGTAACGAAATTTATGGTCCATTAATTTTCATTATACCTCTGTGAATCTATGGGCCACCAATGGTGAACAATCGTTTCCCCTATGGAATTAAATTGCCACGACTACAAAATGTCTCGCTTTGGCAGTATCGTAAAAGCGTTTACCAGTGTTTGTTGCGACGAAACGAAATGATATTTTCTTCTTTTGTTAATTTGTTATTTGCTGATTAAACTTGTTTTCACTTTGCTTTTATTTCTGCTTTACTTCCGTTCCTGGTGCTGTTGTTGTCATCGCCGTCGTCGTCGTCCTTGCCTTCGTTTTGTCTGTTTTGTTGGCTTTTTAACACAAAAGACTGATTGAGTTGACCGGAAACCGGATATTTTTCTATTGGCAGTTCATTGATTTCGAATTTTTTGTTCTTGTTGCTGTTGTTGTTACCGTTCATCTTCTCCCTTAGCTGAAAATTGTAATAATCTTCAATACACTCGGACACTTATACATTCTTAGTAAGAACATGATTTTCTTTTTCTTTTTCGCTATTCGTTTGTGTTTTTTTTTGGTGTAGTTTGAAATTGATTTTTTACAAAGTAGCAATGGAGTGCTGAGGGAGATTTATTGGCGGGGGATTTATTGAAATGTATAGGAATTGTAGAATTTTTTGCTTTTTAAGCAAATGAAAACAGAAACGAATACAATGTTAAGTATTTGCTAACGAAAGAAGTTGGCATACATAATATTGAAAGGAACGTGCTAGGAAGAATACACATGGGAGTGGAGTTAAATTACATCATTAGCAATTATCTTAAGATTTTCATTATGTAAATGCAGGTTTTGTGCAAGATAATAACATCAAGGGGACACTTGTAAAGCTGGACAGGCATAAGTATTTGGGCTAAAATGTTTAAAACTAGGCCAAAGAATCTTATGCAAATGCATGTTTTTACTGCACATCCTAAAATGGAAAAGATCAAGTTATCTTTACGAATCATGAAATTTCCTGTAAATTGGCATCCATTTGTTATTGCATATTTTCGACATTTCGCAACATATACGTGTTATTGCATATTTATGCACATATTTTACAATAATTTCATGTTTTCGATGCATATTTTTGCTGTTTTGATTAAAAACCCTTTTTAAAAGTAAAACGCCTTTAACATTTTGTGGGACATCTTTTGGCAAATGAAAAAAGAAACGGATACAATGTTAGGGTTTTGCTAACGAAGGAAGTTAGCATACATAATATTGAAGGGAACGAGCTATGAAGCATACACTTGGAAGTGGAGTTACATTATATAATTAGCAATAATCTTCAAACTTTCTTTATACAAATGCATGTATGAGGCAAGAGAATAACATTAAGGTGAGACTTGCAAAGCAGGACAGGCATAAGAATTTGGACTGAAATGTGTAATAACTAGGGCAAGGAATTTTATGCAAATGCATGTTTTTACTGCACATCCTAAAATGAAATCGGTTAAATTATCATTACGAATCATGAAATTTCCTATAAAAAAACAAATTTGTTATTGCATATTTTGGATATTCCACGAAATATACGTGTTTTGCATATTTTAGCATATTTTACAATAAATGTATGTTTTGGATGCATAAAAAGTAAAACGTCTTTAACGTTTGGTGGGACATCTTTCAGTAAAAGTCGACTTTTAGTTTGTTACACAATATTTTTATTAAACTGACAATAATTGTATTGTCAATTGTCCCTTGTAAGCGTGTAAATGCAAGTCTTTATGCATAATGTTCATCAACGACCCGGCTACAGACCCGGTTTGCTCAAATTTTTGCACGATTTTTCCGATTGTACGCACATTTGGACGATTAAATTAACCGAAAAAATCACGAAGTGCACGATATGCGTTTTGATTTAACACCCATTTTCATAATAAGCCTGAATAACTTTAACGCGTTGCTCGATTGTGTATCTTTCCATGGTTCAAATTGAGTTAGTCTGAAATTGAGAAATGTCAAATGATATGCAGAAAAGAACTTGACGTTTAGGTGTGGTTCACATTCAACATCGGCCCTTACAATTTAACCAGCCTTTTTTAGTAACAAAAAAAAATGAAAAGAGCATAATTCTTTGAAAGATGCATTAGCTCCGGTAAATAACTCTATAAAGAAAATAAGTGATGTAAAGGGTCGATTTTAAATAATTATATATGTACATATATAAAAATGAATTGTTTTCTAAATTTTTTTTTTCCAAAATAAAATATAATTTTTAAAAAAAATTTGGAAAAAATTTAAATTGCATATTTTATGTGTTTTTAGTGCATATTATTGAATTTTAAGTGCATATTATGTGCGCATATTTTAGATTTTTAGTGCATTTCGAGTGATACGTTTGGAGTTTCAATTGACGAGTATTGAATTTCAATTGATGAGTTTTGAATTAGAATTGATGAGTTTTGAATTTCAATTGACGAGTTTTGAATTTCAATTGACTAATTTTGAATTTCTATTGACGAATTTTGATTTTCAAGTGGCGAATTTGAATTTCAATTGACGAGTTTTGAAATAATTATACATGTAAATATATAAAAATGAATTGTTTTCTAAATTTTTTTTCCAAAATAAAATGTAACTTTTAAAAAAAATGTTGGAAAAAATTTTAATCGCATATTTTATGTGTTTTAAGTGCATATTATTGAATTTTAAGTGCATCTTATGTGCGCATATTTTGATTTTTAGTGCATTTCGAGTGATACGTTTGGAGTTTCAATTGACGAGTCTTGAATTTCAATTGATGAGTTTTGAATTTTAATTGATAAGTTTTGAGTTTCAATTGACGAGTTGTGAATTTCAATTGACTAATTTTGAATTTCTATTGACGAATTTTGATTTTCAATTGGCGAATTTTGAATTTTTATTGACGAGTTTTGAATTTCAATTGATGAGTTTTGAATTCAAATTGATATGTATTTAATTTCAATTGTCGAGAATTTAACTTTAATTGATATTTTTTGAATTTCAAATGGAAAGTTTAAATTCCAATTGATGTTTTTTGAATTTCAAATGGCGAGTTTTGAATTTCAAATGGATTGTTTGAATTTCAATTGATTTTATTTGAATTTCAATTGAAAATGATGTAGACGTATGGTATCTGAGTGTTCTATGTCCTATGCTAATTGTGTGTACCAACTATAGCGGGATCAGCCTTATAACCATGTCTAGTGTGTTATGTGAAGGACTAAAGCCCATCATAGCAAACCTGATTGGACCTAATCAGTGAGGTTTTAGACAAATTCTGGAGAACACCCTACAAATGAAGATCGACACTACCATCGACTATAAAACTGCTGTATAACATACTTCCACTAAACAGGGACAGGCATTAAGTACCTTTGCTTTTCTATTGCCATCTGACATGCATATTGTGCCACTATGCCTTTTACGCTATGTTTAGATTATGGAGTTTGAAATTTCTTTTTTCTCGTACAATATTACGCAGAGGTATGAGAGAGTATCCCTGAATGAATTTTCAGTGCTACCAAGGAGATAGGCTCCACGATGAGATCTTGCTGAACAGAACCAGTTGGGTCTTGTTTGAATTAACTCTGAGAGTATTTTCGGCCGCCCACTTCGCCATAGTGAGAAGGTCTCTTTGAAGGATGCACAACACATAACTACTATAGGGAGAACCGAATACAGTTCAGAGCGCGGTCTTATAGTAAGGGGATAGAATACCAACTTGGGGTGTACCCTATAGGGTGATCGGATACTATATGGAAACAAAATTGCAGATTTTTTTCGGTGCCACCCCAAAAAATTATAAGTCTTTGCAGATTTTAGGATAGCTTAAGTTTGGGCACGATTGGATTATGTTAACCAATGCCGCTTTGAGCTATTACAGCCAGTTTTGGGGGCATAACTCAAGAACGACTAGTCCAATTTTAGTAAAATAAAAATCTTATATTTAAGAAATAAAATTTCTTTAATCTGTTCACATAAGATTTCTCCCCGATGTTGTCGTCAGCAACTTCGCGGTATAAGTGTCGAGACAATCGGTATGTCTAGTAAAAGCTTCTCAGACAATGACGTTCGCATTCGTTGATAAACAAGTAGGTGGCGTAAGTTGTGAATCTAAAAATAGAAAGCGTGTTAATTCACAACAACTCGAGAATGGGATAGCTTCTCATTCATGGGGTGTAAAGGGAAATTAAATAAGTAAGTAAGTGCCAGGTTCTACTAAATTGTATATCTCTAAGACTAGAAAACAAACAATCACATTTATAATATTAATAGGTAAGGAAAGCATTAAAATGGACAAAATCTTCTGTTGCAGTTCAAAAACTTTTGTAAGCTTAAAATCAAAAATTTTTCTCAATAAAAAATCTTGTTTCTACTGTATAATTAGCTTATTTAATTTTCTTTTTTATTTTAGGCAAGATTCCTGAAAAAATCTGTCACATAAGGTAAGTTTTTATAAATATTTATAGTTGTATGCATTTTCACAATTATGTATGCCAATTATCTAAATCAGTGCCAGGCAAAAACGAAGGCACGCACATACAGATATTATGTGTTTATATATGTGAATCAAGCGTGTGTAGTGATGCTTTTACATTGCT
Organism: Muscina levida; assembly: GCA_964034835.1. NCBI lineage: Eukaryota > Metazoa > Arthropoda > Insecta > Diptera > Muscidae > Muscina > Muscina levida. The sequence goes on from OZ035880.1 coordinate 134,925,915, forward strand.
CATGCAGAGACTATTATTGCCGGCCTCGCGAGGTTATGGAGTGCCTGGCACTGATATAAATCAACGCAATCTAATGAAATAGGATTCTGTACTCCGAAATTTTAGACCACCCGTAACAAGTACCAATACGATTTATGCATATTTGAAAGGCAACGAACACGCGACTACCCTGTGCTTACTCTGGATTCGCATTAAACAAACTCGGGAATACCGAAAAACTACTAAAACTTTTTTGCCCAGAAAACTTCTAGAAATAGTGATATTCGGAATACAAAGTCAAACGTCTGTTTCGAGGACGACTTAAAAAATCTGATAGTTTATTACTGGAATATATCTCAACATTGACTTTTCACAAAGTAAGATGTATGTTACGAAGGCGGCTTAAAAAATCCGGAAGTTCATGATTGAAATAAATCTTAACATAGACTTAAGTTAATCGAAGGAACAGAGCCTAAAGGCTTATGTCAAATCTAGTGCAGTTCCATTCTATATTCGACTAACATTTTCAGTTTTTTTTTGTAAAGTGATGGTTAGAACGATCGACTACCATACGGGAGATCCATAGTTCGATTCTCATCTCCGGTCATCTATATTTTTCTTTCTTTGCCAGCGCCCTCGATGCTGTCAACAGCAACTTCGCAGTATAGTGTCGAGTCAAGTTGACGCTTTATATCGTTTCAATATAAAAATCAATGAATATTTCATTTGAACCAATTCAACCATATATTGAGAGTAATATGTTATTTAAGAGATAACTTCAATTCTAATTATAGGACGTGTTTTCGTATATCCACATATTACTTAGCAACTGATAAGTCCTTATTTACAGTTTCTTGTCTTTAGCCCCGAAGATGTGTATTTCTAGTATTAACTAATTTTTTTCCTCTAACGTTTGTAATTCAAGTAATTTTCTCTTAGCTGCAGCAGCTGTCCAGAACTTGCCATTACTAAAAGCGTTCCCTATATTTACATATATCTTTTTTTCTATTGCCACATGTGTTTGCTGTGGAAATTCTTAAAATCTTATCCACACTGTATGAATAGATATACATTGTTTTCCACGACTGAAAATCCTATTCTCCGTTTACTGCTAACATTAGTATATTTTTAGTATAATTGCTTAGTTTGGCATACCCTATCACCTTCATAGTTAAAACAACAATTTGCTATAAAATTCTTCTTTATATGTTTGTTTATATTTTCGGCCAATATTCATTAAACACGCATCATTTACCACTCGGCCCAACAAACATCATTACGATGTAAGTAGGACCTAAATAATAGGGAGGGAGACAGGAGCATTCATTGATGCTGGCAAATGTATTTGTGTTTAAGGTTCTATGTATAGTGTCGTGGTATTAACAAAATTATGTTTATGACAAAACCATAAGTGGGGACTAGCACACAATACACATGTTAGTAAATTCATAGACCTATGGGGTATGTTGTGTATGTATGAGTAATTCCATGAGGAAGATGTCATTAGAAATGTTACACTATTTCTGGAAAATTTATGTACTTTTGTGTGTAACTAAACTATGCGCCTCTTCACATTTGCTACCCCTTTGAACGGTTGTCCAGTTGGATTTGTTCCCAAGTGAATAGGAATCAAAAAACTCACCTATATTCTTCTGCAAAATGCAGGAGCCACATTACAAAAGGGAAAATGAGTTTGGTTTCATTGTTCGGTTCAAGATCTATTCTTTTATTGATAATAAAATATGTTTTACAAGAGTTGTGTGAAATGGATTATGTTGACAGCTGGCAGGGCGAATAGCTATTTCGATAGTTGCCAAACTATCTCATCGGCACCCTTTGCTGTGCCTTCTCCACACATTATCACAACCTTAAGTGTTAAAAGCTTTAAGAAACCATCGAGAAGCCCAAACACACCGGTGAAAAAATGGTTTAAACGAAGACCACATGTCAACATAATCCACACAAGCTCTTGTCTATGATTGGTCCATCGGGCAAAATTGCATAGAATTGTTTTTGGCAACAAATGCTAACTCAGTGTACCTCCCGTGACTGATTTGCTCTTGTTTTGTATTGTTGATCTATGTATGTGAATAATGAGTTTGGTTTCATTCTGTGAAATGAATGGATAGCTATTTCTATAATTTGAAAAAAAATTTAATAACTAAAAAATAACCTTCATCTTTGGACCAAACTTTACAATGTTTTTCCCAAGACTTTAAAGAACATTTGATCATAATTTTCATCAAATTTCTTTGTTTACCTGACATGGTTTGCCTCATATGGCTCTCCTGCATATATGTATATAACACAGTAACACATAAACATTGTGTAATTTGTGTTATACAAGATTTTATTATGATGACGACGACGACGTCTACTATGGTGATGATGATAGTAATGGCACAAACATCGATGGCACTAAGAGTGTCCTTCTTTTGTTTTATTATGTGCAAATATATATATGTATACATATATATATAGGCACATGTGCTTACGTTTCTTTTATTTGTTGATGTTAAAGTAAATACTCGAGGTTAATGTAAATACTCCCAGCCTATTTATGTAAATCATAAAGTAAATCTAAGGTTTATTTACATAAATTTCTATACTATGGTGTGTAGTGCAATGTTGTTGTAGTCTTAAGTTATCTAAGAAGGATTATTGCTGTCTTTAGAGATCCTAGAATAATAAGGGGTAAACTGTGAAAATGTATAAATAACGCCGGTAAAGTATTAAAGAGTTCAATTGATTAAACAGTTCATCTCCATTATGATGTAAAAAAATTGCATTAAATACTGTCGCCTTGCCTAAAGTCTCGTTTAGTAGAAAATGGCTCAGCCGAATTGTGTCAGTCAGTGTCATCTCGCAAAGTCGTATAAGTTTCGAGGCGATACCAAACTTAGCCATTGCATCTAATAATTTCTGTCGTATCCGACTGTCGAATACAGCTTTGTAATCGATAAACATATGGTAGGTGTCGATATGCAGTTCTTGGGTCTTCTCAAGGGTTTTACATGAGTCTCACTTTGAAGGCCTTACCCATGGTGTGCTGATCACACTGGGCATATTACAATGCGATTGCCAGCGCCTCCCTAGGATAACACAGCAAGCCTGAGCTATCTAGGAATAGGAGTCGACATTGGGAGTTGTCGACTCTTTCTTCCAGCCATGGGATACCAAATTGGGTATGACAGTATGGGCCATACCCCCTTCTGGTCAAGGTGAGGCCTATCTTACCACCTCCGCTACTCTATGGGTCTGTAGCACCCGGTTGCAATGCATCTCCACATCGAGCCCGAAGGCTCTACCAGCGATTTCGGTTTAAACCACAACCCGGGAGATGCTCCCACAAGGGGGCCAACCACCAACCGATCAGGCTGGAATAAGTGCCGTGACTCCAGATCCCCACGCTACCGGTCACACTCACCGGTGGGAGTTTCGCAGAGAAGCTGCTACCAATTTGTGTTTTTTTTTAAAACCATACTTCACAGAATTGGTCACCTTACACAGAAAAGAAAGTTTAGACTGAAACTTTTACATACTCACAAGTACCAATGCCTACACATTAGCACCCCAAGTAGATGTAACGGTCGATACTACAGTGCAAGGATGCAGTACCCTCACCGGTGGGAGGCGGATGAAGTTCCAAACCCCTTTCGCTCGACGATGGTGAACGGCAACCATGTATTTATAAGGCTTGGCCCGTCTGAACCCCCGTGAAATCTATAAGACACAGATGAACAAGGTCATGTACGGGAGACCTTGCACGCTCGAATCCCATGTCACCCATACGCAGAAAAGAAAGTTCAGACTGAAACTTTTAAATACTCGCAAGTACCAATGCCTACACATTAGCACACCAAGTAGATGAAACGGACGATACTACAATGCCAGGATGTAGTACCTACCGGTGGGAGGCGGGAGAAGTTCCAAAACCCTTCCGCTCGACAATGGTGAACGGCAACCATGTATTTATAAGGCTTGGCAGGTCTGAACAAGGGTACATACTAGAGACCTGGTACGTGTGAATCCCATGTCACCCACGGTACCAAAAAAAGGCCTCAGGTAGGACCTCGTAGAAACTACTACCAGTTTCAACTCCTGGCAGTTCAGCGACTGTGACAGCCGCCATTAGGGAGCCTTTGTGACCTCAGACACACAGGAAAGACCTGCCTAATCAAGGTCAGCAGACACGCTTCAACAATTATCTCGAAATAGCTCTACGTCGCGCTAACAGTCTGGAAGTAAACTCTATTGCTCTAGCGAAAGCCCCCTTCCTACTCTGGTAATCGCCAATCCCTGGAGATCCCTTATATCATCATATAAGGGACAATCACATAATCGTGCAACCAGTCTTCAGACAGTTCTCCGCAGGTCTTGAAGCGGCCGGACAGGGTTCTCTTATGCAAAAAGGCATTGAGCGACCCAAGTCCCCTTAGTAGAAAACCAGGACAAAGATTGAAACCAAAGTCAGGGTTCTCTTCAACATACCTAACACAAGACAGAAACCTATATGTAATACGTCCGTTTTCGCTTTCATCCCAACGTTTTGCCATCTCAGCAAAACACTCTCGTCAAGATTCAGCGGGGCAGCACCCATTAAAACCTGCAAAGCCTCCGTCGATACCGTACAAGAGAGGGCCTTGCGATACCCGGAAGCAGTTTTCACCACCTCGTACCACACAGAAGACCCATATACTGCCATGGCTGCAAAGAACCCTGATAAACAGTACGGACAGCTCGTCTACTAAGACCACAGTCGTTCCTAAGCACTCGTCTCAGGTGGCAGACAGCACCAACCAGCTTGGCCTTCAACCTATCCAAATGAGGCAAATAGTTCAACCGTTCTCCCATGGCGACATATTTGCTTTTTAAATTTTGGTAGAACTTTCGGGCTTCAACTCTATCCCGGTTATTTCCGATACCTTGGCTCTCTCTTTTCTTTCACAAACGCTTTTTCCGCCTGAACAGGCGTTTCATCTCTCTCCTCTTCTCATTATAACGCTCCGTCACCGCACACGTTGCCATGGTAGAGCATTTTTTTCTCAAACATTTCGCGACTTTCATCAGCGTACCAGGGCTTCTCTGACCGTGGTTTTTCATAACCCAGTACGGTTGTTGCGGCAGTGGTCATAGTATTCGCAATATGCTGCCATTGGGTTTCGGGAACATCAGAATTAGACGCTGCAACGTCACAGCATTTACATTCAACTAAAAGACGACACAGGAGGATTATTGCAGGCTTTCGAACGATGAGGAGGATATTGAGACCATTAGAGCAATTGCAGTCTTGCCGCATTCAAATTCGTGTCATTCTGCATAGCAGCTGTAAAAGATGTCACAGTTCTTTCGTCGTGTGCATTCCTGTCCCGTCCATATAATTTCCTATAAGGAGGTGATGTCAGCCTTCTATTTCACAGTACAAAATTTTTCAGCTCATTGATTTGGGACTCAATAATGAGAACTGCATCTTTCGTTTTGTCAAGTTACATGCCATAATCATGCACTTTAGGTTACTCAATATTGCTTATTGTTATCACATTTGCTACCTCTGAACGGATGTTCAATGGCATTTTGTCGGGGAATACGAGATCTGTCGGACGTTCTGGGCTGCTTGAGGACCCTCAATGAGAGACTCTGGTTCTTCCCAAGTGAATAACGATGAGAAAGCCTCGTATTAGAAAATCCCCTATTCCTCACTTTATAGTGGATTTGTTTTAAAATATGACGAGTACATCAGTAATATATTTGAAGCAGTATATTAAAATGGATAACTTACCATTATAGAGAAATAATATGAAATACATTCGAAAAATAATCAATGAAAAACTATGGTACTTCCGGGGCGTCAATATCCTGCTCAATAATAGCCTAATCTGTTTTTGAATTAGATAAGAAATACAAAATAATTATCAAATTTAATATACAAATTAAAATAATTATAGATTTTATAAGATTTGAACTAATCATAAACCTAATTAATAAATCAAATTGCAATTGCAATCACGCTGACTCTTACTCTTTATTTATAGACATGTTCGAGAAATGTTGCACGCCCACCCTCTTTGTTGTGTAAAGTATTCAACATACCCATATAATTATATTTACAATTAGATGCCAATCACAGCATTTAGTTTTCTTTGTACTTGAGATAATTAAAAATACGTAAATTGTGAAAGTTGCAAAAGTACTGGTGATGTTTGTAACCACTCCACAAAAAAATCTGAGATGTCGAAAGGGGATTGAAAATATTTATTAGCATGTAAAATCTTGACCTATATAAATATACACCCTTGCATACACATCTTAAGACAATGAATGTAAGTGATTTATATAGTTGAAATTTAAATTGGAATTTAAATCCAATGTAATGTGAAAAAAAACAAACGTTAACAACACAGTATAACTCATGCTTTTGGGACTCAATTCTGAGAACTGCACATGAAAGTAGCCCCAAAAAGAAGAAGTTCTGCATCATTCGTTTTGTCAAGTTACATGCCATAATAATTTAATATCGATTTGAAGTTAATAAGTATCGTATATGGGAATTTGTCACGTTTTAGGCTCTTTTGTTATATTGTTATATGGTGGCGTATGATTACCATAAGTAATATTCCAAGTAAATCGTACGCCACGGAGTAAAACAGTTTTATTGTAAATGCTACAAAACAAACCCAGTTTAAAATCATTTGATGAATGGAAAAGTGAAACTGTTGCTTATGTAGGGAAACGTTATATGAACAGATTAAAGGAATTGTAATTCTTAATTTTTTTTATTTATTTCAGCTAAATCGGTTTTAGTGGTTGTCGAGTTATGCAGTTCTCAGGATTGAGTCCCAAATCAAAAAAAAAAATGTTTTACTGTACAATTAAGTAATAAGTATATTAATAGGTAATCTAAGTCAGCATAATGTATTTTATTACATTCCAATACATTTGTTTCATAGATGTCAAAGTTAATTTATTGCTAAACTGTGGTGAAGATAATCCATGCCACACGCCGTAGTCAATAACCGTGATGTAATTCCATTGTTTTCTTAAAATTAAATTACTAGGTCTAGACAAAACAAATCTAGCCTAGAGGAAATGTTTTGTCTGTTCTCCATTTTTTCTTTTGCTACTTTGTTGTTAAGCTCTACAATGGTTACCCAGGTTTTACAATTCCACATACGTAGGCAGATAGCTGTTGATATTAAAATCAGACATAAAACATTGCTTAACCAATTTTCTACTATACACATGTAAATACTGCTTTCTACGCTGACGAAATACATATGAGATTTAATCATCAGTTTATGATGTTATTACACATTCTAATATTTCCATCAAATCCATATTGCTGCTACTACATTCACAATGAAGAGCACCCACTACAGAGGCAAATGATTCAGAGTATTCATGAAAATAAATATGTACATAAATGAATGATTTTAGATTTGTCATCTATGTTATTATGAATGTATCGTAAATAATTCTCTTTGGCGACAAAAGGGATGTCATAAATAAATGTCTTGAAAAACCAAAACAAAAATACATTTATTATGAATTTCACAATTTTGATTTTCATAAAAAATCTAATAATGTTGTGTGTGTGCCATTTTGCAATCATTATTGTATTTACGATGTATGATACTGTCTATGGATGGGAGGTTAGGGTGGTACTGTATAGGAGAGGCAATTTTTTGTATTGTATGAAAGAGTTAACAAGATTAAATCAAAAGTTTGATTAATGCTCTAATATATTCCCTATATGCCGACTAAATTTCATAAAGGGATATTTATACAGCTAATGCTCTTAAGATATAAAATAAAAAAACTCGTATTGGAGATATTAAAATAAAAAATGTTATAGAAACATTTAGAAAGAGTTGTAGTTATTGAATGTTCTTTTCACATCTGTTTATGGAAACCTCATTATGCAACTTAAACTTAATTTTCCTTTACACCAAATGAATGAGGTATGGGATAGTTTCTCGCGTTGTTGTGAATTAACACGCTTTCTATTTTTAGACTCACAACTAACGGCACCTACTTGTTTATCGACGAATGCGAACGTCAGCTATTTGAGAAGCTTTAAATAGGCCAGCCGATTGGCTCGACACTATACTGCAAAGTTGTTATCGACAACATGGAAGGAGCCACCGATAAATGAAATGTAAATGACTGAGACAGGAATCGAACCCTGGTTTATCGCGTGATAGACGCGTGTTCTCTATGTCAAGTTTGCTGATGAGAATTCGTGGCTGAATCCGTAATAGCTAACAGACTGCCTGGTATTTCGCGAATATCGAATCCGGTCCTGATTTTGAATAAAACTAAAAATTGAAAATTAAATTACCAGTTCTAGACAAATATATATTTAAAAATATAGTAATCAGGATTTTTGTTGTTGTTTTTGTACACTTTTTATTTACAATAATCCCACAAAAAAAGTCCAGTGGAGTAAGGTCTGACTACCTGGAAGCCAACGGAAAGTTGAGTTTCTTAAAATGAGCCTGTTAGGAAATTTTCTTCTAATTCGGCCATAAATGGATGAAATGGCTATGTGTGCAGATGCACCATCTTGTTGAAACCACACAAAGTTGAGAAGATTTCTTTAAGCGTGCTTAAGTGACGGTCTCCAGTAACCGTAACGCCTCGTCCGTTTTGATCAAAGAAGTATGGACCGCCAAACAGCGTGAAGTAATTGCACACCATACTGTGACGCGAATTGGATGCAATTCATTATCATGCAGTATTTCTGGGTTGGAACCACTCTATATGCGACAATTTTGTTTGTTTAGAACGAAATGAGCTTCATTAGACAGGATGATAGCGGCTTTCATTAGCCACCCTGTATCACAAAGAATTATTATTTTTTCTTTGGGTTGGATAGAAGCCAAATTTCTGAAGAGTTCTTCCAAAAAAAATCAAAAATGAGTTCAAAATAATTGAAAAATTTAACCAAAATGTTTCCCAAAAGTTATGGACATTTTATTTCGAAATTTGTGAGTATATTTTAGAAAATTGCATAAAGTCCGCTATACTGTAATTGTGGGAATGATTTTCTAGCTAGTGTTTGTTCATCCATTCGCATGTCATTTCCGAGCCAGCGAATTCAATCTATTTGGACGTGCTTAAATACGTCGGTGTGGCTAAACAGCTCATGGGTCATACGGCGAGGGTACTCTCTGTTAACAATAATGGATTGAAATGTTTTTCAGAGAAATTTTCTCTCGAAGGCTGACAAAACAAATTCATCTGCTTGTGTTTGTCCTTAGGATGCTGCGCCTTAGAGCAAGACAGGTAGGAACACTATAGGCTCCACGAAAAGCCCCCCAATGAAATAACGCCCAGGAAATAACCCCCAATGAAATAAACTCCAAAAAATTGGACATAACACAAAAAAACAGTGAATGAAATACCATCGTAAAATAAATGAATTAAACCCCAAAGCGAAAACGAAACAACCCCCAATATTATTTCCTATAGTTATTTCCTCTGAAATAACACCCAATGATGAAAATTAAATAACCCCCAATGAAATAAACCCCATCAGCAATAAAAATGAAATTATGCCCAAAATTCATAAAAGCGTCAGTTTCACCAATGATTTCATGAAGTCAATATGGACCAACATAAAATTCGCAAAATTATTGAAATGAATTGTGTGGATCGTAGATCGTTGTAGCCCTGCTCTATTTTCACAGTTCGGAATACAATTTGCCTTTTACGTTTGGCCTTTTCACAACCACCCCTAATGTTCACAACCAAATCAAACTCTCTGCTTTTATTGAATTCTTCCTTCTGAAGAACTATTACAAAATTTAAAAACAATTCCATTTTTAAATATCATTCTCAAAATGAAAAAAAGGTCGGTGCATTTTGTTGATTTTCTATTCGTCAATATAAACACAAATGGAAATATCTGTAAACATTCAAAATATATTGTTATATATTTACAGGCTAAAAGTTTTCTTGTAAAATGCCTATTTTTATTTAATTATAACCCCTACAAACCAACAGCTTTAAAAATGAAACAACCCCCAAATAAAAAATGAAATAACACCCAAATTATACACGATATGAAACAAGCCCCGAATTTAAAAAATTGGTTGGGTGTTATTTCATTGGAGATTATTTCATAATTTGAAAACTCGAAATGAGGAATAAAATAATTCCCAAAGAAAAATGAAAAACGACCCCAAAAAATTGGGAGTTATTTCATATGAAATAACACCCAAAAATATATGTTAAAAATTTGGGGAATATTTCATTTCCCGTTTGGGCGTTATTTCATTGGGGGGCTTTTCGTGGAGCCACACTATATGATAAAGTTGGAATTTTGCTCGTTGAGGGAGAGCTTTGTCATTAATTCGCTTCCTTAGCACATAGTACCAGTGGCTTGTGATCAATACTATTCTCTGAATTTACTGGCTGACATTATTATATTCGTTGAAGGTAGAGCCAAGGTAGACAAAATCATCTACTACTTCAAAGTTATAGTTGTCAACGTTCACGCAGCGTCCCAAACGGATAGTCATTATTTTGGACGTTGCTTTTATTTTTGACCATTCCAGACTTTTTTGTGGGGTTTTTTTGAAATCCCGTGTTTACGTGAACAAGCCTGAGACCCTGAAAGTCCTCAACGACAACATTCGACACGTCGCCCGAAGTTCTCGCCGAAGTGATGAAAAATGCCATAAAACAAGCCGGTATGGCAATCAATTGTGACTTCGCCCATTTGGCAGATGTCATCTTCTCGACTTAGCCAATAAAATTCTAAGATTCAGATAAACATAATCAAAAGACAGAAACGAAGTTTTTCATCTAAAAAGCGAAACAACAACGGATGAGTTGTAGTTTATAAAAATTTTATTACAATAGGTTCAATAATTTGACCTACTTTTTAAAAAGGGGTGTATGAGTTTTTCTAATTTTGCCCGTTGGGCTACTATTGTTCCAAAAAAGAAGGTTTTTGATTTAAAATTAATAAAATAGTTCTTTATTATAATTAGTTTTAGTTTAGTTGTAGGTATTCAATTTATGTTGGGACAGGTCACTGTCTTAATAACGCAGCAAGGCAGATTTATTTTTTAACGCAGCAAGGTAGATTTATTAATTGACGCAGCAAGGCAGATAACTTAATCGTTTGACTTCTTTTTCTCGACTGTACACTTTGTTGAGCAAACAGCTATAACGTAAATAAATAAGGTACCTATTACAACTAACATACAAAACATCATACAAGCAATTTACAAATAAAATTTAAGTACCTATTTTGAACATATGAACACATTGAATACATGCATATAGGTACATTAGAATAAGGAAACATTAATAATATGAAAACAAAAGACGAATATAAAGAAATAAAATATTATAAATAAAATTAACAACAAATGAATAAAAAACATAAAAAAATTTAAATAAATATAAATAAAATCCCCAACAAGGGGTGTGGTACCTCCCATTTCCTAGTGAGACGTAATTCAAATAAATAAATAAACAATGTTTTTCATTTAGAAAAAAGTGAGAGCCAAACAACATCGGATGACTTCTTTTGGTCCACCTTGTATTATCATCGCTTGTGACATTTATGCAGCAGCTTTCCGCAAGATCATCTCTCATACACATTGCGAAATCATCGCCGCCTGTATTAAAAAACTCTGCCGGCTGTCCATCGCCACCCCTAGCTTTATTGTGTTAAAGCAGTGAAAGGCATCACACAGCCTCGCGAGGTCGAGGCAATTTACACATATTCGAAAGTTTTGTTTGATTGAAACAGTCAGTCTCTGTTTGAGTGTTACGAAAGCAACACTACACACGCTTGTTTCGTATTTGACGCAAAACTAGACACAGGTAAAGATAGAGAAACAATGTTGAACGATTTTTGGGAGACCACAACATTTTCCCCGTGTTCAATTCGACAGCTCTGACGCTTCTTGTGCGATCGCACACAAGCACACCATGTTGTTGTGTGCGTGCTTTTGGTCATGCCTACCACTGTTTTAAAGAGGTGCAGTATGTTTGGGCTAGGTGAGGGACAATGTACTCCGTCGTCAATGATTGCCGTGATTTCGACACTATTCCTCCCTTTGGAGAATGAGCAGAATACAAAATTTTTTCCTCTATATTTGTAGCAAACTCCGCGTGTCCGTGACCAGGTTTCCATTTCTGCCCTTACAGTTGGTGATTCCTGTTCCACAACCTTAGCTTTATATCTTTCGGTAAAACTTTCGGGCTTCACCTCTAACCCTGTTCTTTTTTTACGCCTTTGTTTCGTCTCTCTCCTCTTCTCCTTATATCGTTCAGTTATAGAACGCGTTATAATTGGCCTTGTACGTAGCATCCATTCCCTGAGACAATACTAGGGCTTGTCTGAGCGTGGTTTTTCACAGCACATTACGGTCACTGCGGCAGTGGTCATACAATTCGCAATATATGTCGAGAACATCTGTATTAGGTGCTTTTTTTTGGCAGTAATTGGGAGAGTTAGTTAGAGTAGGCATTGGTTATGTCGGTAGTATGCAGATTTGTGATGTCTGGCTTCTTTTGCGTTTGGTTACGAGGATTTTTAGAACTACTTAATCTTGTGCATACCTTGGCTGCAACTAGGTCGTGATCTGAGTCTATATTTCCACCGCGCATCACACGCACGTTCATAACGCCTGACGCATGCCTTCTATCGATTACCACGTGAATATGTTTATGCAAGGATATTGTTCCACTCATTACCAAATTTTTTACCGACGCGATGTCAAACAGTCTAGAGTTCTCTATGGGAGGTGGTGTTGTATAGACTAAATTTTCCATCTGTTGAGCCAAGAGCATCTTCCCTTCTTAATTTAGCATTAAAATCTCTAATTTCTTGGCCCTCGCAGCGGTCATATGTTCTCGTCTTTGTTCTCCGTCGGGGCGTGGACACAAATCACCGTGATGTAAAAAATATTTCGCCTTGATGCGGTTAGTGACTATTTTGTCACTTACCGGATACAACTGCGAGAACATATGGCATGATAGTCTTGTGTTCTAACCGCTATGCCACTGCCGACTATGAATCCACATCCAAATTCGTGCCTTTATGCATGGCGGCTGTAAAATATGTTACAGTTCTTTCGTCGTGTGTATTCCTGTCCTGTCCTGTCGAGGACATCAGCCAACTGGATGGACGAAAAATCTCTGAAGAGTATTCAGACATTCCAGATGCATATCCTTTAATCCTGATCATTATTATGTTAGTGGGGGTGGTCAACATATGGGGGGATGATGGTTCTTTTCTTTCTTTTTGTTTTCATGATAGTTTTTAGTTAAGGAGAGTGGCTTACTAGTCGACCAGGCCCGTTCCTATTTTCTGGGGCTACCAAAGCCACTAAGAGATCCGTTGAGCTTCAGTAACTTCTGTAAACTACTCCGTAAGACACATCGGTGGTATGCCAGTGAGGTTAATCAACCTTTTGCCTTGTAACATTTGATACCCGGGCATTGCAATGGAGCAATGGTCTATATGACATCGTGAGCTGCTTGGGGACTCTCGTTGAGAGATTCTGGTTATTCCTAAGTGAATAACGATCAGATAACTCACTTAAGAAAACCCACATCCTGGTGCATATCCTTAAATCATTGTACACTTTGTAGAGAGGGCCACCCTAATGCCCATGCCATATGTACCCGTTGAGTACATACATTTGCAATCAGTTTAAAGTACAAGCCAACGTACACAATACAATACATAGTACATAAAAGAAAGCATCATTGATTGAACATTAAACGGATTTTCAAATGAAATCACTTGGAGGATGTGATTTGAACAAAACATCATTGTTTCAATTTGATATTGATGGTTATATGAACGTCGTAATAATATTACGCACACATACACATGTACATAAGAATACATTGTGTGTGCACATAGATCTTAATGTTGATGATATACTAAGAAACATGTATTTATATATGTACGTTCGCATATAAACGAGAACAAATTTGTGTACACTTGAGTGTGTTTGTGTGTGTGTTTGTGCTAGATGCATAACGAAACCAATCAAGCAAATATTTTCGGGATGTATGAATGTGCTCAATCAAAGATTTTGTAACTAGTATTGAGATATTATGTGTACCAACATTGTTAAACGAATCTCTTGTCCGGCTTCAAGGGAATAATGTCGTTTGTATTTTTGCTTTTATTGCAAATCAGTAAAATCTAAATCCTTTGCAATCGATCAAGTGAACCGATAAAAGTATGGGCTGGGCTGTGTTGTTGGCTTAAATTAAGCTCTATGTCGTTTTAGGTTATAATTGAGAATATTTCAATTCATAGTGGGAAAATAAAAGTTGATATTATCAAATCTAAGTTTGAAAAAAATATTAACAAAAGTTAATGAAATATTTACCAAACACAAAATAACTGCTTTGATATCCCACACACTATGTCCTTGCCCTCTAAAAAAACAACAATAATGTCCTGTGGATAAGCACTGTTATGCAAATCAATAAACTGGCCAAAATCCTACCAATCCTCACTATCCCCCTTATAGTAAGAGAGGACGAAAAATATTAACTGAATTATATTTCATAACTGAGCTGCGGGTGAAAAAGAACACTGAGTGTTCATGGACCAAAAAAATGTGCGCATAATGAACGTCATGGCTGACTAAAGTGCCAACATTAAGCAGATGGTTCGTTCGTTCGCCAGCAAATCGAGAAAAATAAACTTGAAATTATGGACAAGAGAAAAAGTCAAATAAAGAAAAAGAATAAACGCGAGCAAAATCATTTTAAAAGCATTGAAACCCAAATAATAAAAAGAATGAAATAAAAAAAACATGAAAATAACGAACAGAACATTGAAATTGTACTTTGTGCTTTTTTTTATTCTTTTTCTTTTTTGAATTGGTAAAAGCATCATTTGCAGATTCCAGAGAAATATATTTATTCTATTGACCGCTTCTTACTCCGTCCTATTCGAAATGGACGCACAGATATTCATACCACCACCACCGCCACTAAAGTTAAAAGCAAATTAACATAAATTTTATTTTCGAAGCACTTTGCTTTAACGAATGGCAAAAGCTACAACAACTACACAAATGTACTGTTAACGAAAAGCTCTTCAATGGTTATTTCCAAAAGCAAATGAGCGAAAATCAAGAAAAAAATGAGGAATTATTTGGTGGCCAAAAGAAAAGTGGAAGAATCCACAAACAAATGTGTATAAGAGCCAAAAGCAGCATGGCGATTGAGTAATCCAATAAAGTCAAATTATTAGGCTAATAAATCACTTTTATTTTTATTGGGGTCAATTGTTTAAAGAAGCTTGAAAAGCTGGAAAATTGAAATAGGAATTTTTATCATACAGTGCAGTAGCAAAGGATGTTGTTAATGATGCTTTAAGGTGGTGATGGAATAAATGGGTGCGTAGTAGACTGGCCATAGCGTTATATAGAAAAAATTAAAAATGTGAAATCCAAAAGTTTTCGCACTGAAAAATATGAGGTTGGGGATAAAAATAATTATGCATATTTTTTTTTTTTTTTTTTAATTCCGAGTACCTCCGGGTTGAGCCCAAACATTTTTTTACATTACCCATTTAGGCTGAAGTGCAGAATATGGGGCGGGAGCCCGATTAAAAACCAAAAATATGCCATTGTCTTCATCTTGGCCCCTAAACATCGGAATGGTAGGTCAAAGTTGGCGCTCAGGCCCATGGGGCCCGGGGGGTAAAAAAAAGGGGCCCCTTTCGGTTCTATGATGACCCCCCAGTTGCGGGTACTCAAGTGAAAGATATTTTCGAGACGAATCCAACGATGTTATTTTTAGGTTCCTACGGGTCTCCTGGACCGAGTTAGATCCATTTCCGGGATATACCAAGAAAAAAAAATTATTTTTGACTAAATTTAAAAAATTTTAAAAAAAATTTTGCGTGCGGCACTACTAAACCCAACATATGTGTACCGTCATTTCGCCCAATGTCTTTTCGCCCAAAAACAACCATGACATATCGCCCAAAACATGTCATTTCGACCAAAAACCTAACTACAACATGACATATCGCCCAAATGCTATGACAGAAGACCCAACTCAATTTTTTTGGGCGAAATGTCAGACTCATGACGACGGCACGCGCTGCTGCATACGTCGCAGTCAGTCTTGTACTCTTGCCCCCGCCTTAGGGGGGCGTGCCCCCCACCGCATTCGTGTTTTAATAATGCCAGAAAAAGAGAGAGAGTAGCGAGTCTGACTACGACGTATGCGGCGAGGGCGTGCCCCCCACCGAGAGAGAGAGTACAAGACTGACTGCGACGTATGCAGCAGGGCGTGCCGTCGTCATGAGTCTGACATTTCGCCCAAAAAATTTGAGTTGGGTCTTCTGTCATAGGATTTGGGCGATATGTCATGTTGTAGTTAGGTTTTTGGTCGAAATGACATGTTTTGGGCGACATGTCATGGTTGTTTTTGGGCGAAATGACATTGGGCGAAATGACGGTACACCTATGTTGGGTTTAGTAGTGCCGAACGCCAAAATTTTTTTAAAATTTTTTAAATTTAGTTAAAAATAGTATTTTTTTTCTTCGTATATCCCGGAAATGGCTCTAACTCGGTCCAGGAGTCCCGTAGGAACCTAAAAATAACATTGTTGGATTCGTCTCGAAAATATCTTTCACTTGAGTACCCGCACCTGGGGGGTCATCATAGAACCGAAAGGGGCCCCTTTTTTGACCCCCCGGGCCCCATGGGCCTGAGCGTCAACTTTGACCTACCATTCCGATGTTTGGGGGCCAAGATGAAGACAATGGCATAGTTTTGATTTTTAATCGGGCTCCCGCCCCATATTCTGCACTTCAGCCTAAATGGGTAATGTAATAAAAGTTTGGGCTCAACCCGGAGGTACTCGGAATCAAAAAAAAAAAAAAAAAATTATGCATAATTATTTTTATCCCCAACCTCATATTTTTCAGTGCGAAAAATTTAACTTTTCAAAAAAATTTCCACTATGGCCACTCTAGTGCGTAGTAATAATATTGATGCTTTGGCGATACCAATCGTATTAGTTTGATGGAATTAACCATGATGATATGTTACGAATATTGTAGATTTGTACTCAACATCTTTAAAGTTGCATAAATGTTGGGCACATTTGAAACGGTGCAATATGAAGTTGCGGTTACAAAATTCATAGATTAAAGACATTTTTAAAATAGATTGCTGTGTACGTTTAATTAGCCCCAATGGCTAACATTGTATGTATGTTTAGCACTGAAACATTTTTATACATATGTCGAACTCAATTCCTTTATCTTGATGTGCTTGATTATGCTGGATAGAGCTAAATATTAAACAGCTGCAGTTTTATAGAAAACCCTGCAGGGTTCAAGATTGAAAACATATATAAAACCCGGGAAATCATTTAAGTGGAAAATCA
The DNA here is from genome assembly GCA_964034835.1 of Muscina levida. Lineage (NCBI taxonomy): Eukaryota > Metazoa > Arthropoda > Insecta > Diptera > Muscidae > Muscina > Muscina levida. The sequence continues at coordinate 134,943,295 of OZ035880.1, forward strand.
GCGAATTGATTGGAGCCAATATTTTACGTATAAGTTTACAAATCTTTTATTAAGTACGTTACCCACAAAGTGAATCGAAAATAATGGAAAATATATCTAAGGACCCTAAAGTCTATAAAGGACGCACTAACGAGCACTTTATCTCTGAAACAGGACAAAATTTACCTGTTTTCTTATTTGAAATTTTTAAATAAGCTTAAGTAAATACTGTTAACATATTTTTTTGGTACGGATAAGGAAAAAATAATCAGAAACATAACACATCATATTTGCCATAAAGTTTATATTTTACCGCCTACATGTGATTGCGGTCCTAAGGGCACCAGAGAACTTCAGAATATGTTGAAAAAATCACAAATTAAAGTCTAATTACCGAGTGATCAAGTAAGTCTTGAAGTACCACTTCAACGGACGTCTGCATAACTCGAATTGACTCAGGATTGGGTTAGCAGAATTTTTATGCTTCTCTCATAAGAGTATAACAAGTGGATATACCTTTTTTGGAATCGTGTAACCACTCATACGGCCTACTTTTAAAGTCACCATCGACAAAGATGTTTCTAGCTTCCTCAGGTGTTAACCGTTTTACTTTTTGCTTCTGTACGGTATTTATTACTTCACTTTTCCACTTGGCTCTTGTTGGTGTGGATGTTGCATCTTTAATAAGCAGGGTAACCGGAAATATGCAAATGCATATTTTTTTAGAACAAGATATTAACAAATGGGTATGTTATTTCTATGTTTCATACTCTTACAAGTGTTTTGACACCTATATGTTAGAGCATATTTTCGCATATTTTACTCATAAAGTCATATTTTAGCATATTTTGGTTTTAAGAGCATGTTTTCAAAAAAATATTCTATTCGAATAAACAAAAAAACGGGCCGCATCGCTGAAATAATGCTTATGGCAAATTTGTTGGTTGCGAAACCAACAACAAAAACGTGTTTGAAAGCCAATGGCTTTCTCAACATAAACAAACAAACAGGAAAGAAGTTAAGCAAATGGTTTCTCATAGCGAATGGTCGCGAAGTTTTTCGAGTCTATGCACTCAAAAAAGAATTCTCATTTTGTCGTGAATTTTGCTGCATAAGACTTGATAAACATTTTGCAATGATTATACCAAAGTCTGCTGATGAGGATTCGTGGCTGAAACCGAAACAGCTGTACAGACTGCCAGGGCATTATGATTATATCATTCTGCTAAAACACTTCTTTCATAAAATGTTTTTGAGCTTGAAATAAATTCTAAATCAACATTCTTTTTTATGAGTATTTTATATTTTGTAGAGCATATTCTTTAAAAAAATACCCCATTTTAAGCATATTTTATATTTTTACATAACAATTTCCAACTTAGCTTTTTTTAAATGTAACAGTCAAATCTGCAATTGTATTTGGTAGAATGTTCCGGTAGACTCTTAAAATAACATGCATTTTTAGGAAACGGTGTCCCTTTGTGTGCTTTTGTGTCTGCTGACATCTCACTTTACATATCGCACCTGTTCGACAAAAGAGTTGCTCATGGTTCATTCGATGACCGTACTCGCCGATAACGTTGATGGGTGGAAATATTTTGCGTAGTATTTTTCTCTCGAAAACTCCCAGAATAGATTGATGACACAGCTGTAGAGTAAGACAGGCGGGATCAGTGTTTGGTAGAGTTGGATCTTAGTTCGTCGAGAGAGGGCTTTATCACGCTTGCTCAACATATAGTAGCAGCGGTTTGCGATCAATACTCGTCTTTTGATTTCCAGGCTGACATTATTATTTTGTTTTCATCTACCACTTCAAAGTTATAGTTGTCAACGTTAACGCAGCATCCTAAACGAGTATACTCTTTATTCGTAGAAGAAAAAAACTTGGTATTGTCCTCATTAATGACCAGACCCACTTCCGCCGACTGCTTTTCAATGCTCGAAAAAGTAGCAGTAACATCCCGCAATCTATGGCCAATGATATCTTTATCATCGACATACGCGAGCAACATGTAATTTTTTGTCAAAAGGGTTTTAGTCGTGTTTACTGCAGCCTTCCTCATGATCGTCTCCATGATGGTGTTAAAGAGATCGCATGACAGACTATCGCCTTGTCTAAAGCCTTGCTTGGTAGAAAATTGCTCTGTTAGATTTGTGCCTATTGTCACTGAAGACTTCGTGTCAGTCAGTGTCATCCCGCAAAGGCGTACCATCTTCGCGGGGATACCAAACTGAGCCATAGCATCTAATAGTTACTGTCGTATCGAACTGTCTAATGCAGCTTTGTAATATATAAACAGATGGTAGGTGTTAATCTGCATTTCTTGGATCTTCTCCAGGATTTGTCGTAGTGTGAAAATCTGGTCGGTCGTGGATTAACCAGGTCTAATGCCACACTGATAAGGTCCAGTCAGTTTCGCCAGAATGGACTTTAGTCTTTCACATAACACACTAGACAGGACCTGACCGTAATAGGCTAATCCCGCGATAGTTGGTACACACAATTGGATCGCCTTTCTTAAGCATAGGACATAGAACAATCACATTTCAATCATCGGGCATGCACTCCTTGAGCCAAATCGTGTTTATGAGCTGGTGCATGCATGTTGCATGCATCGAAGCCGGCTTAAAAAAGCTCTGCCTTGTCGTACTGATCTCGTTTTTACTCGATGGTGGACAGTCTACTCCATCGTCGATGTTTGGTGTTATTTCGTCACTTATGTTGCCTTTGGGAACGAGCATTGATCGAAAGTGTTTCCTCCATATTTGCAACACACACTGAGTGTCCGTGACCGTGACGTATCTGTCCTTACAGGTGGGGATCCCTGTTCCAAAACCTTTGCTTTTATCCTTTTGGTACAACTTTAGGCCATTGGCCGAAATCTGCGGGACGTTACTGCAGTCTTCTCATCACTAGAAAAGGAGTCGGCAAAAATGGGTTTAGAGGTCAACGAGGACAAAACAAAAATAATGATTTCGACGAACTAAGAGTCCTCTCGATGGGGACGCAGCGTCAACGTTGAAAATTATTGTTTTGAGGTAGTAGATGAGTTTACCTACCTCGGATCATCCGTCAATAAGAAAAAAAATGTCAGCCAAGAAATTAAGTGGAGAATAGTGCTAGCCAATAGATGTTTTTACGGACTTCGGCAGCACTTTAGTATACTAATACTAATACCACCTTATCTCGGAATACTAAGAAACAGCTTTACCAGGTGCTAATCTTACCCGTTCTTTTGTATGCTGCCGAATCATGGGTGCTTACGACAACGGACATACAAAACCTGGGAGTATTCGAGAGAAAAGTACTCCGACAAATTTATGGACCTATCTGTGTCGACGGCGAGTTTCGCCATCGGATGAACCATAAGCTATATGAGCCTTACCACAACATCGACGTAGCTAAAAGAGTCAGAATGCAACGACTACGATGGCTGGGTCATGTTGCCAGGATGGATGTAAATGCTCCAGCGAGAAAGGTGTTTAAAGGCAAACCTTAAGGACGGCGCGGAGCAGGGAGACCCCAACTCCTTTGGAAGGACCAAGTGGTAGGCGACGTGCCACCATCTGGTAGGACTAACTGGAGAACACACGCACAAGACCGAAGCGTGTGGAATTCTTTAGGCCTCAAACTTATGAATCACGTTCGTAAGTTGTAATGGACCACTTAAGTAAGTAAGTAAGTAGTACAACTTTAGGGCTTCACCTCTATCCCTATAGTTTTCGATATCCTGGCTCTGTCGTTTCTTCCACAGACGCTTTTTCCGCATGAACAGGCGTTTCATCTCCCTCCTTTTATCTTTATAACGCTCCGTCATCGCACGCGTTGCCATTGGCTGCAGTTTTGCCTTTTATGCAGCATCCATTATCTCAGGCGTTTCGCGACTTTCATGATCGTACCAGGGCTTGTCAAAGTGTGGTTTATCATAAACCATTACGGTATTTGCGGCAGTGGCCGTAGGGTGGTTTGTTTAAAGTAATTGAGAGAGTTGGGAGAGTTGGTTGGAGTAGGCATTGCCTATTTCGGTGGTATGCAGCTTTGTGATGTCTAGCTTTCTTTGTATTTAATAACGAGTGTTTTCAGCACTACTTAATCGTGTGCGTACCTTAGCTGCAACTAGATGGTGATCCGAGTCAATATTTGCACCGCGCATCACACGCACGTCCATAACGCTTGAGACATGCCTTCCATCAATTACCACGTGATCAATTTGATTTATTGTATTTTTATCACGAGATATCCAGGTTGCCTTGTCTTTAGGCGGGAATCTGGTTCCACTCATAACCATGTTTCTTGCCGACGCGAAACTTACCAGCTGAATCCGTTATCGGAGGTGTTGTTGTGTAGACTGAATTTCCCGACTGCTGAACCAAGAGCAGTTTACCTTTCTATTTTTGCATTATAGTCTCCCATAAAAATTTTAATGTAATGGGCAGGTCAGCGGTCATATATCTCTTCCAGGCGATCATAGAATGTATCTTTAATGTCATCGTCGGGGCGTGTACACAAATCAGCGTAATGTATAAATATTTAGCCGGGGTAAACCGCGAGACCAGATGTCGAAGTCTCTTTGAAACCGACTTTGAAACCCGATCCGCATCGTGCATCCCTATCCTGTCCATCGCAACTCTGTAAGTCGGTGATTTCAGTCTTGTATTAATAGAGGACATCAGTCAGTTGGATAGTAGCACCATCTCTGGAGAGATATCGGACATTGCAGCTGCATATCCTTCGATCATGCTACTTATAACGTTTGCTGTGGTCTTCAACATTTCGTGTTTTCTTTTTTTTTTGTTATTTCAAAATAGTTTTATTTAGAAAGAAGACTTATTAGGCCAATGAGCGTATGTTCAGTGGCATTGCCCGGAGAATACGTGATCTCTGGGGCGTTGTGATCTACTTGGGGACCTTCAACGAGAGAAATTCTGGTTATTCTCAAGTGAATAACGATCAGAAAACTCAAATTAGGTAATCCGCCATCTCGAACCATTCCGTTGTGTACAAAAAAGTTATTCAAATTAATGAATGTGTTTTCATTGTTCGATTCAAGCCGGATAACTATTTCGATGGTTGCCAAACCATCTTCATCAGTACCCTTAGCTGTACCTTCTCCACTCATTATCACAACCTTAAGTGTGAATAGCTTCAAGAAATCATCGTGAAGCCCAAACACACCGGTGCGAAAATGGTATCAACGAAGACCACACGTCAACATCATCCACACAAGCTCTTGTCTATGCTTTTCATAGTTTTTGGCAACAAATGCCAACCCAGTGTACCTCCCGCGTATGTATGCTCTTGTTTTGTATTGTTGATTTATGTGTAAATAATGAATGTGTTTTTATAGTTCGGTTCAAGATCTATTCTGTTATTGCTAATAGAATTTGTTTTACAAGAGTTTTTATTCGATGGTAGTTATTCGATTGTTATAACTATTTCAAATTATTTGCCAAAATTACTACAAATGTAGTTTTATGTTAACATATAAAGTTAAGTTAATTTATTTTGTCTTTTTTTTTGCTAATTTCTCTAATTAACAAAACTTTTATAAATATAGGAAGTTCTGCTAATCAAGGTACAGTCGCACTTCTTTATAACGAACTTCTATATAGCGAATTTCTCTTCTAACAATTTTTTTTTCAACACAGCATTTTCCTCCCTTTTTTTTATATATTTTTACGTTTCTATAACAAAGAATTAGGTGATCCCCAGTGACTACGTTATAGAGAAGTTCGACTGTATATATAACCAAATTTATTATATTCAGGTTCAACCCACAATAATAGTTGGCTTACTTCTCACCTTATTCTTCCGAAGATAACAAGAAATTTTCTACATGTGGCCACACAGAAATGTCGTCTCAGCCTTAAATTCTATATTTAATCTCTAGAATCTTCATTGCTTTTCCAAGTTTTGTTTCTCAACCCTCTCTTATTTTTAACTGGCACTACTTAACTCTCTTGAATTTTGCTTTTGTTGCCGTATATAAAGTGGCTTTATTTACAGTTGGAATAGTCTCACAGCATTATCATCATCCACATCGTCATCATCCTTGTTGACGTCGTCTTCATCAGCTTCATCACAGACATCCTTTGCGTTTGGTTTTCGTTGTTGTTGTTGTAGTTATTGTACTCCTCGCTTACCTAACTCCGGAAGTTTACTACAAAAAGGTAGAAAGTCTTGAGGATAGAAAACAGAAACTACATAATAACACATAGAATTCTTTTAATAGAGTATCTTTCTTTCTGTATTCCTTTGCGTTAACAATTTCTACTTGTATTTTTTGTTGTTGTTTTTGTTCGCCCCGGCTTTGTTAAGTTATACTCTTTATACTTGTTTTTTATTTTATTTGTCTTTTCAATTGACTTCATTCAGGATTTTGCACTTAAAACATAGATAAAACAAAAGACAAAGAAAAAAAAAGAACGCTCTTGAAGGGATACTATTTTTATGAAACCTCTTCCCTGTCACCTTACAGTGATTCCACAAACGGACTTGCAAACATTTTTAAACATTCATTAGGGTGTATATGTGATTGTGGACTTGAATCCCTCCCTCCCCCCTAACACGAGGTAAGTGATAATCCAACATTGTGTTGAGATTTGTTGTTAGTTCAGCATGGAAGGGAACTATGAAATCTTTAGTTTAATTTAGTTTCATGAACCCTCCAGCATTAGAAAAGGGAGGAAAGTGGACGGAAGTAGGGTTTTTAAAATGTTAAACGGAGGTTTCATATAAAATAAAGCATTTGAAGTTCTGTCAATGGTCCTCCTAGGTATCAAATCGACCTTGTTTTTAGATAATTGTTCAAAAAAATTCTTACTTGAACTTAATTTCCCTTTGCAACCCAGGAATGAGGGATGGAATGGCATCTCGCGTTGTTGTGAATAAACACGCTTTCTATTTTGAGAATCACAACTAACGGCACCTACTTGTTTATCGACGATTTCGAACGTCACTGTTTGAGAAGCTTTTACTAGACATGCCGATTGACTCGACACTATACTGCGAAGATGCTGTAGATAGCATCGTCGTCAGCATGTAGATGACTGGAGCCAGGAATCGAATCATGAATCTCCCGCATGGTAGTCTCGTGTTCTAACCATCACGCCGTGGCTGTTCCCAATAAGGGAAATATAATATTAGACCTTCTCTCTATTTTGATTAAATTCTTCTAACAATGTAAAAATTTAGTTTACCGAAAACACTTTTCCCAGAGATGAGTGCAGCAGATAAAGAATCTGTTAAGTAAAAAATTTATTTTCCCTTTGCATCCTATGAACAACATATGGGAGAAATTCTCGAAATTGAATGAGTTGCAGTTAAACGGCTCTCACTCTCTCTCTCTCATTCTTGGGAAGCAAAGTTAAAAAAGTATTATAAATCAATAACTTATATATCCATCCACCTATCGAAATCCTACATATCAGCTGTTCAGCCGTCTTTCGACAGCTGTTAACAATAACAATTTATGTTATATCATTGTACAGCCTCATAAATATTTTATGATATTGGATACACAACGCTAAAACGAATGACAATGACGACATTTAGTAGACATTAAAATTTTGCTACAAAACAAAAGATGCAGCCGTTGCAGCCTCTTAGAGGCAGTCAAAGCAACTGTTCTCATTTTTCTCACTCTCTTAGGACTTTTGATTACGGACGACAATTTTCTATGAATAGTCATCTATGTTGCATCAGCAGCATCATCATCATCATCATCGTCGTCATCATCACAAAAACGCATTCAAAACAAAGAAGTGGCATAATTGAAAGTTACTCTCAAGTGCCTCAATTGTTACTTCTCCAAAGGCCAAGTAGTTCCTTTTTTTGTTTTTGTCCTTCTAAGAGTTCTTAGACTTTTATCATTGTTTGCTGGCACAAAAAAATGGAATAAGAATATAGAAATGAAAAAGAGAAGAAGACAGAAAAAACATATCCATATTTTAAATTACAACAAAAAAACTTAAGGTAGGTTTTACACTACACAAAGGTGAATGAATTTAGTTACTTTTAAGACCTTGATGTTTTTGTGTACTCAAATTAAAATGTTTCATTGTTTCAGAAAGATTTCATAATTTTGCATGAATATGCAATTCGAAATGGAATTCATATTTAATAAATTAGGAAATGCATCAGTTGTTTTATAAAACTTCTTAGATTTATATATTGGATAACCTAAATGGCATGCTACCACCGATGCTTCTTAGGATATAGCTAACATAAGTTATTGAAACTCAACACAACGGCTCTCTAAGTAGCTTTGGTAGCAGCAAGGAACTAGGATCGGGCGCGGTGCCCTAATAAGCCACTCTCCATAAACAAAACAATTATTTTGAAAACACAAAGAAAATAAATAAGAAGGACCCTCCAAATGCTGACGACCCCCCCCCAAACGTTATAAGGACTATGATATACGGATATGCACCTCGAATGTTCAAACTCTCTACAGAGATGGTGCCTCCATCCAACTGGCGGATGTGCTCGACAAACACAAGGCTGACATCACCGCCATACAGGAAATGAGATGGACGGTACAGGGATGCACACGGCGAAAGAATTGTGACATCTTGTATAGCTGCAATGCAGAAATACACGAATTTGGATGTGGATTCATAGTCGGCAAGAGACTTCGACGGTTTAACACTGTAAGTGACTGACTACTATTCGCATCAAAGCGAAATATTTTTACATTACGCCTGATTTTTTGTACACGCAGTGACGGAAGACCATGATGAGGATATTCAGAATGCATTCTATGAGCGCCTGGAAAAGATATATGACCTTTGCTCTGCACAAGACATTTAAAGTGTTGTGGGAGAGTTAAACACTAAAATAGGAAGGGAAGATGCTCTTAGTTCAACAGTCGGGAAATTCAGTCAGCATAACAACATCTCCGATAACGGATTCAGACTAGTTAGCTTCGCGTCGGTAAGAAACGTGATAGTGACTGTAATCAGATACCCACATAAAGATATCCACAAGGACACCTGAATATGACCTGATCAAAATACAAGAAAACAGATTAATCACGTGGTAATTGATGGAAAGTATGTCCCAAGCGTTATGAACGTGCGTGTAATGCGCGGTGCAAATATTGACTCGGAGCACCACCTAGTTGCAGTCAAGGTACACACGCGATTAAGCAGTACTAAAAACGCTCGTAACCTGCACACCACCAAGATAGCCAATGCCTACTCCAACCAACTCTCTCTCAATTACTTCGAACCCACCTGATGTTCCCGATACTCAGTATGACTACTGCCGCAACGACCGTACTGCCCTAGTACATGCAAGCTCTGGTACGTTGAGAAAATATCTGAAGAAAAGGATGCTGAGGCCAGTAGTAACAGGCAAAACTGAGGCCAGTAGTAACGCGTACAGTGACGGAGTAGCATTATAATAAGAAGAGGAGGAAGATGACACGCCAGGCGAAAAAAGCGTCTATGCAAGAAAAGAGAGAGCCAGTATATCAAAAATTACAGGGATGGAGGTGAAGCCCGAAACTTCTACCAAAAGGTAAAAAGTAAAGATTTTGGACCAGGGATCCCCACCTGTAAGGACGGAGACGAAAATCTGGTCACTGACATTCAGAGTGTGCTGCAAATATGGAGGAACCACTTTTGATCTCTACTCGTTCCCGAAGGCAGTATAAGTGACGAAATCACACCAATCATTGACGATGGAGTAGACTGTCCACCACCAAGCCAAAACGAGATCAGCACGGTAATTTCCCGGTTAAAATAAATTAAGCTGTGGGAGCCGATAGACTGCCAGCAAAGCTTTTTAAAGCCGACGGCGATGTGCAGACAACGTGCATGCACCAGCTTATAAACACGATTTTTCTCAAGGAATGCATGCCCGATGATTGGAATCTGAGTGTTCTATGTCCTGTGATTAAGAAAGGCGATCCAAGTGTGTGTACCAATGTACCAATTATCGCGGAGTCAGCCTTTTACCTATCGCATACATTGTCCTGTCTAGTGTGTTATGTGGAAGTCTTAAGCCCAATCTGGCGAACTTGATTGGACCTTATCAGTGTAGTTTTAGACGTGGTAAATCCACGACCGACCAGATATTTACACTACGCCAAATCTTGGAGAAGATCCAAGAAATGCAGATCGACAACTACCATCTGTTCATCTATATCAAAGCTGCATCCGACAGTCCGGACTATTTTAAATTTAACAGAACAGTTTTCTACCAAGCGAGGACTAAAACAAGACGATCTATTTAACATCATAATATAGATGATCATGCGTAATGCTGTAGTAAATACGACTGGTACAATCTCTAATAAAAGTCACATGCTGCTCGCGGATGCCGATGATGTAGATTTTATTGGCCGAGGACTACGGGATATTACTGCGGCCTTTTCAAACATTGAGAAGCTGCCGTCATAAGTTGACCTAGTGATATATGAGGACAAAACTAAGTTATTTGTTTCAACGAACAAAAAAAATAATTATGTCAGCCTGGAAATAAAGAGAAGAGTATTGACTGCAAATCGCTTTTGCTATGCGCTAAGCAAGCGATTTAATGACAATGCCCATAATGGTGAACGGCGAGTACCGTACATGTTTACCCACCTCATAATGGTCCATCTACTAGAGGAAGTACCGCCAAGTTTCTGCCAAAATTCCCTTTGGACGGAAATGAAGTACTGCAAAGCATTGCACAGTTGCACCTCTAAGCAGATTACTTACACAGAAAAAAATGATTACGTTTTTTTTACTGTAGCACGATTCGTGCGGCTGGACGATTTTTTTTGCGGAAATTTTAAAATTTAGATCGGACAACTATTTCTCGTGCCCCAAAGAGGTCAAAGGTCAGGTTTTTAGTAAATCCTATTTTTATACACTCACCCTGCAGATAGGAGGGTATATATCATTTGATAGGACCCATAAGAGTTACACATAGAAGGAGGCACTTAAGACCCTAAGTTACTTTTAACCAAATTTGATTCATGACTTTTTAAGTCGTTTGAGCCATGTCCATCTGGCTGTTCGGATGGTACGCACGATAAATTTCGAAAGACTCAACGAAATGTTTTGAAACTTTGCACAAGTTAATATTTCCCCAAAACTACTTACGGTATTGCAAATGGGCTACATGGCCACGCTCCTTCTGATATCTCCCATACAAATATATTTAATATTCTGCCCACTTTAGAAATCGAGTAAATATGTCAATACACCCAACGCGGTTGTGATCACATTTCGTATTTAGTAAATCTTTTGCAGGATAAAGTATGGGGAAAAACTGGTAGTCTAGCCACGCCCCTTCTCGTATCTCCCTCACAAATGCACTAATCCGCTCACTTTAGAAATCGAGTAATAATATCAAAATACTAGATAATTTGATGTTTTACTGAGGGTGAGGGTACGTCTAAGCCGGTTTTTCCGACTGAAACTTTCTTACTGGTTTTTACCAATGTTCGATTAAGGAATTGTACTTTTTTCTCTTTAATATGTAATAGTCATATAAATAAGTGTGGTGGCGGCGCACAGTGGGATTGTTTCAACATTTTTATGCAAAGACTACAAGAAGTGATCCGATATCTGGGACCGGCCGTGGCATAGTAGTTACAACACGCGCGACTACCATGCGGGAGATCACAACTCCTGGCTCCAGTCATCGTAAAAAAGAAAAAGAAAAATAAATTTTTCTTTCATTGTCGGCTCCCCTCGAATGTTGTCGACAGCAACTTTGCAGTATTAGTGTCGAGTCAATCGGTAAAAATAGAAAGCGTGTTAATTCACAACAACGCGAGAAGCTATTCCATACTTCATTCATAGGGTGTAAAGGGAAATTAAGTTTTTTTTTTATTAAGTCATCCGATATCATTGAAATTTGACACAATATTATATTACTGAATTAAGAAAAAAAACAGGAATTGTATCAATTTCGTCCACGCCTACCGCCCACCGCTCATACAATCCAAATCGATGTTTTCGCATCAATACTAAGCAGGACCCTCCACGTATGGGAGAACTCGATTGTTTGTGAATTCTAGTTTTTGCATAAAATTCTTCCTGTTCCGAAAATTTCCGAGAATTATTTTCTCTTTTAATCGAAAGAAGACATCCTGCATTATTTTGTTTCCAATGAAAACTAAAAATAATTAAATTTTTAGCGGCTTACTGTTACGGGAATATCTTCATAACACTGAATAACATACAAATATGAGTCATGTTTATCTTAGCAACATTGTAGAGAGCTCACTTCAATTTTTCAAACACAAAATACAATTTTTCTAAAAAACCATAAATGCACATTTCATATTTAAGCATTTCTCTACAATACTGTTTCATTAGATTTTTGATATTCATTGGTCGCAATATAGGGTCTTTGACATCTTACTGTGCGGCACCTCGGCCCCTTTTTTGCCAACTTTGTTTCGAATGGCCTGGTTAAATCTCTACTATTCTGTGAAATTTGCAGCACGATTTAACAATTATTAAGGCTCTTATAACTATTTCTTTTAAGTGGGGCGTTGCACAGCCCACTTCTACCCTGGCTGTAATTCATACTGTACCAACAACACATATCAAATATCAGCTTTATACATCTTATAGTTCATGAGATACAATCGTTTAAAGTTGTAAGTTTTATACCACGCCCACTGATCCGCCAACTGGATCGAGGCGATTTCAGAAACAGTTCTCCAGATATTGCGGTTTCAAAAATAGGTCCAATGGGCTAGACCACACCCACTTTATATATAAGATGAAAGTACCCTATTGTTTCCACCGACCACAGTTACATTCTGTAAAAAAATGCAAACAAATAATGACAAACTCATTATCATATATATATATAGATATGACCTTTGACCTCTTTGGGGCACGCCTTGAAGTTGTCCGATTTTGCTCAAATTTGATAGCTATTTAAAAACAACTAAAACAATATTCCGCTTGAAAATATTGGGTTTCGTATTTGTGTGACCTTATGTCCCTTATATTAACTTCTTCTTTTGAACTCAACCTGTTATCTATTACTGTGTAGTGTGAACAGAAGTACCACACTTCATTATGAAGTTGTTAAAAAAAACTAAGCAATTGCATGTGGTTTGGCACACATCATGCAGAAGATTTTAAATGAATCATTATACAGTACAACACATGATTTTGGGACTAAATTCTGAGAATTGCACATGAAAGTAGCCACAAAAAGAAGAAGTTCTGCATCATTCGTTTTGTCAAGTTACATGCCATAATAATTTAATATCGATTTAAAGTTAGTAAGTATCGTATAGGGGAATTTGGGTTGTGTCTAAACATCTAAGCAGTAATGATGAGATGCCATTTCCTTTAGATCCACTGAAGAAATGTGAAAGCAAAACATCTATCTTGGCCCCCCAACATAAACTATTTACTTGTTGGTTTCCAATTATTTCCATTGTCGGTTTGTCATTACTGGTCTGCACCCGATCCAAAGGTTTTGTGTAAACGCTTTTCCAAAGGAATTTTCAATTTTCATTTCCATAATTTGGCTTAACTAAAGATAGAGAATAAAACCACTTGTTTATTAAGTTCTCATGTTCTGTGCCTCAAAAAAAAAAAACTTTTCGGCAACTACTACTACGCTATAGTTATGAACTTTGCAAGTGTTTTATTTTTATGAACTCTTAACCAAAAGCAAAACAAGAGAAATCTGACTAAAAAAAACCTTCATTATAATTCGTTGTGTTTTTTTTTGTTCGTGATAGCATTATATCTCTGTTGATATTTTCAATTTCAAAGTCAGCAAAGTTTTAGCTCTTTTTTTTTCGCTGTCAGTTGCATTTCATTTTTGCCACAATGCAGACGGACATCCAGTCAGTAAGGATTGCTGAACACTGAGTGAGTAGTAGCCACACAAAGGACTGCAGACTAACTAACCAAAGTAAATACCCACTTTGGATGGATGAAAAATCTCACTTATAGACAGACCAGCAGACCCCGAACGGACAGATGGAAAAGTATTAAAAAAATATTAAAAGCATTAAAAAGTGAAGATTATATTGCACAGAAGGATGGGAAGAGTGGGAATAAGAGAGAGAGAGGAGAGAGAGAGACAGAGAGTGAATCAGATTATACACAAAATGACATTTTAATAGTAAAAGATGAATAAGTAAATATTACTTCATGCATTTAAAGCCATTTTTGGCAACTCATAAAAAGATAGTGTCGACTGTCGGAATTCAACAGAATTTGAATTTGTTAATAAGGGCGGCATAAGGCAAAGTTAACAGTGGATTATAAATATAATTTTTAGGATAATTTCGCTTAATATGTTAAGAGCACATGCTTTGCTATTGTCACGTTTAAAGTACGGGTACGTCTGGATATAATGTGGTTGGTCTTTCTAGGAGACCCGACAGATTTTACCGGTACCGATATTCGTAGTATTGATAGATTTGAAAATTTTGTGGATCATTCAGGTTGGTTCCAATGGTAATACTAGCCATCTTAATTGGTCCTTGTGAGCTGGTTTTATCCTACTGCCACTACTACCTAATCTAATCTAACACTCTATATCAATGAATCTAATTACATTTTGTTATCTCATCCAAGTATCTACTCTTGATATTTATCTAATATCAAGTGTATTATTAGCACTATAATTTAATATTATTAATATTAAGACTCAACCACCACATCACCATTGCACGCCGCACTCACTTGATGCTTATTAACTTGCTGCATGACATTTACGCTAATGTTCTTTGCCCACAGCATAGCCACAATGTGAATATCCTTAAAATTATAACCATATCATAATAGGTTTGCACAAGCTTTCATATCAACCAACACACATATAATTGCCGCAATAAAAACTCTTACAGCAGATTGTCGCAATGGCACCACCACCGCCACCAACAGCAACACGGCAACATCGCCAACCTGCAACAACAGCAAAAATGCCCGCAACGAAATTGCATAATTTTAAAGGTTCGCTGAAGTAGACACTAAATAAACAATTAGCTGCAAATGTTGCTGTTGCTGTTTTGTTGGTGTGAAATTATATGTATATGTACATAACCAAGTGTGAATATAATATACTCTACGTGTATGTGTATAATATAAAATGTCTATACATTAGAAGTGTATGGGTAAGTGCCAACGCGCGAGCCCACAACAATTAGCAGCAACTTAAAATTAGTTGAACAGTAGGGAGTGCTTATGGAGAATTAACACTCAGGGCTATAGAGTGGCTCGAAATTGTTATCGCTATGTTACAATGACATTTTTGTGATTTGTTTCCTTAGTGAAAACAAAAAAGCAGATATCATGGGGTGTCTTAAGGTATGAAATTCTAAAAACTACTCTGTCATAGTTTTTAGGTTAAATTTTTGTAGGCAAAGCAGAATAGGGCATAGGACGAATTGCCACTATCTTTTAATTGTTTCGTTGTACCGGTAAACTTTCTTTTACAAAGTTGTTCTTAACGTGAATATATAGATTTTGCAGGATGACACTGACTGACAAGAAGTTTTTAGTGAAGAAAGAAAAAAATCTGACAAAGCCATTTTCTACCGATCGAGGACGATAGTCTGTCATTTGATATCTTTAACATTCTGCAGTAAACACGACTGGAACCACCTGCTACCGTACGCCAATTGTATAGATATCATCGGCCCAGGACTGTGGGATGTTACTGAGGCCTTTTCAAACATTGGGAATCATAAGAGGGTCTGGTGATAAATGAGAACAAATCAAGTTATTAGTTTAAACGAACAAAGAGTCTACTCCAGGGACCGGCACAGAAATTCCACTGTGTTTTGTCGTTGTATATGTGAGATGACACTGTCCCTCTCTCTATGCACTGCGAAAAATGTTGTGTTCGATTTAGATACCCACTACGCGGCCTTTTTTTCTTTTACACATTGAATAAGAGAAAACAAAATATAGATTTGCAATACGAACATTTCTGAATAGAATAAGGTTAATTTCAAATATTTAATTTAACAACAAAAAATCGCTATGCTAAGCAACAAAGCAACGTAAGATAAAACAACCACCACGATCGACTGCTAGAGCGAGAGCCATTTACTCTATTTTGTTTACTTTTCCAATATGTGTGCGCAATAATGTATGATTCATACAGTATGGTCTATGTGGGAGAGCAAAAGCGCCGCTCTGTGCATTTGCCAACTTATGGTTTTCTCGTTCGGGACGCAACGTAAGCGTTGACGACTTTAAATTTAAAGTGAAATATGATGCCTACATTGGCTTCGCCATTAACAAAAGTAATGAGGTCAGCCTAGAAATCAATAGACTGGTATGAATCGAAAACCGCTGCTACTATGCGCTAAGCAAGCGATTTTTCGACGAACAAAGATCCAACTTTACCAGATACCTAACGGTCAATATATTATTATATTATATTCTATGAGTCTGCGAGAGAATAGTGATTTGTGAGTGATCGCATAGCCACAATCTGCATCAAGGCGAAATACTTCTGCATCGCGCTGATTTGTACACATGCCCCGACGGAAGATATAGACCACGATAGAAGATTAGAAGACTCATTCTACGAGTACTTAGAGTACATTTTAACGATCTCTTCCCTACCCACGACATTAAAATTGTTCTGGAAGATTTAAATGCAAATAAAGGAAGGGCAGACGGTTCAGTGAGTCGAAGTAGATCGCAGCAACATGCTATACACATGGCAACTTGGCTATCTCCTGATCAAACTACCAAAAATTAAATTGATGATGTGGTAATTGATGTAAGGCATGCATCTCACTTCATAACATGCGCATGATACGGTTTCAACTAAGGTGCGTACAAGATTGGGCAGAGTGAAAAACGCACGTAACAAATCAAAGATAAAGCTAGACATTGCAAAACTACAAACCGCAGAGGTACCTACGGCCTATTCCAACCCAGCTCTTTCAAATACTATGGCGACCTGATAAACCGTAGAAACATATTGCGCATTTCGTGGTAACTGCCGCAACAACCGTACTTGGTTATGAAAAACGGGGCTCAGATAAGTCCTGGTACGATGAAGAATGTCGCATAACGTCTGAGGAAAAGGGTACTGCTTACATGGCAACGCTACAGCCCCGGCTTTTATGGAACAGCGCAAGAAGAATGTCAGACACGCGAACCGAGAATATATTAAGAAAAAGGTCAATGAAAAGTACAGGAGAGCAAGGATATGAAGAGATAAAGGTATAGAGGTAGAGTCCGATAAATTCTTCCAGAAGGTTTAAGGGAAAAAAAACTGGAGACACTGTTCTACAAAAAAAAATATTTAGAATTTTTTATGGTTATTAATATCATGATTTAAGACTCAGACTAGCTGTGTGGTTGGTGGTGAAAATAAGGTACTTTCATTTTTAATATATAAGTGGGCGTGACTCCACTCATTTCACCTATTTTTGAAACCGCAATATCTGGAGGACTGTTTCGCAAATCGCGATCCAGTTGGCAGCAATGTTCGTAATCCAACAAAAAATGCGCTGGATCGGATCCGTGGGCGTGGTATAAAACTTTAAGCTTTAAACGGCTGCATCATTTGAAAAATAAGAGGTATTAATATGATATTTGGTATGTGTTGTTGGTACCGTATAAATTACAGCCAGGGTAGAAGTAGGCTGTGCCACGCCCCAGACTTAACCAGACCATTTGGAAGGGCCGAGGCGCCGCACAGTGGGATCGCTTCATACATTTTTGTGCAAAAACTATAAGAAATGATCATAGATCATTGAATGTTAGCACCGAACTGTTTTCAGATTTTCTTTATGTTGCATAAAAATACATTTTGCATAAATGTAATGAAAGCTTTATTTGATCCAACAGAATCTTTTCTAAATATAATAACCGATACTTACTTAATTTACTTAATTTCCCTTTACACTCCATGAATAAGGTAAGGGATAGCTTCTCACGTTGTTGTGAATTAACACGCTTTTTATTTTTAGATTCACAACTAACGGCACCTACTCGTTTATCGACGAATGCGAACGTCACTGTTTGAGAAGCTCTTATTAGACATGCCGATTGACTATACACTGATACTGCGAAGTTGAGGTCGACAACATTTGAGGAGAGCCGACAATGAAAAAACATTTTTTTTAAGATGACTGGAGCCTGGCTTTTAACCTGTGATCTCCCGCATGGTAGTCGCGTGTTCTAACCATCATGCCACGGCCGTGCTCACAATAACCGATAGTAGTAGAGCTTAAACATGAAAAATTAGAAGAACAAATATGTATTTCCTATTAGTTAATACTGTTATTTCTTTAATTTGTGCTGAATATCCTTGCAGACTCCTGAAATATTCCAGCAGCAGTCAGCGAGCAAAGTAGGCATCTATTTTCCTTCGTAACGCTTATATAAAGAAGAATCTTGTAGAATCTTTCACCATAGTCATCGGACACGTCGCTGCAGCATTCATGGAAAAAATCCAAATGAGAGTGCAAAAAAGCACTTTCAAGGACATGTTGCATCCCAAGTTTACGTAGGATATTAAAAAGAGAATAAGGTGATCATAAAATAGAATAGGGCGATAATTGTAGCCTATAAGGTGCCTTCAACATATACACAAAATACGTGCTTTTGCTGAGTTTGGTATTCCTGCGAATTTGATACGAATTTGTGAAATGATTCTGAAAAACACGAAGACTTTAGCAAATATTGGAAATTACAGTGTCGAGACATTCTTAACCGGTCGAAGCCTATGACAGCGCGACAACCTAACGTGTGATCTCTTCCACATTCTTATGGAGACGATAATGAGCTGAGTTTGGTATTCCTGCGAATTTGATACGAATTTGTGAAATGATTCTGAAAAACACGAAGACTTTAGCAAATATTGAAATTACAGTGTCGAGACATTCTTAACCGGTCGAAGCCTATGACAGCGCAACAACCTAACGTGTGATCTCATCCACATTCTTATGTAGACGATAATGAGCTGCATAATAGCTGCAGTTAACACAAATGGCACGTTATTCAGCAGAAATCGCCTGCTTTTAGCATACGGTAACAATATAAACATAATTGGTTCGACAACTGTGAGATGTTGCTGCAGCCTTCTCATTGCTAAAGTGGACATAGCGGAGATCTAGGACAAAATAAAGTTGCTAGTTTCTCACAGTTTTCAAGATAAAGTAACAACTCTATTTTGTCCTAGATCTCCGCTAAGTCCACTGTGGCTGACACCTTCTCAATATCTGAGAAGGCTGCAGCAACATCTCACAGTTTTGACCTCAGAGTCTACTTATTTGGGACTCATTGAGAAGGTTGAATACTTCAATTCCGAAATGATAGACGATTTTATTCACATCGCTTTCGCCATCAAAATAAGCAAAAAACGTCAGTCAGGAAATTATTGCTTGCTATTAGATGTTAATGCAGGCTAAGCGAGTGATTTAACCCTTTAATGACGAGAGCGAAATAATGGAAATTTTTTAAAGATTTTGTCAGTACTACATATAAATTAATTAAAAAACAAATTTGACATAAGTAAGACGAAAAATTTCAGACAAATATCCATTTTTACTGATGTTATGGCGACTGTGACCATATGGTAACAGCTTTAAAACAGGTAAATAAAAAGAACCAAGTACAAAATAATTCATGCAATACGTTTTTATGATATTTCATATTCTTCTCAAAAAAAAAAAAAATAAAAGTCTTTAATATATCAGTCTTTAAGCAGCCAAAAATTATTCTTGATATGGAGTGATTTTTTTTATCCCTCAATATTGCTGTTTTGAGCACATGTGAAAAACACCTATTTTAAATGATCCCCCACGCTCGCTACTGACGTCTGATCGCATAGCGGTAAATCAAGAATGAAAAATCAAAGCAGGCTTTGATGAAATCAAAAAAGAAAATTCTTGACATTTATTTTTATGTTTATTTTATAGCGTGCAATATCTAACGCTGTCGACGTTACCATATGGTTACAGTCGTCACTAATGGGTTAATGGCAAAAACTTCTCTCGACAAACAAAAATCTAAGTATACCAGATGTTGATACTACCTGCCAAGCGGATGAGGGAAATACTACCTACGGCCTATGAATAATGAGCTGTATACCGACGTGGATGGGGTCAAACGTTTTAATGTACAGCGGTACAAAATATCAGAAAGCCACAAGTTTTCAATACTTTGAAAATAGTTCTAATAACCAATGGGACATTCACTGAATTCCAAACATATTTTAGTATAAACCTTGTATCAAATTACATCGAAATTTATTTTAATAAAAAACGAAAATATATTTATCGTCAGTATCCTGTAAAATGGTCTCAATTCCACTTTATTTTTTAAATGGACTTCGGATGCAAAAGTGTCCCAATTGTCATAGTCTGTGTCCTGTAAAAAAATCGCGTGTCTATTTAAAGTAGTTTTGTAGTTATTACATCAAAACACAAGAGGCAATAAACTTTATATGAACAATAATGGACTTGCGACCTTTTTGCGAGAGTGTTTCAAAAGTCATAGTCTATTCCCCGCGGGTCTGTAGTAGTTATTGTATCAAAACACAAGTGGCCAAAAAGTTTAAATCATCAATATGTCTGAAACAAAAAAAGTGGACTCATCCACAAGGGGAGAGTATAAAAACCCATTTGTAAATATTTTGGTTCTGTAGTTTAATAAACTTGTAGCTTAAAATGGTGTAAATTATTTGATATTTAATAAATAATATGAATATCGCAAAAAATCTATTTTCAAAAAAACTTTTATTGTAATTTTTTAATTAATGAAAAAACCTTATTAGTTCAATCACCCCTGTAGTTCCCTAGCGGTAAATGAAACGAAGTATGTACTTATTTAGTAATCCATGACATAAGCCTGTCATTGTAAGACAGCGATCTAAGTACTTAGAATGTCATGCGTGTGTAATTTAAAAAATATCGTCCACTCATTATAACTCCAGTTGAAATAGCACCTACTGACATCGTCACTTACTTCGTAATCAAGCGTGTTATCAAGCTCGCTTAAAACTCCGCATATAACGTAATTGCAACTGAAATGACACTTACTGACACCATCGTTTACTTTGTAAGCGAGAGCGCACCGATTAAACGGTCTAAGACACTCCTATGCTTAATTTACGGAGGAGTATAAGCGGGAGAATCGTCACTAATTGCTATAGCTGATGTCAGTAAGTAATGGGTATTTTTACCGCTGGGTCCTTATTTTATTTAGGACGAATTATAAATCCATTTTGCTGCACTCTATTCTACATGTATATATTCTCCACATTTTTCTACGTAAAACGTGGTTATGTTTGGTAAAAGGAAGAAAATCAACCAACCAACCCCCAGCAATGCAACAAGTGGGAATTTTATAAAATATCCACTCTACCATATACATGGTACCACTAACACATACAAACATATTTCCCTATACTTTACTAGACTTTAGAAAAATATAAAATAGTGGTAAAGGTACATATCCACACAAACACGCATGTATACCTAATACTTGAACATACCGATTGTATTCCATACAACACTTCATGCTGTAGCAGCTACATCCTTGCACTACATGAGAAAGGAGTTAGGGGTCCTACCAGTTTTTACTTTCCGTCTATCTTCAAAACTCAGGAGAAAAGTTTTGTTATTTTTGTTTTTTCGTAAGACTTCTTCTTCTTCCTCTAACTAACTACTTTGCATGACGCTGTTGCTTAGGGAGTGCAAAAGAATGAATTCTTAGTAAGAGGGAAATTCATTTTCCTGTCTGCCCTGCGTAAGAGTAAGTAACTGTTGTTATTTTTTAAAATGGTTTTTGCATAATAAAAAGCTTAAGTAATAATGTTGCCACATCATAATCTTAAATTATACACAAGTGTTTATGCATAGAGACATAAAGACGGGCGGGCGGAGGGACAGATACTCACATCATACCGCTTATACAAGTACTTAGTGTAGGAATATAGTAGCTCTGCCCACTTTTCCTGCTAAGTAATGTAATGAATATGTACGACACAGTGGTACATAAAGACAGTGATTGTCAGTAGGCAATGATGGATGTGATGAAACAACAATCTAATGCTTAGGGGAATTCAAGGGTAATAGGTTGTAGTGTGCTTACAAATCAGGCAAAACCCCTCATGTATTTAGATAAATATTAAATGTGTATAAAATTCATTTGCATTTGTACGCAGTCAGTTAGAATCTAGATGATTGCATGTGGGCAGTCATTAAGATAACAGCGAAAAATACTATATTGTATGTAATATCCGTGCTATATTAACTGTTGGCATAGAATCGTAGTCTGTTGATTATTTTTTTTATAATTACTTGCTTTCTAAGGGGCATATCCCCCTACTCAGCTAGGAACAGTAAGACGGCAGCGAAATGTATGGATGATTTTTTTTCGCGGAAATTCAAAAGTGCCCTACAGAAATATTTTGCAACTTGATGTAAAAAATACATGACGGAAATTTGATTAAGATTACTCTTTGCCGTGCCCCAAAGAGGCGAAGCTCAGAATCTATATCTTTACTAAAGTACGATTAAGAAATTTTATTTTTTTTCTCGCAAATATGTAAAAGTCAAATATTGACGTGTGTTGTCGGTGCCACGGCCCTCTTTTCCAATTTAGTTCTAAGTAACCTAGTTGTATCTCTACTATACTGTGCAATTTTCAGGACTATCAACCTAGCTGTAATTCTAACTGTACCAACAACATATACCAAATATAATTTTTATACAACTTGCAGGTCATGAGATACAGCCTTTTAAATTTTCAAGTTGTATACCACGCCTACTAATCCAATCCCGCCCATTTTTTGTTGGATCACGAATTTTACTGCCAAATGCATTCACACAAATTTTCAGTGCGATTAAAGAAATAGTTCTCCAGACATTGCGGTTTCAAAAATAGAGGTCCAATGGGCCACGCCCACTTGATATATCAAAAATTAGAGTACTCTATTTTAACTACCAACAGCACAGCTACATTCGATCAAGTAGTTTTCACGTCTATACGGTACTAAAATATGCAAAAAACACAAAGACAAACTCATTTTCATATATATAGATTTGACCTTTGACCTCTTTGGGGCACAGCTTAAAGTTATCCGATTATCTCAAATTTTGACCATAGCCGTTTTATAACAACTAAAACAATATGTAACGTGACGAAAGTCGTCCGTACATATATGCCTCCTACATATACAGTTCTAACGCTAACTACACAATTATGACCTTTTAATCTCTAACCACCAGTAATATACTCGCCCTTTATTTACTTTTGAATATCACTAACTAACCCAATCTGCATACACTGTTTCAATTACTTTAAGGACAAACAACCATCAACCAATACCATCGATCACACGACCGACGCAAACGATGCGTTTTGCAATGCACGCGACTGCCACCAATGATACATTCGGCAATCGCTACGAGTAGCGAATGAGCGCGACGACCAACCTCCAACCAAACACATTTAAGAAACGACATCACAAGGGAAAGTGTTAATCGATGCAGTGTGATGCGATGTAGTTCTCATTACATCGAGAGCTTTATTTATTTAAATGATCGAGCATTTTGCTTGGTAAATTCGTTGGGTGCTATCGCAGTGAAGTTTATTGCTAAATTGCTCTGAACCCGATCTCCACTGCCCTTCTTAGGGCAATAATTTATCGAAAGAAATATTTTTTTGATTAAACGGATTTCGGTCTCTCAAATTCCATTGGTTTAACTCGACTACGGTCGGTTGATTCGGACTTCGGTGTGTTAAATCGGACTTCGGTCTGTTGAATCGGACTTCGATATGTTGAATCCGACTTCGGTCTGTTATATTAGACTTCGGTCTGTTGAATCGGACTTCGGTCTGTTTAATCCAACTTCGATTGGTTATACCGACTCGTCAGTTGCACAGATTTCGGTCTGGTACACGAAGAAACTCCTAGTTTCTGTAGCATTGTATTAGAAATTAAAATGTTAAATCGGACTTCGGTCTGTTGAATTGGAGTTCGGTCTGTTGAATCAGACTTCGGTCTTTTGAATGGACCTTCAGACTGTTGAATCGGACTTCGGTATGTTAAATCGGACTTCGTTCTTTTAAATCGGACTTCGGTCTGTTGAATCGGAGTTCGGTCTGTTAAATCAGACTTCGGACTGTTGAATCGGACTTCGGTTTGTTGAAACGGACTTAGGTCTGTTGAATCGGACTTCGGTCTTTTAAATCGGACTTCGATCTATTGAATCGGTCTTCGGTCTTTTAAATCGGACTTCGGTCTATTGAATCGGACTTCGGTATGTTGAATCCGACTTCGATCTGTTATATTAGACTTCGGTCTGTTGAATCGGACTTCGGTCTGTTTAATCCAACTTCGATTGGTTATACCGACTCGTCAGTTGCACAGATTTCGGTCTGGTACACGAAGAAACTCCTAGTTCCTGTAGCATTGTATTAGAAATTAAAATGTTAAATCGGACTTCGGTCTGTTGAATTGGAGTTCGGTCTGTTGAATCAGACTTCGGTCTTTTGAATGGGACTTCAGACTGTTGAATCGCACTTCGGTCTGTTAAATCGGACTTCGGTCTTTTAAATCGGACTTCGGTCTGTTAAATCGGAGTTCGGTCTGTTAAATCAGACTTCGGTCTGTTGAATCGGACTTCGGTTTGTTGAAACGGACTTCGGTCTGTTGAATCGGACTTCGGTCTGTTAAATCGGACTTCAGTCTATTCAATCGGACTTCGGTCTGTTGAATCGGACTTCGGTCTTTTAAATCGGACTTCGGTCTGTTGAATCGGAGTTCGGTCTGTTAAATCAGACTTCGGTCTGTTGAATCGGACTTCGGTTTTTTTAATCTGACTTCGAACTGTTGAATCGGACTTCGGTCTGTTAAATCGGACTCGGGTCTGTTAAATTGGTCTTTGGTTAAATTGAACTTCTGTCTGTTGAATCGGAGTTCGGTCTGTTAAATCGGACTTGGGTCTATTGAATCGGAATCCTGTCTGTTGAATCGGACTTCTGTCTGTTGAATCCAATTCCAGTTGGTTATACCTACTCGTCTGTTGCACAGACTTCGGTCTGTTGAATCGGACTACGGTCTGTTCAATCGGACTTTTGTCTGTTGAATCGGACGTCGGTCTGTTAACGCCCACCCCCCAAAACAAAGAATGACTTTCTAGGCAACTAATAAACTACGGCGTATGGCGTGTCCCCATCGCATTCGTCTCGCACTACATGGAGAGTTAGAATAACGAGACTAAGTTCCCAACGAGACTAACTACGGCGTATGTGTCGGGGGGCGTTATAATTTATTCTCTAGTACACCGGCCGTGGCATAGTGGTTAGAACACGCGACTACCATGCGGGAGATCGCAGGTTTAAACCTGGCTCCAGTCATCTTAAAAGAAAAAAATACAATTATCTTTCATTGTCGGCTCCCCTCGAATGTTGTTTGATAGCAACTTCGCAGTATTAAGCGTCGATTTAATCGTCGTGTCTAGTAAGAGCTTCTCAAAAAAAAACAGTGACGTTCGCATTCGTCGATAAACAAGTAGGTGCCGTTAGTTGTGAATCTAAAAAAAATATAAAGCGTGTTAATTCACAACAACGCGAGAAGCTATCCCATACCTCATTCATGGGGTGCAAAGGGAAATTAAGTTTTTTTTTTTTTTTTAAGTACACCACTTTGTTTATCGACTTATGAACAGAAACAGAGAGAGAGTAGCGAGGCTGGTTATGCAGCTAGATTAGGACGCCCAAAACAAACATACTTGATACATTTTATTCAAAAATTTTCAAAAGTGAAATAATGCCATGGCATAATGGCACCTACTTGTTAACGACAAATGCGAACGTCACTGTTTGAGAAGCTTTTACTAGACATGCCGATTGACTCGACGTTGCTCTCAACAACATCGAGGGGGCCGGCAATGAAAGAAAAATGTAGATGACTGGAGGCCGGAATCGAACCCAGGGTCTCCCGCATGGTAGTCGCGTGTTCTAACCATCATGCCAAGGCCGGTTGCGGATACCAAACTGATTTACGACAAAAACCGAATCATCGATACTACCACGAGCTGCAGAAGTCGATTTGCTGACAAACGCGAGTCATCCCGATCGGTCCTGAGTTGAGAATTCGAAGCCGAATTAACAATATATTCCCGAATTGCTGATATAAACCTGAACCATCGACAAACCCAAATCATCAAGATGACCCAGTATTGCTGATAGTAACCCGAATCATCAATAAAACCCGAATCACCAACACCTCTCTGAATTGTTGACATTGACCCGAACTACCGACAAATCCGATTCATTAATCTTCACTAGCTGATATTAACCTTAAACCTTGACAAAGCCCGAATCACCAAGCTGACCACATACTCCTGATATTAAGCGTAGCTACCGACGTACCCGTATCAACAGTACGCTGCCGAGTTGCTGGTACGAGCCTGAATTATTGAAAGTACCTGAATTACCACATTCCTGAATACCGAAACGATCCTGACCTACCTGACGTCTACAGTTTTGGGAGTATAGTATAAAGTTTCTGATCACCTCAAATCATCACTTGCTTATATTAACCTGAAACCCCGACAAAACCTGAATCACTAAACTGACCACATACTGCTGATATTAATCATAACCACCGACGGACCCGAATCATTAGTACGCTGCCGAGTTGCCGGTACGAGCCTGTATTATGGAAAGTAGCCGAATTACCACGTTTTCGAATAACGAAATGATCCTGACCTTCCTGACCTCTACATTTTTGGGAGTATAATATAAAGTTCCCGATTACTTCAAATCGACCGTTTCGTAAAATTCTCGACTTCTCTAAATCGACCTGAGTCCCGAAACCTGTCATTGCAGTCAAAGGCCACATCAATACTCGCCAAGTGTAAACTAAAAGTTCTCGATCATCTAAAATCAAATTACCGGACAAGAAAACAATGCTATTACTGAATCCGAAACTGAATTGTTTTCGTATATAAATACTTTATCCAGTAAATTATAAGTTTGAATTACACCATCGATAAACAATACTATTATTTTGCCCTAGTCAGGGAAAATGTACTGAGTTCTTATGCCGTAAGGTTTTGTGGGTCCTTATGGCGACCCTGGCGACGGCTGAACTTACCTCCACGGTTCGGTAAAAATTTACATTACCTACGATCGTCATTACCATCAGTGGTAGTAGTGAATAGTGAAACTGCAACCTGAAGTACTGCTGTACCGGCAACTCATTTCTGTAACAAATTCCAGCAATAAGCTTTGATAGCCACTTCGATAATCCCTCTTAAGGAATGCTTCCCCCAACCCCCTGTAAACCAATAAACAAAAAATATTAGGATAAAAATACATAACATTTATTGCTAAAACCCTGAGACTCTTTAACATTCAGTAAATATCACCGTCATCACATTAACCTCCTCTTAATATATAACACATTTCTTTATGGGATTCATTGGACTTCCCCTGGGACAATTAAACTCATCCGCAAATTCTTTTAAATTTTGCAAAGGTCCAATGACACGAAATTTATCCGGAGCATGTTCATCAGTGGATGCTGCAAAACTCAAGAGAATATCATGAGTGGCACTGCACCACAATTGGCCATAGCTAATGAAAAACATCTGACGACTAGTGTAGTTTAAGCGAGGCAATGTTTCTGTATCCAATTTTTCATACGAACGTACAGCATCTTCGTACCACTTGAGATAGGCCTCATAGGCCAAACGTAAGCCACCATTGTCGGCTATATTTTCTGACTGAGTTTCAGCAGCGGGTAGAAGTCGGCCATTTTGACGATAACCCTGATATTGTTGGCTAAAGCACTCTGTGTTGTTTTTAAAATATTCACTGGACTCTTTGTCCCACCACAGTCGCAAGTTGCCAGTCTTGTCGAAAAATCTACCCTCGGCATCAAAGCCATGTATTAGTTCGTGAGACATAAGAAAACCTAAAGTGCCGAATTTCAAAGCATTTGGATAATAATCAGACCACAAGTAATAGGGCTGCAATATGGCCACGGGCACTTTGATTATGTTCTCCGTTACTATATAGACCGGGGTGAAGGACAACGTGGCGGCATTGTCATAAGTAGCGGCCGGTTGAGTTAATTTATCCCACTCCTTACGAGCTTTAAATTCAAGTATGACCTTCAAATTTTCCATATAGTCATGTTGATTTATCTCTAATTGCTCGAATTCTTTAGGAAGATTTATGTTCTCATACGAGTTAATTTCCATTTTCATTGAACTCAATTTTTCCACTGCCAGTTCACGGGTTTCCTCATTCATCCACGACAGTTTATTTGAGGTCAAAGTGCTATGGAAGGCCGCCTTGATAGTTTGCCACATGTATTTGACATCACGTTCGGTTTGACGCGTAGTAATTTGGCGATAGACCATATTGTCCAACACTTTGGCAAAGTGTTCCTTAGCTTCGCTTACGCATGTTTTATTTTTATTGTCCTCGTTGATGTTTAACATAAAATTTTCCAATAAATAGTAGAATATGTAATTGGCCACAATACGTTTGGGTGTTTGTTGTAAAACCTTGTAGACACGTTCAAAATCGTCTTCTATAAAATCGTATACCTGATCACTGGGCTGATAAAGACCGGCAAGAGAGATATTAATTAAAAGTTCAATATCCAATTGAGGATAATATTTGTCCTGTAGGTCTTCGATGGTAGTGACATTGTGTAGTAAAGCAGAATATTTTTCGTCATCATCTTCGCTGTCATCATCGTCGTCGTCGTCTTCGTCATCTAATACTTCTTCTTCATTATCACCATTGCCAGCGTTATCTTCTTCAGCGGTCTCTTCGTTGTTAGTATCTTCTTCCTCTACATTTCCGCTGAATAGTTTAATTTCAAATTCGAAAATTTCTTTTATTGTCTCCTGAGCCAATTTCCAGTCCAGGCCAAAAAAGTTTTTTAAATTTTTGGCCATAACTAATTTCCGATGATGTCTAAAGGTTGCATGTTCATTTTCATTGTAAACAGTTGCTGACTCCAATGGCAAATCTTGCAATTGTATCCGTAGACGGTTCATAGTATTATTGACCACATCCACGCCTACGCCAATGCCCAAAATTATTCGCACCCCATATTTGTGGTTAATCTTAGCCACTGTCTGCAACCAATCGAAATCGTCGTCCCTCCATGCAGCACCCGCTAAGACAGGCATTTGACCAAATTCACTTATAATTTCCTTCAATTTGCTACCATATGTGATTTTCGTCGCCTTCATGGCTAAACATGATTTATAGAAATCTTTAACTTTTTTATCCGCTGACGTATCTGTGTCATTTTCCGTCGTTAACAGAAAAGAGAACTTGCGCTGCAAAGCTTTTGCGATGGTTTGAAAAGCGTTATTTTTAAATGGCGGCAAATAAGGTTCATTGAGTGTCTGATAGTTGCCACAAGCGAAATTATAGAAATTTTCACATGGATCACACGAAGCATTGAGGTAATTACGCATTTCCGCTGATTTCGCATAACGGGTAATCTTCTCTACATAGTGTTCGTCTGCATTATCCGTTAACTTAGACTCTAATCGCCATACAAAACACATTAGCAGCAGCAGATTGAGACAGGGCTTAGAGCACAATAACATTATAACTTTCAATTCTTTTAGCGATGCGATTGATACCTTTAACGCTGACACAAAACAATGAACTAAATTGTTGGTGTATGAAAGCCGGGTTGCACGGCTATGCGATTCTCATATTAATTCTACGATATTGTATGACATTATCAACACAATGAAAGCTTAAATTGCTTTCTGTTTAATTGTTGAGAGGTTTTTACCATGACAAACGCTGTGTGAAATTACCCTCCACAGATTCTGACTAAGCAGAGCTATACGTACTTGCCTATATTTACATATTTATTTTATTGCAAATAAGACGCTTTAGTGAGTGTATCATTGTTTGTTCTATCCAAACGCCGCCTCCATTAATCGACTCATTCAAATGCCAAATGGTGAGGGGAAACTGGTTTCAAGGGGGACTTACACAGCAAGCGAGATAGACGCAAATTAAACCGGTTTTCTTTTTTTAAACTGAGACAACAAATTGTGATCGAATAAATAAAACGCCACAAACCGCCGCTTAAAGTCAATGTACTATGACAGTTAATATTAGCAGCAACAAGCTAAATTTATTTGTACAGTGCATTGCTAAGCGTCAGACTATATGAATTGCATTTTGGATAAATATTGGAACAGGTTGTACAATTTGAAAACAATTAATGAAATTTGTTTTTTTTTAACAAAATATAATATAAATAATATTAATTAATTCAAATATTAATACTCGTTATAGGTGCACATAAAAATTCATAAATTTTAGTAAAAAACCAGCACAGAAATTTCAGTCAGGTAAACTGACTGATAAATACCATCACCCAATATAAGATATTGTTTAAGTCTTGAGTTATTAAAATTAATAGATTTTTAATTAAAATAACATTAAATTTGATAGGGGGTACCAAAAGGGGTGAACCGATACAGTCCTTATTCAATCCTGGCTCAAATTTTCATACGTACAACTTACGAAAAATTTGACTGAATTCAGTGTACTTACAAAAAAAATATGTATGTAAGACTATGGGGGTGAGTTCGGTCCTTTGTATGGGAGGTACCAGAAGGGGTGTTAAATAGTTAGGTTTTCTGAGGGTTCGCCTCCTATCACAATATAAATTAACCGACTAATTTTCATTGCCCCTCAAATGTGCGTTTGGAAGTTATGGGAGAAATATAAATTTTCCAAAAATAGGTTATTTTGTATGGGAGGTACCAGAAGGTGTGACCCGATATAGTCCATATTCACTCCTGATTCATATTTTCATAAGCGTACAAATTACGCATAATTTGACTGAATTCAGTGTACTTACAAAAAAGATATGTTTGTAAGACTATGGGGGTGAGTTCGGTCATTTGTCTGGGAGGTACCAGAAGGGGTGTGTCAAAAAGTTAGGTTTTCTGGGGTTTTGCCTCCTATAATAACATAAATTAATCGACCAATTTTCATAACCCCCCAAGAGGCCGTTTGGAAGTTATAGGAGAAATATTAATTTTCCAAAAATATGTAATTTTGTATGGGCGGTACCAGAAGGCGTTAACCGATACAGTCCATATTCATTCCTGAGTTCCGTTTTCATAAACGAACATCATACTCAAAATTTGAGTAAATTAAGTTTACTTACAAAAAAGATATGTATGTAAAACTATAATGGTCAATTAGGTCATTTGTATGGGGGGTACCAGAAGGGGTATGGCAAAGGTTTCGGGTTTCTTAAGGTTTGTCTACTTTTTTAAATAAACTGAACAAATTTAAATATCCTACGATCGTCCGTTTGGAAGTTATGAAATAAATATAAATTATCCAAAAATAGGTAATTTTGTATGGGAGGTACCAGAAGGGGTGAGGCTATTTGTCCATTTACAATCCCATAAGTTCGTTTTGAAAAATATTAATACTGGTAAATTTTCATACCGATCCGTTAAGGTTTACTCGAGTTATCCTGCTGACCAGCCATCCAGCCAGCCAGCCAGACAGACGGACATAGCTCAATCGTCTTAAAAAGTCCTGAAACGAATTTGGTCTTAAGATACTTGGCTTCTAACTCGACTCCTTCAATGCGTTACACTTTTTTTCGTATCAAATGATTTATACCCTCATCCCTAAGGGTGATGGTATAATTATATGTACATGGGGGTTTTCTGCGTTGTGAACGAACGATTTTTTTTATTTTGTAGTTTTCCTAGAAATTTTAAATATTTTGAAGACTATGTTCATATGAAAAAGTTTAGATATTGGACAGTGGGGAATGGGTAATTTTCTAATTTGAGTATTTTGATTCAATTGGGAATAACCAGAAGCTCTCTTTGGCGATCCCTAAGCAGCTCACAACATCAGAGATATCACGTATTCCCCGGGCAATGCCACTGAACATCCGTTCAGTGGTAGCAAATGCGAGAAGGCCCAATGTAAAGTAACCAAAATTGCATGCTACCACCGATGCGTCTTTGGAAGTAGGTAACGGAAGTTACTGAAGCTCTACACAGGCTCTCTAAGTGTCTTTGGTGTAAAAAGTACAGTAAGTACGAATTTTCTTAAATCCAGTACAAAATGCTTGATCCAAGAACTGATAAACCTAGCCCGAAATTCTTATTTGTAGATATTATTACTGTGACATCTTTTACAGCTGCCATGCAGAAAGACACGAATTTGGATGTGGTTTCATAGTCGGCAAGAGACTTCGACACCTGGTCTCGCGGTTTAACCCTGTAAGTGACCGAATAGCCACTATTCGCATACGGGCGAAATATTTTTACATTACACCGATTTGTGTACACGCCCAACGGAAGACAAAGACGATGACATTAAATATGCATTCTATGAGCGCCTGGAGGAGATATATGACCGCTGCCCTGCACATGACATTAAATTTGTTCTGGGAGATTTTAATTCTAAATTAGGAAGGGAAGGTCCTCTTGGTTCAGCAGTCGGAAAATTCAGTCTGCATCACCTCCGATAACGGATTCAGACTAGTTAGCTTCGCGGAAGCAAGAAACATAGTAGTTAGGAAAACCAAATGACCGCATGACGATATCCACAAGGCAATCTGGATATCCCCTGATCAAAATACAAGAAAACAGATCACGTGGTAATTGATAGAAGGCATGTCTCAAGCGTTATGAATGTGTGTGTGATGTGCGGTGCAAACATTGACTCGGATCACCACCTAGTTGCAGCCAAGATACGTTCGCGATTAAGTAATTCTTAAAACTCTCGCAATCAAACGCAAAGGAATCTAGACATCACAAAGCTGCATACCACTGAGATAGCCAATGCCTACTCCAACCAACTCTCTAAATTACTCCAAACAAATCCCCCTAGTTCTGATGTTCCCGACATATAGTGGCAGCATATTGCGAATTCTATGGCCACTGCCGCAACGACCGTACTGGGTTATGAAAAACCACGCTCAGACAAGCCCTGGTATGATGATGAATGTCGCGAAATGTCTGAGGAAATTGATGTTGAATACAAGGCAAAACTGCTGCCAATGGCGAAGCGTGCGGTGACGGAGCGTTATAATGAGAAAAGGAGGAAAAAAGCGTCTGTGGATAAAGGTATAGAGGTGGGGCCCGAAAGTTCTACCAAATGGTTAAAAAGCAAAGGTTTTGGAACAGGAATCCCCACCAGTAAGGACTTAGACGGAAATCTGGTCACGGACATTCAGAGTGTGCTGCAAGTATGGAGGAAACTCTTTCAATCTCTACTCGTTCCCGAAGGCAACATAAGTGATGAAATCACACCAATCATAGACAACGGAGTAGATTGTCTAACTTCGAGCCAAAACGAGATCAGCACGGCAATTGGACGGCTTAAAAATAACAAAGCTGCGGGATGGATTGAGGGCAGAGTTTTTTAAAGCCGGCGGCGATGGACAACGTGCATGCATCGGCTCATAAACACGATTTGGCTCAAGGAATGCATACCCGATGACTGGAATCTGAGTGTTCTATGTTCTGTGCCTAAGAAATGCTATCCAAGTGTGTGTACCAACTATCGCAGGATCAGCCTATTACCTATCCCATACAAGGTCAAGTCTAGCGAGTTATGTGATAGACTTAGGCTCATTTTAGCGAACCTGACTGGAACCTGATTGGGACCGCCCGTGGCATAGTGGTTAGAACACGCGACTACCATGCGGGAGATCGCAGGTTCAAACCTGGCTCCAGTCATCTTAAAAGAAAAAGATAAATAAAATTTTCTTTCATTGTCGGCTCCCATCGAATGTTGTTGACAGCAACAACGCGAAAAGCCAGGTATGGGATAGCGTTGACAACTATAACTTTGAAGTGGTAGAAGATTTTGTCTAAATCGGCTCCTCGATAAATAAAAATAATAATGTCAGCCTGGAAATCAAAAATTGATCGCAAACCACTGATACTATGCGCTGAGCATGCGTTTGATGAAAAAGCTCTCTCTCGACAATCGAAGATCCAACTCCACCAGACACTGATCTTACCAAACCAATATCAAACGATATCATTACTTATTAACATAGACTTCAGTAACAAAACCTTAAACTCCATTTTGCTCCACTACGTCACAATTTTTTTTACAGTGGTTGAAAATTTTGATATTTTTGGTCATAAGGCTAATCAAGGAATATGAAAAATCATATGGAAAAATACATTTGTGATAGTCTATTTATTCTTATATCCATGCTGACATTGTTTAATTTGCGGATGCAGGAGCCGAGATAGATAAGCTCATCTTTATCAGTGTTCAAATGTGTGTTTTTCTTGACTCAATGTAAGATATATTTCTTTCTGAATACATGAGAAGGCTGCAGTAACATGTAAAATCTTTATCAGTTTCCAAATGTTTGTTTTTCTTGACTCAATGTAAGATAGTTTTTTTCTGAATACATGAGAAGGCTGCAGTAAGATGTGGCAGCTGTTGTCCGATGGTATCTTATCATCAACGTACGTATTTATGTTTACTGCAGCTTTCCTCATTATCATCTGTTAGCTGTTACAGACCTCAGACGAAAAAAAATTATCTTGTCTCATGTCTCGTCTCGAATAACGTCTTTGTCAATCATCACTGAAGACTTTATGTCAGTCAAGGTCATTCCGCAAAGGCTTATCAGCTTTGCAAGAATACAAATCCCAGCCATGGCTTCAAGAGATTTTTGGTATATCGGGTTGTCTAAGTCAACTTTATAGTCGACGAAAAGATGATGTGTTGATCTGTTTTTCATGGGTCTTTTCCAAGGTTAGCCGTAGTGTGCAAATCTATTTAGTTTTTGATTAAACAGTTCTTAAGACACAGTGATGAGGTTCAATCAGGCTGGATAAAACTGGATTTTGTCTTTCACATAACACAATCGACAGGACCTTATATACAAAGGATAAAATTTTAATCACTAAACGCACGTCCATGACACTAGATGTATACACCTATAGCCATTTTTCTGATTGGGTGATAGCCAGGTTGCCTCGTGAATATCCTTTAACTGATATCTGGTTCCACTCATTACCATGTTCCTGGCCAAAATGAAAGTATCTAGTCTAAATTTTCCGATCCATGGACCAAGATCATCAAGCCTTTTTATTTCTCCATTGAAATTTTCCAGAAAATCTTCCTGGATGGCGGTTATGTCTCGAGGACATCTGCCAGTCGGGTAGGTCGTTCGCCGGGTGACTATTCCAACGACCAGTGGTTGCCGCACACTATCAGCCGCTTAATAATACAAAAATATTTAGCTCAGTTGCGTGTGTATGTCCAACTTTGTGCCAACAAACTATGCACTTGTTTAAGTCGGAAAATTTTTTGCTTTTGAACCACTGTGCACTTGCTTATGTACTACAGCATATTGTATCAAGTTGATGAGAACGCTTATTATTATTTTCTGTTGTTGTTTGTAATAAAGCGGTTTCAAATATTTCACCAGTAAAATAATCAACAACAATTTTAAAAGTTTGCGGACACCTCTCTGTTTGTCTGTCTGTCCAGTACTTCATTCATAAAGTTCTACACATTGTATTTAAATGCGGGTGACGATAATGATGAGAACATGTGGGTTTTTGCATATATTTCACCCTAAGTATCCTCCTCCACTTCATTTAAGCCACAACAACAGTATGAAATCCTGTTGCATGTTATTGTGGTTGCACTTAACTAGTGTTTCTGGGGTTTCTCTTGGTGTTTTTCATTTAACATTTATTTGTTTGTTGTTTTGCCATTTTGTTATTAGAGAGGCAGCAAGCAGCGTGTGCTAGGTCCTGGCATGCCAGCGTCAGTCTGAGCGATAGAGCGAGAGGAAATTTGGAGGCAGCGAGGAAGTTAAAAGCTGCTGGTGGTATATCATTTGATGAAACTTTGGCCTTATCACATGCGGGACTAGTTAAAATAATTGTTGCTGCGGTTAGTTTAATAATTCTAATTGTTTCTACTCCACTCCGGCTGTGTGCGGAGTCACTCTATGTGTGGGCATCATTGTGGCTAATGGCAGTTGCTGTGGTGGCTGTTTGCAGTCCATAAAGTATTATGAGTTGCTTTGCTCTGTTGTCTCGGTTGTAGTGTAAAGATATTAGCAAATTATTATGTTGACTTTACACTAAGGCATTTGTGTGACGTGTTATGGTTTTTTTTTTTTTAGCAAGGATCATTAAAATGTTTATGAACATTTTGGCGAGAAGTATCAAAACACACAGATGTGGCCGTTGTGTGCCATTGGTCTCCTGGGTCATTATGAAAATTATAAATTTATACGGTGTAAATGTTATGTACTTGACGTTTTTTTGTGCTTGAGTCTTACTTAGTAGAAATTGAAATTATTGAAATTTAATACTTTAAATATTAGAGATGGGCACTGGTCATGTGAGTGTTCATGAGTAATGCGTGAATTTGAGTATGTATACAATTTGCTGAAGTGAGCGTTCGTAAACTTGAGTGTAAAAAATATATCATTTGGTACGATTTGATCCAAGCGCTTCCTGCTTTGTTTAAGTTTATCACACCAATTGTTGATAACAGCTCCTTCACCTGCTCCATCGGACGAAGCTTTGGTTGCCCCCCTCCAGTGCCAACCATCGAGCTTTTTAACGAAGACCTTTTGTGGTGGAACCTTTTCATTCATTCGTACAACGTGTCTAAGTCATCGCATTCGGTCAATTTCAACACGCTTGACTACGTCGATATCGTTGTACAGCTCATACAGGTCGTGGTTCATTCGACGACAATTATAGCCGTTAACAATGATGCGTCCAAATATTTTGCGAAGTATTTTTCTCTCGAAGACTCCCAGAATAGATTGATTCGCTTGTATCATTACCCAGGATTCTGCGCTATGGAGCCAGATAGGTAGAATCAACGTCTGGTAGAGTTGGATCTTTGTTCTCCTAGAGAGCGCTTTGTCATTAAATCGCTTGCTTAGCACATATAAGCAGCTGTTTGCGATCGATATTTGTCTTTTGATTTCTTTCTTGATGATAATTTCTAATAATTTCACAGGACATAGATCACGCGAATTTCAATCATCGGGCATACATTCCTTGAGCCAAATCGTGCTAATGAGTTGGTGCTTGCATGTTGTCGGTTCATCGCCGCCGGCTTTTAAAAGCTCTGCCGGCAGTCCATCGGCTCTGGCTGCTTTATTGTTTTTAAGCCGTGCAATTGCCGAGCTAATGTCGTTTTGGCTCTGTGGTGGACAGAATACTCTATCGTCGCTGATTGGTGTGATTTCGTCACATATGCTACCTTCGGCAACGAGTAGAGATCGAAAGTGTTCCCTCCAAATTTGCAGCACACTCTGAATGTCCGTGACCAGATTACTGTCTATGTCCTTACATGTGGAATCCCTGTTCCAAAACATTTGCTTTTAACCTTTTGGTAGAACTTTCGGGCCTCACCTCTGTTCCTGTAGTTTTCGATATTCTGGATTTTTCTTTTCTTCCACAGACGCGTTTCCATTGGCTGCAGTTTGCCTTGTATGCGGCATCCATTTTCTTAGATGCTTCGCGAGATTCATCATCCTACAAGGGTTTGTTTGGGCGTAGTTTTTTTATAACACAGTATGGTCGTTGCGGCAGTGGTCACAGAATTTGCAATATGCTGCCACTGTGTGTCGAGTATATCAGAATTCTGTATCGTTTGTTTGCAGTAATTGAGGGAGTTGTTTGGAGTAGGCATTGGCTATCTCGGTGGTATGCAGCTTTGTGATGTCTAGCTTCATTTGCGTTTGTTTATGAGCGTTTTTAGCACTACTTATACGTGCAACTAGGTGGCGATCCGTGTCAATATTTGCACCGCAAATCACGCGGTTGGCTTGTGGATATCTTTATGCAGGAATCTGAATTCACTCACAATAATATTGCTTGCGGAAGTGAAGTTAACCAGTCTGAATCCATTATCGGAGGTGTTGCTTAGACTGAATTTTCCGACTTCTGAACCAAAAGCATCTTCCCTTCCTATTTTAGCATTAAAATCTCCTAGAACAATTTTAATGTCATGTGCAGGGCAGCAGTCATATATCTTCTCCAGGCGCTCATCTTTGTCTTTCGTCGGGGTGTGTACACAAATCAGTGTAATGTAAAAATATGTCGGTCGCTTACAGAGTTAAACCGCGAGACCACGTATCGAAGTCTCTTGCCAACTATTAACCCACATACAAATTCGTGTCTTTCTGCATGGCAGCTGTAAAAGATGTCACAATTATTTTGTCGTGTGCATCCCGTATGGCGGTGATGTCAGCCATGCATTTGTTAAGGACATCCGCCAGTTGGATAGAGGTACCATTTCTGTATAGAGTTCGGTCTTCCAGGTGCATATTCTTAAATCATGGGGCTTATAACGTTTGCAGGGGTCGGCAACATTTGGGGAGTTCTTGTTTGTACTTTTATTTGTGTTTTTATAATAATTGGTTTTGTTTAAGGAGAGTGGCTTATTAGGCCACCGCGCCCGATACTGTTTCTTGGGGCTGACAAAGCCACTCAAAGAACATCTGTTATGAGCTTCAGTAACTTTTGTTACCTACTTGCTAAGAGACATCGGTGGTAGCATGCCCGTTAAGTTACTCAACATTGCGCCTTCTCACCCCAATTAGAAAATTACGCATTGCCGGACGGATTGCTGATTTTAAAATCAATGTAGTTTTGAAATCGAAAAGGTTTATATCAGTATTGCATAGTCTTAAACCCATTCTTCTCTCCATCTATTATTTTATACATACTTACTTGTTTAATTTCCCTTTGCATCCCATGAATGGGCTATAGGATAGCTTAACGCATCATTGTGAATTAACACGCCTTCTGTTTAGACTCACATAACGGCACCTACTCTTTATAGAAGAACGCGAACGTCAACTGTTTGAGAAGCTTTTACTAGACCTGCTGATTGACTCGATGCTATACTGTGAAGTTGCTGTCGACAGCATCAAGGGGCACCCCGATGCAAAAATTTCGATTACTGAGACAAGAATTGAACCATGGATAACCATGGGTCTCCCGTATAATAGTCGCATGTTCTACAACTACCTCACCGGCCCCAATTATATACATAGGTGTTAGTTAAATCACACCATTTGTAATAATTCATAATATCAAAGATTATATGCACATTTAAGGATTTACGATGCTAGAAACATTATGCCACGAATAAATCTACTTTCGCGCGTTATTACATCATAAATGCTATTGGGATCACTTTAAAAGCGTAACCATCACCATCGTAATCTAGATTGTAATTTCTTTATCATTTTAATGCAGATTTATTATAGAACCATAAAATTTACCATAAACTATTATGTTCATTCATATACAGTTTACAGGAGAACTGCGTTGCCACAATAAACATTATTCATTGTCGTTTTACAAGCTTGTCTGTGTTTTTCTTACTCGAACAGTGCATTTGAAGAGAACGGGACCGAAATGAAAGAAAAAATTAAAGAAAATGGTGTAAATTAGAGTATGTCGAGACTTCTAATTTTAATAAGATTTTTAGTTGGCAATATTATTGGAAGGACCGTGGAGCCTAAAACGTGACAATTTCCCCTATACGATACTTACTAACTTCAAATCGATATTAAATTATTATGGCATGTCACTTGACAAAACGAATGATGCAGAACTTCTTCTTTTTGGGGCTACGTTCACGTGCCGTTCTCAGAATTGAGTCCCAAAATCATGTGTTTTACAGTGTTATATAATTTATATAGTTTTCCACCATATACCTACTTATAATACATCTTTTCACACGCACTGTTTCTATAAACGTTTCTTTTCTACATAGAAATTTCTGTGAAACCAAACGAATGTACATATTTTATCCTTAGCTAACGTTAAAGGATATAATAGCCAAACAACAGGTTAAGCTGCTCCAAGAAGACTAAATACACACACAAACATATGCATGTATTTATTAAGATTCCAAAAATCTCATTTGACCCCCAGCGCACATTCATATGTATGATTCGTGCTGTGTAGAAAATTAATATCTTTATTTTTATATTTTAACATAAATTTATTAACTGAACTGAACTAAAATCATAGCATCTAAGATAAAACAACAACAAGCAGAGACAGACAGACAGACAGTCAGGCAACATGCACCACACAATTGCATGTGGTCGTCGTAAAAACCTCACAAATTTATGAGAATCAAAATAAAGAAAAAAAAAAACAACGAAATGAAAAAGTTTTTCAGGGGTGTTGAGAGAAAGGAAGATTTTTGAAATTGAATTGAATTTATGGCAAATAGAAGAAGAAGAACGACAATAAAGGAGAAAATTGTGTGGGCGGATAGCAAAAATAACAATAACAAGTAGGGGAGAGGTGCTAGTGGCAACTAATATTATCATGCAACTTATGCAGCATGATTGCAAACAGGTAAGGAGTATCATAATCTGATCTGCTTAAAGAATTCATTGAATGCGAAATTTATAGTTGAATAGTTTTCTGTTGCTTTTAAATATCCAAATTTTAAATGAACATAGCCGCAACTATAAGCTTTATGGGTGAATGTGGGTGGGTGTAGACTATGGATGCAATTTGCAGTTTTCCTATTGAAGGTTGCTCTCATGAATTTCCCTAAGCTCAACGATGTACCATTTAAGTATTACGTTAACTGCTAAGCATTGACGGTGGAGGTATAATAAGTCCGGTGTGATAAGATTCATTTGTTCCTCAAACGCATATTGAGTGGTACATGGAAAGAGATGATGACCGAAAATTTTACCGGAAAGTAAAAGCAAAAGGTTATGGTACTGGGCTCCCCTCCTGTGAGGACAAGAATGAAAATCTGGTTACAGATACGCAGAGTGTGCTACATATACATATGAAGTGACCCCTTCTTCAATTGCTGGTTTCGGAAGGCAGTGTTGTAAAGGTATTACGCCAACGCAATATCTCGGCTGAAAATTAAAAAAGCTGCTGGTGCCGATGGATTTCCGGCAGAGCTTTTCAAGTCCGGTGGTGGTGAGAGGTTTGCTTTAACGAGTGCTTTCCCCATGAATGGGTTTTAGCTGCAAAAAGATGATCCAATGGTGTTGTCCAACTACCACGGGATCAGCCCTTTACCCATCACATATAAAGTTTTGTTGAGTGTGCCATGTAACATACTTAAGTCAGTGTTATCCCACCTCATCGGGCCTTATCAGAGTGGCTTTACTTACTTACTTAAAGTGCCCATTACAACTTAAGAACGTGGTTCATAAATTAGAGGCCTTGAAACACCTTTCTCGCCGGATCATTTACATCCATCGTAGCAACATGTCCCAACCATCGTAGTCATTGGATTCTGAATCTTTTAGGTACGTCTATGTCGTGGTAAAGCTCATACAGCTCATTGGTCATCCGTTGGCAAACCTGGCCATCCACACATAGGCATATATATTTATTTTTCGGTGTACTTTTCTTTCGAATACTCCCAGGTTTTGTATGTCCGTTGACGTAAGCACCCACGATTTGGCGTTATTACTAATTTTTGGGTAGCACTTTCCGTTAAAACATCTATTGGCGAGCACTTTTCTCCCCTTGTTGTTTTGGCTGACATTATTTTTCTTGTTGACGGAAGAGGAGAGGACTCTTTGTTCGTCGAAACCATTATTTTTGTTTTGTACTCGTTGACCGCTAAACCCATTTTTGCTGACTCCTTTTCTAGCGATGAGAAAACTGCAGTAACATCATGCAGATTTCGGCCAATGATGTATATCATCGGCATAGGCTAGTGGCATGTGGCTCTTGTGGTATATGGTGCCAGACATGTTGACATCAGCCTTTCTCCTATATTTAGTCTATATTTTACCACTGCGAGGTAATATTATCAGGGGTTGGAGCATTCCGTAGCAGTTGAGTTAGGTGGTTGGAGTAGGCGTCCGCTACCCCTGTGCTCCGCAGTTTACTAATGTCCAGCTTTCATTGTGCCTGGGTACGTACGTTTTTCGCCATGCTTAGCCTTGTGCGTACGTTAACTGCGGTATGGTAGTGATCGGTGTCAATGTTAGCACCCGTGATCACTCGTACCTCAGAACACTCGATGCGTGCCTTCCATCGACTACCATATGATCTATCTGATTCCTCGTCAATTGATCTGGAGATAACAATGTTGCCTTGTGAATATTTATGTGGTCAAATCTAGTGCTGATGGTGGTAGGCTCAAATGTGGCCTCCCTGCCTATTTCAGCGTAAGTACAGCGAACCACGTCGGTCTTTTCTTCTCCTGCCATTCTGGGTCAGACGCTGACCAGGGTACCGCTCACAATGAGCCGACGTGCCTGGGTTTTAGGTTTCGCCCCTCACAGTTAGCCGTGCTCTGAAGGGGTTTAAAGGCACGTTTCCAGGCGTCACCAGGTGAAGGTACTCCGTCGCAGTAGTACCACGAGTACGGAGCTCTGTAAGTAGACTTGAAGTGCAATTGGCAAATTCTGTTTTAAGTGTTTAATTTCAATTTAAAAAAAAAATAACTTCTAAATGAATCATTCTTTATGAGTCACAATATAATTTATGATACATGCTATTCAGCTACTACCAATGTGCCGATTTCCGACGGGGCTTTTAATAGCTGCAATTTCCGATCTCTACTTTCAAATATTCCCTAAATTTATCCACGTTACCCCGTACAGGATCAACACAACCTGATAGGGAACATTAACCTAAAAAATGGAAGATAATATTTCACAATTTTTACAGCCAACACTAAATGAAATCTAAACTATATAAAATGGAAAAATTCATTTTTTCTGCTTAGTCAACAGGAAGCCAGCATACATGTTGTGTTGCTTACTTCCTACTTCCTGTACGATGGCCTTCCTTCCTTCCTTCTCTGCTAAAGACTCAACGACCATCTAGTGTATGTACAAATAAACTGAACCTTATAAATATGCTCACTTCCTCGTTGAGCTGTAACAACAGTCACATACCCACCACAGAGATCTTGCTAGCAAAGTGTGTGTGTGTGTGTGTGTGTGTGTGTGGAAATACATAGATTTTTGTTAGTCAAACAAAATAATCTGATGACAGCAGCAGGATAAGAATACTTGTACCATTTTTGGGTGAGCAATATTGTGGGGGGTCTCCTCTGTTTCATCTTTTGCTCTGTAATTCCTTGTATGCGCAAAACCAAGACAAGACCGACCAATATAAGTAAGCCCGAAAAACACCGTAAAGCAGACAAACGTTTTCAGATAGTGTTGAAGACGGAGCCAAAGATACAAACACAGACTCCACAGACACAGTGCTACACATTTACCGCCCGGCTATGATTATAATTTTGTAATTTATTTTAGGGCTTTACATAAATTTCTTTCGTTCAACCATCATAAAGCTTATGCGAATATTATGTATGATAATACTCATAATGATGCTTTGGCGTTGATGATGATAATGACGAAGATGATTTTGGTTGTGCTTGATTATAATGCGGGTTAGATGCCACCATGTTTCGTTGGCATTTGGTTAT
Organism: Muscina levida; assembly: GCA_964034835.1. Classification (NCBI taxonomy): domain Eukaryota; kingdom Metazoa; phylum Arthropoda; class Insecta; order Diptera; family Muscidae; genus Muscina; species Muscina levida. The sequence goes on from OZ035880.1 coordinate 134,986,693, forward strand.
ACGGTTGTTGTAAAGTAAGTAAGGGAAAATGTGGGGCAAAGAGCCAAGGAGACATCTGCGTAAGAAAGGATGTTCGTACAAAGTAACAAATAATGCCGACCCAGCGTATTATTAATACGTCCGTAAGCATTTAAAGGTATGTTGCTTCATGCTGTGTGTGCTATGCTATTTGGCATGTGGGGCTAAGAGTAGCTTTACGTGTTTCAGGCAGGGATGTCGCGCCTTTACGGTGGAATTGTAAAATGAGTTATTACGAGGTGGCGAAGAAGCAAATATTTTCTTGCTGTGTAAACTGAGTGAATTAACAATCTGAAATATTTGCAACATAGTACAAATAACATGACCTTTCAAAGATTTAAATTATTTTCATATAGATTAAGACGATTTGAATAGTGATCAGTAATTGAGGCCATCAGCGCGTTCCGCACTCACAATTGCTGCTGGTTGCTGTTCTGGTGTTACACACATTCCTTATACATTACTAACTATCAATACAAAAGTGGAGTAAAAACTGGGTTTATGAACTGGTTAGTCACGTGACCGGTCGTGGCATAGTGGTTAGAACACGCGACTATCATGCGGGACTTTTATTGCCGGCCCCCTCGATGTTTTAGACAACAACATCGCTGTATAATGCCGAGTCAATTGGCATGTCTAGCAAAAGCATCTACAACAATGTCGTTTGCATTCGTCGATAAACAAGTAGGTGCCGTTTGTTTACATACATATATTTTGTAGACTCCTAAATAGTTTGATAGGGAATTTCCCACCTCTTCCTAGTGATTCAACCACTTCATCTTATTTTTCTTATTTGGCTGCAGCACTATCCATCAATTGTCGCACGTTGACAAGAATTCAATGTGCTTCGCTTCGCAGATAGTTCGTCACACTAAGCTTAGATAACAGCTCTTTCACCTGGTCCATCCAACGAAGTTGTAGTCGCACCCTCCTGCGCAGCCCATCGAGTTTATAGCCGAAGACTTTCCCAGCAAGAGCATTTTCATCCATTCGTATAACATATCTAAGTCAGCGCATTTGGTCTATTTGAATGCGCTTGACTACGTCGATGTGGTTATACAGCTAGTAGAGCTCATGGTTCATTCGACGGCGATACTCGCCTTTAATGATGAAGGGTCCAAATATTTTACGAAGTATTTTTCTCTCGAAGATTCTCAGAATATATTAATTCGTTTGTGTCATTACTATAGAACAAAACAGGTAGGATCAGTGTAAGGTAGAGTTGGATTTTTGTTCGTCGAAAGAGGGCTTTGCCATTAAATCGCTTGCATAGGTTATAGTAGCAGGGTATAATAGCGCATGACAGACTATCATCTAGTCTAAAGCCTCGCGAGATGGAAAATGGCTCTTTCAGATCTTTGCCTATTTTCACTGTAGACTTCTGTGACAATCCGCAAAGTCGCATCAGCTTGGCGGGCTACCAAACTCAACCAAGGCATCTAATAGTTTCTGTCGTATCGAACTGTCGAATGCAGCTTTGTATTCGATAAACTGGTGGTCGGTGTCGACCTGGATTTCCTGGGTCTTCTCCAGGATTTGTCTTAGTGTTAATTTTGCGTGTCGTGGATTTACCAGGTCTAAGGCCATAATGATAAGGTCCAATCATGTTTGCTAACATGTGCTTTAGTCTTTCACATTATACACTACACAGGACTTTGTATGCGACGGGTAATGCGATTTAAAAAGCTATGGCGGCTCCCGCAGTTATTGGACAATTTACCCCGTCGACGACGATTGGCGTGATTTAACGACTTATGCTGGCTTCAGGAACGGTTAGAGTATGAAAGTGTTGCCTCCATAAATACAGTACACTCTGCATGTCAGTAATCAGATTTCGGTCTTTGCCAATTCCTTTTCCAAAAACTTTACTTTTTACCTTTTTGTAGAACTTTAGGTCTTCACCTCTATCTCTGTAATTTTTGATATCCTGGCTCTCTATTTTCTTCTTTCATTTCGTTACTGCACGTGTTAGTATTGGCTGCAGTTTTATCTTGTATGCTGGTTCCATTCCTCATCTTACCAGGTCTTGTCTGATCGTGGTTTTTTATAACGTATGGTCGTTGCGACAGTGGTAATAGAATTCGCTATATGCTGCCACTGTTAGGTGGAAACATCAGAATTAGGGAGGTTTGTCGAAGTAATTGAGGGAGTTGGTTGAACTAGGCATTGGCTATCTTGGTGGTATGCAGCTGTGCTATGTCTACTTATTCGCGTACCTTGTCACCAACGAGGTGGTGATCCGAATCACCGCGCATTACACGCACGTCCATATCGCTTGAAACATGCCTTCCATCAATTACAACGTGATCAATCTGGTTTATTGTACTTTGATCAGGAAATATCTAGATTGTCTTGTGGATATCGTTATGCGAAAATCTGGTTTTACTCACTACCATGTTTCTTGCCGACGCGAAGCTATCTAGTCTTGTTGTGTAGACCAAATTTTTCGTCTGCTGAACTAGGAGCATCTTCCTATCCTATTTTAGCATTAAAATATCACGAAATATTTTTAATGTCATGTGCAGGGCAGCGGTCATATATCTTTCCCGGGCTCTCATAGAATGCATCTTTGTCTTCCGTCGGAGCGTGTACATAAATAAGCGTGATGTAAACCTATTTTTCCTTGATGCGGATAGTGGATATTTAGTCACTTGTAGGGTTAAACCGCGAGACCAGATGTCGAAATCTCTTACCGACTATAATTCCACATCCAAATTTATGTCTTTCTGCATTGCAGCTGTAAAATATGGCACATATGCCCTGTTCCGCCCTTTTCCTCATACCTCAGATTCCGTTGTTTTTACATCGCTCTCATCGCTCATTCGCCATCGTTCATCATACTATCGATGTAAACATCACACCATCATCGTAGCGGACTCCATCAAGAAGTTCTTGCCTACCACCATTCATGATCAACTTCTCTGCTTTGCCATTTCTATGTCTTCTCTTTTGCTATTGTTGATCTCTGGTATGCTACAACTTTCAAAATCATTTTTGAAGTCAGTTGAAATTTGTCAATTGAAGCTGCAATATCGTCATCGAAGATTTAACAGATTTGAAAAGGCTCAACAAGTATTATAAGGAATTTCCAACCTCTTCCTAGATTCCCCCTTTTTTGGCATACTGTTCACAAATTAAACTCCCTTTTTATATGATTATCACATCATCATCTATTTACAATTTAACTTTCTTCACATCAAAACTTTGGCGAAACTACTTCATTAGGTTTTATGATTGTATCTATTAAAGTTTGGTCGGAGCAATAGCACAAGTTTTGTCTCTTTTCTTTTAACAAAATATTATTTTTCTTTTACAAAACCTTATTCACACAAGGAAAGTATATTTGCCTTAGTCAACAGTTCTTACGCTGAGCGTCTTGTTTAGGTTTGCCACCTCTGCCCTGTATCGGCGGAAGTCTGCTAATTTCCAAATTCCGTTGCACATATTTTTTTACTTCTCAAACGCAGCTTAAGCAAATACATAATAATCATTTTCTACATCGTTTAAAATATTTATTAATCTATATTCACTTGCCGTCTTCCTTAGTGTCCATTAAAGTGAATAATAAACACGGCAATAAGCTTCAGGTAGACTTTCATCACGTTATCCGGCTGGCTGAGAATATGTTTCGCATGTTCCTCCGCTATCTGCATCAAATTTAAGCGATGTACTTTGGATTTTGATATACAAATGAGCTGTTGTTGGTGTGTGCGTCTGTGTGTGTGTGTGTTAACAGTATAACGCCATCGTACATTGAGACATGACTTGTGTTTTTATAACGAAGGACTTTTACATGGATAGTCGTAGTAGTGGAGTGTGGATGGAGAACATCTCCATAGATGAGATTTTCAATTTTGCCTTTGTTCGCTTTCGTTAAGGGGAGGTATGATTGTGTGTGTGCTTTTTATCTTTACATGAACATAAACGAATAATTCACTTAACATTCAATTTATAAACAATTATGATCTATTGAAGATATTGAAATATGGATATGGAAATTATAACTTCAATGGGCAATCTTTAGGGAGGGAAAATAAAATGAACGGAGAAAGTTAGCTGTTATATGACATCATAGAGACATCATAAAATTAAGTGCCTATTAAAATGCAATTGTAGATATGGGGGTAAGAGCGTATAAGAGTGTATAAAAATACTGAGCAACGGTAATGTGAAAATTAAGACTACTTAAATATGGGGAACATTTTCATACAATCCATTGCCTATTTAATACTTTTCCTTTGTGAAGGTTTTCAACATTTTGTCAAACTAGGAAATAATATTTTGGTTAGAGGTAGACGACAATAATAAAAGCTGCTGTAAGTAGAACGGGGAATGGGACTTTGCCCAGAGGTTGAAAGTTACTTATTGTCACTCACTTGGTAGTGACCAGAATCGATTCCTTTGTGGCACTGTCCAAGCAGCTAACTACTTCCGGTCTTAAACCAAGTATTCCCCGGGCAATGACTTTAAAGCAACCGCTTAGCAGTTAGCTAGAGTAAGAAGGCGAAACATTGAGTAACCTAATCGGCATGCTACCACCGATGCGTCTTAGGAAGTAGGTAACAGAAGTTACTAGTAAGCCTAATAAGCCACTCTCCTTAAACAAAATATATTATGAAAACACGGAGAATAAATAAAACAAGAACCCCCCAAATCTTGAAGACCCCCGCAAACAATATAAGGACCATGATTTAAGGATATGCACCTGGAATGTCCGAACTCTTTACAGAGATGGTGCCTCTATCCAACTGGCGGATGTCCTCGAAAAATACAAGGCTGACATCACCGCCATGCAGGAAATGATATGGACGGGACAGGGATGCACACAACGAAAGAACTGTGACATCTTTTACGGCTGCCATGCAGATAGACACGAATTTGGATGTTGTTTCATAGTCGGCAAGAGACTTCGACACCTGGTCTCGCGGTTTAACCCTGTAAGTGACCGAATAGCCACCATTCGCATCCGGGCTAAATATTTTTACATCACGCTTATTTGTGTACACGCCCCGACGGAAGATAAAGATGATGAGATTAAAGATGCATTTTACGAGCGCCTAGAGGAAACATACGACCGCTGCCCTGGCCACGACATTAAAATTGTTCTGGAAGACTTTAATGCAAAAATAGGGACGGAAGATGTTCTTGGTCCATCGATCGGTAAATTCAGCCTGCATACCGATACGTCAGACAACGGGTTTAGGCTGGTTAGCTTCGCAGCGGGAAGGGACATGGTAGTGAGTGGAACCAGATTCCAGCACAAAGATATCCACAAGGCAACTTGGCTATCCCCCGGTCAAAACACCAAAAATCAAATTGATCATGTGGTAATTGATGGCAGGCATGCATCCAGTGTTATGGACATGCGTGTGATCCGTGGTGCTAATATTGGCTCGGATCATTACCTGGTTGCAGCCAAGGTGCGCACAAGATTGAGCAGAGCGAAAAACGCACGTAATCAAACACAAATAAAGCTGGACATCGCGAAGCTGCAAACCCCAGAGATAGCTACTGCCTACTCCAACCAGCTCTCCCAACTTTTACGACACAAAGCCTCTACTTCTGACGTTCCCGATACACAGTGGCAACCGCCGCAACAACCGTGCTACGATATGAAAAGCGGCGCTCAGACGAATCCTGGTACGATGAAGAATGTCGCATAACGTGTGAGGAACAGGATGCTGCTTATAGGGTAACGCTACAGCAAATTGTAACCCTTGCTGTTAGGGAACGGCATAAGGAGAAAGCAAAACGGGCGAGACAGCTATTTAGGCGAAAAAAACGTCAGATGAAGGAACGGGAGAACGAGGATATAGAGCGATACAGGGATAGAAAATTTTACCAGAAAGTAAGAGCATAAGGCTATGGTAATGGCCTCCCCTTCTGTAAGGACGAGGATGGAAATCTGGTCACAGATACGCTGAGTTTGCTGCATATATGGAGAGAACACTTCCAGAAGGCGGCGCACGTGAAGGTATCACGCCAATTATCGACGACGGTTTGGATTGCACACCACCAATCCAAGCCGAGGTAAGAAGATCAATATTGCGGCTGAAAAACAATAAAGCATCCGGTGCCGACGGACTTCTGGCAGAGCTCTTCAAGTCTGGTGGCGAGGAGCTGATAAAGAGCATGCACCAGCTCCTACGCACGGTTTGGCTTAAAGAGTGCATGCCCGACGATTGGAATTAAAGCGTATTATGTCCTGTGCTGAAAAAAGGTGATCCAAGTGTGTGCTCCAACTACCCATCGCATATAAGGTCCTGTCGAGTGTGTTATTTGAAAGACTAAAGCCAGTGTTATCCAACATGATCAGGCCTTATCAGCGTGGCTTTAGACCTGGTAAACTAACAACAGACCAAGTATTCACACTTCGGCAAGTCATGGAAAAGACCCAAGAGTAACAGATCGACACGTACCATCTTTTCGTCGACTATAAAGCTGCTTTCGACAGCCCGATACGGCAGAAATTACTCGAAGCCATGGCAGAGTTTGGTATTCCTGCGTAGCTGATACGTCTTTGCGGAATGACGCTGACTGACACGAAGTCTTCGGTGAAGATTGGCAGGGACCTCACGGAGCCATTCTACACCAGACAAGGCCTAAAACAAGGCGACGGCCTATCGTGTAACCTTTTTCAACGTAATGATGGAGATGATACTGAGGAAAGCTGCAGTAAATACGAGTGGCACGATATTCAACAAAAGCCACATGAAACTCGCGTACGCTGATGACGTAGACATCATCGGTCGAGAATTAAGGAATTTGACAAAACGCAGTTATTAATTTCAACGAACAAAGAATCTACTCGCTTGGGAAACTGCGTTTACGTTGACAACTATAATTTCAAGGTGGCAGATAATTTAATCTACCTAGGCTCCGCTATCAACAAAAGAAATAATGCCAGCCTCGAAATCTGGAGAAGAATTCTGCTTGCAAATAAATGCTATAACGGACTAAGCAAGCGATTCAATGACAGAGCCCTCTCTCGACGAACAAAAATTCAGCTATACCAGATACTGGTTCTACCTGTCTTGATGTACGGTTAAGAATCCTGGGCTATGGCACAATCGAATGAATCGGTTCTGGCTGTATTCGAGAGAAAAATACTCCATAAAATATATGGGCCCATCTTCGTTAACGGAGAGTAACCTGACAGAACTTGGTGTGACTAACTGGACTAAAATGCAAATTTTGTTTTTACCTGATTAAGTAATATTATTTTTCAATATTTATGATGTTACAAAATGTTTACACGTAATTTTATCAATCGAAACAGATAAATAGACGACGTTTACAAAATTATGTATACCATAATCCAACCGGCATCGCATTCGTATCCAAACGTACGTCCAAATTTTTTCGTATACAAATATACATACATTTTGAATTTGATTATAATTGGACCATGAATATAATTTTCTAAATTAGTGCATCCTGTCCCCATCAGATGGATCAATTTATACATACAATTTTTTCTTATGATCAAACAAACATCAATTCTGACTTTTAGTTAAATTTGTCCATAGATACAAATTTTCGATATAAATCCACCTCATCGACAACATTGGTGTTCAAACAATTTGTTTGGGGCCCAAACCGAACCTATGATGTGGATATGACTTCTGTAACTCTTGTCGTAAAAATCTGATGCTTGGACAAACAAACATATTCACGAACGATTTAATATATTAAGATAGATTTGAGTGTTGTCCTTAACGAATGATTAATATTTATTTAGCCTATATAAATCATATTACTCATACGTGAACTAAAGCATATTTTATAACAGCCTACAGTGCCACCTGTTGAAAGTTTTGTACTTTACTTTTTTCCTAAACCATCGCGTAGCAACGGGTACATCCTTCATGCAGAAGAAAATATCGAATTTGGTTGCTTTCAAATAGACGCGATTTAGATATTGATTAAATTTCAAATTTCTCATAAGGATTTCAGCAATTGCAACTGTAAGTAAAATATAACCAAAAATTTATTTTCTAACAAGTGTCGACTAATTCTGAAAAGTATATGTATTACTATCTCAAGAGGGGAGGAGACCAACAAAAATTACTGTAACAAAAAAATTTCGTGCTTACTTGTCATGTTAAAATTCAAAATATTCTTAAATTATAATATATCCAATAGGCCAAATTAATATCGCAGATATAATTGTAAATATTTCAAAATACAAAATAACTCAGCCATATTCCTCTGCCACTGTCAGTAATAATTAAGCTGTCTCCTTAATTAAACTTCATATTCAGGTCACACTATACGTAATTCAATTATTAATAATTTTCATTTTAATGTTTTTAATTATATTAAATCCTTTCATTGCACCAAGATGTCTACAATACATGTTGTCTGTTTCATATTAAAGCTTTGCCTTATTCTTTCAGTACACATCTACCACCCAGGACACACATTGATGCAACTTATTTGTTGCCTAATTTCTATAAGGACCTTTGCTTTATAAGTCAAATTATTAATTAATTTTAGATAATACTGAAGCTGTCACATTCAGTTATAACTTTAGTATAGTGACTGCGTCTGACTTTTGGAATAGTTGTTGGCGATGCTATGGGATGAGGTTGAGGGTTGACGTTATATATCTGCTTTAATGTTTGCTTTGCAGCTATTTCTATCGCCAGTTTCATGCAATCGCCTTATCTCTGGCATATGCTGGTTAAGAGTCCTTAAAATGTTAACGTCAAGTATGTAAATTATGCAAATTGGATATAAAACAACTTAAAGTACACACATACACATTTGTAGACACACATACAGTCTGCCAGGCAGACAGACATACAGACACATCATCTCTCCCATTTGACTCATAGAAACGCATTACAAAAATCCAGTTTAATATCTCATTCACTTAAAATTATCACATAGATGAAGTTTGCACTTGTGTCGTCTCTGTAAGGGCTTCAAACATTGATGTCGCAACGAGTTTAGTTAAAACTTCTACATGCTCGTCCGTATCAAACATTCGCACATGCGAGTAGTTAGTAGTCATATGAGATATGCTGAATAGACTTTTGAGGGTAGTGTGGGAGGGTGATCAGTGAATTTATTGTAAACTTTTACTAGTTTTTCTGGTTGTTAAAGTGAATATTTATTATTTACTTCTGAGTGGAGATCTATGCAAAAAAAAAGTTGTGTTAGAGCATCGAAGGGCCTACGAGATACTTTGTTGGTAAGGATGTCGAGAGAAACCGTGATAATAGCCGCAGTAAGCAATTTAGAAGGAAAATGTTTGCATGGAATTAAATGATTATGACTTTGAAGTGGATTCATAGTCGCCAAGAGACTTCGACATCTGATCTCGCGGTTCAACCCTGTGAGTGACCGAATAGCCACTATTCGCATCTGGGCGAAATAATTTTATATTACGCTGATTTTGTGTACACACCCAGACGGAAAACAAAGACGACGACATTAAAGATGCGTTCTATGAGCACCTAGAGGAATATATGACCGCTGCCCTGGCCTAACATGGAATTTGTTCTGGAAGACTTTATTGCTACAATTTGAAGGGAAGATGCTCTTGGCTCAGCAGTTGAAAAATATAGTCTACACAAAAACATCTCCGATAACGAATTCAGATTGGTTAGCTTTGCGTCGGCAAGAAATATAGTAGTGAGTAGAACCAGATTCTCTCATATATATACACAAAGAAGCCTGGTAATCGATGGAAGGCATGTCTCAAGCTTATGCGCGGTGCAAACATAGGCTCGGACTCACCACCCAGTTGCAGCCAAGGTACACACGCGATTAAATAGTGTTCAAAATGCTCGTGACCAAACACAATGTAAGCTAGACATCATAATGCGGCATACCACCGAGATAGCCAATGCCTTCTCCAAGCAACTCTCTCAACTGTGTTAAACAAACGGCCATAATTTGGATGTTCCCGACACATAACGGCAACAAATTGCGCATTCTATGACCACTGCCAAACTGGGTTATAAAAAACCGCGCTCAAACAAGCCCTAGTACGATAGGGAATGTCGCGTATTGTCTAAAGAAATGGAATATTTATGCAAGGCAAAACTGCAACGCGTGGGGTGATGGAACGATGTAAGGAGAAGAGGAGGTAGATGAAACGCCTCTTAATCCAGAAAAAATGTCCACGGTAGAAAAGAGAGTGCCAGTATATCGAATATTACTGGAATAGATGTGAAGCCCGAAATTTCTACCAAAAAGGAAAAAAAACAAAGGTTTTGATATAGGGATTCCCATCATTAAGGACAAAGGTGGAAATCTATGCAAGGACATGTGCTGCAAATATACAGGAAACACTTTCGTATTTTCCTCGTTCCCAAAGGCAGTATAAGTGTCGATATCATTTCAATTATCGAAGGCAGATTAGATTGTTTACTACTGATCTAAAACAAGATCAGCACGACAAATGCACGGCTTAAAACAATAAAGCTAGATCTTTTAAAGCCCGATTGCGATGAGCGTGCATCAGCTCATACACAATGGAATGCACGAACGAAGATTAGAATCTGAGCGTTCGATGTCCTGTGTTTCTAAAATGCAATTCAAGAGTGTGCAACAACTATGACGGGATCTGCCTTTTACTTATTGCATACAAGGTTCTGTCGAGTAAGTTATGTGAAAGACTCAAGCCAATTTTCGAACCTAATTGGACCTTATCAGTGTGGCTTAAGGCCTGGTAAATCAATAACCGAACAGAAATTCACACTAAGGCAAATCCTGCAGAAGACCCAAAGATGCAGATCTATACCTACCATCTGTTTTTCGATTACAAAGCTGCATTCGACAGTCCGATACGACAGATAAGTACTATTAGATAATATAGCTGAGTTTAGTATTCCCGCGAAGCTAATAATACGGCATTGTGGGAAAAAATGACTGACAAAAAGTCTTAAGTGAAAATTGGCAAAAAATCTGACAGAGGCATTTTCTACCAAGCGAGGCTTCAGACAAGGCGATAGTCTCTCATACGATCTCTTTAACACCATAATGAAGATGATCATGCAAGAGGCTGCAGTAAACACGAATGATATCATATTAAATAAGAGTCAAGGTCTGCTCACGTATAGATATCATTGGCCGCGGACTGCGGAATGTTACTGCGGCCTTTTCAAGCATTGGGAAGCAGTCGGCAGAAGTGGGTTTGGAGATAAATGAAAAAATAACCAAGTTTCGTTGTTTCAACGGACAAAGAATGCTCGTATAGATGTAATGGACGCTGCGCTATATAGGAAGGGTTGAATTTTGTAATTTAATAACACAGTACAACACATCATTTCGAGACTCAATTCTGAGAATTGCACGTCAAAGTAGCCCTAAAAATAAGAACATCTGCATCATTCGTTTTGTCAAGTTGGCTGCATTATGGTATAATGGCCATACGAATTTTTAAGCTGAAGGTGTATTTTTAGCACTCTTTCTCTATATTTTAACACAGTTATATCTCGGACCGGCCGTGTCATAGTGGTTAGAACAGGCGACTACCATGCGGGAGATCGCAGGTTCAAACCTGGCTCCAGTGATCTTAAAAAAAATTGTTTTTTTTTTATTGTCAGCTCCCCTCGAATGTTGTTGAAAGCAACTTCGCAGTATTAAGTGTCGACTCAACGGCGTGTCTAGTAAGAGCTTCTCAAACAGTGACGTTCGCACTCGTCGATAAACAAGTAGGTGCCGTTAGTTGTGAATCTAAAAAAAAGCGTGTTAATTCACAACAATGCGAGAAGCTATCCCATACCTCATTCATGGGGTGAAAAGGGAAATTAAGTTTTTTTTTTATATCTCGGTATACCGTACGGAATACGGTCGAAACTCTCTATAACGAATTCCAAGGGACTGGGTATTTACTTCGCTATAAAGAAAATTCGCTATATAGAAAAGAAAAACAATTTTGTTCCGTTTAACATTTTTTATTTGGAGCAAATTGTTTCACGTTTCTTCTTCAATATAATTTTCAAATACATTTAGAGGAGTAAACACAGTATTTGGACGTTGGTTTTCATTTCCAAATAGGTACGGAAACCTTCAACTGATGAAGAAAGTTGTCCATATGTGGGTAACGGTTTCACAATATCGGCACATTCTTCTTCGCAGTCATCTGAATCTGTTAAAAGATGTATGTAAATTATAACGAGAAATTATTTGAATAAATTCGTTATATGGAGATTGAAAACGCTTTAATCATAACGTTACGGTCGCAAAAATGCTTCGTTATAAGGAAGTATTTGCTATAGGGAAATTCTGAAAAGGTACCATAAATTGAACTTTGTGGTACAATTAATTGTACTTTTTATATGTACCAAGAGCTGAAACCAAAGTCAAAGTAATCGGTAGTTGAAGTTTAACATTTTTTTTTGGCCCACCTTATATAAGATTAAAGTGTTAGATGACTATTCCAGGCACCGATCGTACCTGTCTTGATCTACAGCGCAGAATATATTCTGTGAATCTTTGAGAGAAAAATACTTCGCAAAATATTTGCACTCATCATTGTTAACGGCGAGTACCGTCGCCCTGAGCTATATAAGGACATCGACGTAGCGCTTTTAAATGGACCGAATGCGCAGGCAATAAACTTGAAGGGCTACGCAGGCAGCTACCAAAACTTTGTTGGGTGTACCAGTTGAATTAGCTATTTTCTAAACGTGGGGTGATGAACTATCTACGAAGCCCAGCGATTGGAAATATTAGCTACGTGCGGCAACTGACGGGTGATTCTGTTGTTACTGCCAAATAAGAAGAAGGTCAAACTTAAATTCCTCTCAATATTATATTGCATTAACTGGGAATACTCATTTATATGTTAAAGAAGTGGACCCGGCATGCCGGATTTAATCAATCTGGCATCTCGAAATTAAAAAAAAAAATGTTTTCGTAACTCGTTCATATTTTTTTTTAACGTGAGAAGAGACCCCAATTGTTACGAAAACAAACACAAAAGAGAATAAAAAAATGTTATTGGCGTGATAACAGCTATCAAACACGAGCAATTTCATAGCATGAAACAATTGATTTTCAAGCTTGCATTGATCACAAAAGTTTGAGTGATCAGGTCGAAGTTGTGAGTGTTTTTTTTGGCCTAAAATATTTTTTGTATTAAAGGTTATTACTTAAACTTAAAATTTTTGTTTTATTCAATATTTATTTTTGCACTCAAGTATTTTGAAAAAATTGTTTTATAACCACCTAAAAGGTAAGACAAATTTTAAAGCTTTCAAATTTTTGATAGACTAGAACTTCCAAATCCCACGGAGTTCCGTGATGGGAATGCCAGCAGAATCTTTGTTAATGTGCCCAAAACAAATTTAAAAAATAAAATCCTGCCCATTTTTTGCCTTTTTTCAGTATGAGTGAAATATCGCGAGAGGAGCTATTTTGGATTTGGTTGAGCAAGGTGAAAATAGAAAAAACAGAAGCGGTCGAAAAGCACGTTATATCAATTTTTGGACCAGATGTTGACGATACCAAAATTAAAGATCGTATAAAAAAGCTTTGCTTCCAATTTCAACCGCGATGGAGCAAATCTCACCGTGATAAAGCAAGATTTATGCATGACAATGCTATTTGGCTAAGTTCAAAAATTTCTGCTGTTGATTTTGCTCTTGATCACGCACCATCAACTTCAAAACAAATTCCGCAACGCGGAAAGCGAGAAAAAGAGTTTGCTGAAAGTGCTTCGAGTATACAAAAACGGAAATGCAAAGAGTCAATATCTTCATGCATTCTTCCCATAGGAAACTTTTCTAAAGAAGCGCAAGAAGCACGCAATAAAGAGTCGAGACAGTATCGCGAACTGTTCACAAGAAAAACGTCCCGAGTTGACACCAACATAGATTTATTGCATAGGTTGCTTATCACGTCAGACCCTTTGATTGCAAGTTTACGTTTGCCCCCAAAAACCAAGCGTTCTACTTTACCTTCTGAGGTCATTGCACTTTTGTCTGACACCCAACTAAATGATGAATTTGATAATTTAGCATAAAAAACTTTGCTTGCAGCACTCTGGAATTTTGTATAAATTCCCTATTTTTTTTATTTCTACTTTTCGCTTTTTACTTTTGTATAATTTGTATATAATTTCTTTATTTTGGTTTTTGATTAATATCTTATTTTGAATATTTTCCATTCTTTTAAGAACTTTCGTCGAATTTTTTAGTTTTTCCTCTTTATAATGTTTTAGATATCAATAAATTTAACATTGAAACAACATTAACTTTTTATTTTTCTCATTTGCAAAGAATCATCGAAAACTAAAGTTCGAAACTTGAAGCATTTTATAGAAATGGTTGTATGTGGGTACTTATATCAATATATCGACAAGTTTTAGTTAGAAGAGAAAAAAAGAAGAAATATTGAATATAAATGTGTAAAAAAATTGTCCCCAACTAGTGTTTTTGAGGATAGTTCGGAACTAGTCCCCTTTGACACTAGTTGGAACTAGTTATCTTTCACCATATTGAAGCTTATAATCTCCTTAACGATCGTGCCAAATTTCAAGTCGATATCTCTAAAACTTCATATAAAAATTAATTTTGAGACGCTAGATTGACTAAATCTCACACTGTGCGGCAATGCTTCGCTTTTGCTTATTTGACGATTTCTTAAAATATGTTTGGCTCGCCTACTTAAAGGGCTAAACTTAAGCGTCGATCTTGTACCCTCTGTTAACAATTCGTTACTCCAAGTTACTCATTAACCTGACCCAACTAACAACGACTCATTAACCGATATAAAAACATCCGTTTGCAAATTCATATCTATAGCACCAAGTACTTTCTGTGTACAAATATTACCTTATATAGTTCTAAAAACATTTTTCCAACTTTCCCTTCTGCCCACCTATCGGAAATATTCATTCATTTTCCCGCTGGCGGAAAATAAATATTTTGTCGGTATATTCAGTGCCGAGTACTAATATAAAGGCTTATTTACACGACTGACATCATTGTCAGTAATTCCCTTTAAAACGTGTCAGCATCGCGTTGTTGATATTGTTGTAACAGCTGGGGTGATAATTCTTTATACTGATTTTCAATTTATCGACACTCGATCGGGCATGTAATCCGCTTATCATACGATAATTTTTGGCAACTGTTTCGTTCCTCTGTAGATAACAAGGTTTGTGTCAAGGATTGCTAGTTGTTGTTGTTTTTGAGATTTAACCACCATTTTCCTCCAAGAGATGGCGCCGGCTGGTTTTATTGATTTATTTTTAAGATGTTGATAAATCGTTTCCTTTTGTCCTTGGTCCTTGGCCATAAATAATATTTTTGGTACAATAAATGTGTTTTAGTACAATACAATACAATAAATTGTAATTTTTGGTGTCGAATGTTATCTGTACATCTAATATTATCGCTCTTCGGCCAGTGCTTTACAGTAAGTACTATCGAGTACTATCTATGTACCAAATTGTATCTCTCTGGGGCTAAAATACAGTTTGGTAAATTTCGTCTACATTTTTATATTAGTGTTCCCGTGTACTATCTGAGTGTCAAGTTTTATATCTCTGGGGACAAAATACAATTGGTCACGCCCACTTACCCAAAATTAAAATTTCGTCTGCATATTTAGATTCGTGTAGCCGAGTACTATTTGTGTACCAGTTTTAATTTATCTAGGGCTAAAATACAGTTTTGTCAAAACCACACTGCCGACTGGTCTAAAATAAATATTTCGTCCGCATGTTCATATTCTTGTTGCCGAGTACAATCTGTGTATCAAGTTTAACTCCCTAGTTCTAAAAAAAAGTTTTGCCACGCCCTCTCCGCCCATAGGGTCAAAAATTAAAAAATATATATACCCTACGGTAATTTCCATATAGTATACTAGCCTACCGGGCAGACTTCGTCCTGCCTAAAAAGTAATTTAATGAAATTTAACTTTTTTGGTTGGAATAAATCTTCGGGTTGTGTTAGTTTCTTTTGATATTCGCATCGAAATTTAACAAAAATTTTGAGATATATTAAAAGATAATATAGTTTTGATGACAGAAATTTATTGATAATAGAGTATGTATGGAAGAACCAAAGAAGTGTACATATTT
The DNA here is from genome assembly GCA_964034835.1 of Muscina levida. NCBI lineage: Eukaryota > Metazoa > Arthropoda > Insecta > Diptera > Muscidae > Muscina > Muscina levida. The sequence goes on from OZ035880.1 coordinate 135,002,759, forward strand.
TAATCAGTGGGTCATTCTACACGTGAACATGCAACATAAAGGTGTTCATGCGAAAAATTTGGATTTTTCAAATGTCATTGCAGATTTTAACCGAACTGAAAACTGTAGCCATTTAAATCTAACGGCAAATCCGGCAAATCATTGTTATACGTAGTAGCAACACTTCGGTTCCCTTTTATTTTCTGAGAAAATTAATCAAAGAAGGATAACTCAATCATGTATTGCTTCTTAAATCCTATAATACGCCATCAAAGGGTTGCAACGATTTTTGGTGTGTAATAGCACACTCGTCCCTCATTATGATTTGACATGTTTCCAAGATTTTTTAACTTGATAACTAATGTGCGGTTCTCAGAAAATTTTAATTTTTTGCTCTATTCTGCAACATCCAAAACAGCTGCGCAATACAGGGGGATGCAATAGCCAACGCGATCAAACATTTTGCAAAATCAACAATATCAAAACCCATGGGTGCAATAAGGAAATAAAATCCTCCACACTCATTCGTAACTGCGAATATTACACTGTTGTATGACGTTCGTCGATCTAAATGTAATAGAATGCAGATTTGAGAAATGTTTAAATTCGTGAGCACTTGATTTTTTCTGCCGTATATCTCAGTACACATACACCACTGGTCTCAAAAAATTGCATACCAAATATCAAGACGAATAGTGCTGCAGGTCTTTAGCTATTGCTTTTGGAAAACAGAATTAAGCAGGGTTACCCCTTATGCTTGATCACGAATATTGGTGTTTATTCCACATCCTATTTCAAATCCCCCCTTTTTCTTTAGAATACGAATATTAATCTAAATTGAATGCACAACAAATTCCATTACCATTCGCAAAATTAAGTCCTACGAACGGAGTCACGCCCAATGATCTAGGCCATCAGATATTGCACTTTTACAAATTAGGTCATATGAGTAGGTCCATTGCTATTAATCTAGTACTTCAGACACCGCACTTTAACAAATTAGCTCCTGGGGGCGGGATCACGTCTTTTAATCTAATCCTGCCAGTTTTAGACCTGATAATATTGCATCCACACCTGATTTAATGTCACTAATTTTAGTAATATGCCAGATATTGCATTTTTGTTAATGGGGTGGAATGGATTGGCCTCACCTCAGAGACATCAGTTAAATGCTGTAGCATCCACTGAGTTTCAAACAAACTCAATTTAAATTTTATATACATAAATATACCATTTGTCTGTGTCATTTGGAAATTCAAATATTGACAAATTTAACATTGACATACTATTTAAATTTTCACAATTTAAAACTTTTGAACATTTTTTGTATGGGAAAATCGAAAATCGACTCAATAAATGGACCACATGATTCAAATGCAATGTTTAAGTAACCTATAACCATCTTCGAAAGATTGCCTTTCTATTGATGCCGGTTTGTTGCACATCAATTGGGTGGTTTTGAAGTCTATAGCGGTCATACGTAGAAACAAATGTTCACTTTTATATATATAGATTAACTGCCATCCAAATTTTATTCAAATCGGCTCAGCCGTTTAGGTGATAACAAATAAACATTCACATTTCTTCATTGCCAATATCTGTATGATTAAGTCTTACATCTGTAAAATATATACTTGCAAATCATTTCTAGTTTTTCACATTTCTTTCACATATAGTGCAGCTGCGTTGTCCAAAGAGAATTTCATCTAAAAAAAAACAATTTCATACTTTTGGTAAACCTTCCAGATAAATACAAACCTAACAAGCATCCTCAATGACAATAAATTGTCATAGGTCAGGTCGGTCTAGTGCAATCATACGACTATGGAAAGGATTTCATGCCACAAGTTTGTTTATCTTTGTCCATACAGTTGCAGATAAATGTTGACAGAGGTTAGGAGAGGACATGCGCTCTCACCACTTCGTCTCTTTGCTTCGGCCTCTATCTCACAATTAAGAGAGTTTATCTTAACAATGCACTGCATTTTTTCTTAGCACGTGTATTTTGTAGAACTATTTAAAAGTAGACAGACATGTATATAAGCTACATGTCGCTGCATGAAGCCATGGTATATATATATACGTATATAGTTAAAAAATGAGCCAACAAAAAATTTCACGTTCAATGTCGCGTAGTAAAGTTAGTGGATGGATACATGTGTGTGTTAAAGAATTGGTGTGTGTGTATGTATGATGCCTTTTCATTTATTCATTTTTTAAGTATGCGGTTTTCTTTATACATTTGTGTATGTATATTAAAACAGCGGCACACATTGTTTGCATAATTTTTGGCGCTAAAAAGAGTAAATATGATTTGCATATGTTTGGGTTAAACGACGAAGGCATGTGATAACAACCAGACATGTGATGTGACTAATTAAATGTGACGGCAAAGTTATTAAAGTAGTATAATAAAGTAATCATATTTTGGATGGGATGATGGAAATATAGATTAGCTTAATTATTTCTTACAGAATTTTTTTAATCTTATTATTAAACTTGCAAATTAGGTAGGATAGTATAGCTTTTGTGATAACAGAGGGAAACAGCAGAAGGGTTATTTTTGTGATGAGGGTATTACAAATTTAAAATTATGACACTTTCTGTGATTAATTTTGCTAAGCCGGCGTTTCAAGTATAGTTCACAGAATTGAGTCCCAAATCAATGTGCTGAAAAATGTTGTACTGTAATTTTTTTTAATGTACTTGTAATTTTGTCTGTACAATGCTAAGTATAAAATTTAATTATTACAGAAAGATTACAACTATATAAGTTAGATAGATTCCAGTTGTGATTCCTTTTCTTATAATCCCCATTTGGAGTGACTGATTAACCTAAGAATAAATTTGAATATAATTCAAAGTAAACTGCATTCAAAATCTCCAGCTATTCAAAAACATGCTAAGCCATTGTATCAAACTTTTGAATTAAGGTATCGACATATACAATAAATGAACAAATGTTGGTATTGCAGTCAACATAAATAAATACAAACTGCACATGCAGATCAATATCTATTTCAATTCCCTCATCATTCACATTATTAATTTATTCACTTGAGATGTACATTTTATGACTCCCATAATCCCAAAGAATTAATTAAATGTAAATGTAACGTAATTTGTTCATGTAGTTTACATTTTGCAGTCGTTTGTGATTGTGTTGAGAGGCAAAAATTGTAAATGTGATTATGACAACGACCTACATTAACATGATAATTCTTTTGCTCTCACACGCTCAAGCGTATTTTTACACACTTACATCACATTACATTCTCAAGGATTCTAAACCACATAAGCATCTTATACACAATCACACAGACATGCAGCTACTACAGTGTTGAATTATTATATAGAAGCAGTTAAATGTCTTTGGTAAAATCCAATTTTAAAATTATAAATGTGAATGCCTGTCTGTTTGTTTGTATGTTTGTTGCTCAATCACGCCTAAACAACTGAACTAATTTTAAAAAAATTTGGAAGACAATTAGTTTACTATATGAAAATTACCGTAGGCTATAAATTGTTGACCCTATGAGCCGAATGGGCGTGGCAAAACTTTTTTTTAGAGTGGTCATGCCAAACTGTATTTTAGTCCTAGAAAGACAAAATTGGAAAAAAGGATTGTATTCGACAACAAGAATATAAATATACGAAAGAAATTAATTAATTTTTTGGATCAGTGGGCGTGGAAAAACTGTATTTTAGCCCTAGAGAGATACAGATTGGTACACAAATAGTACTCGACGTAGGGGGCGTAGGATGACTGTATTTTAGAGAGCTAAAATTTCACATTCAGATAGAGCCAGAGCGAGAGATACGTGTCGCAATATCCCGCCTTAAAAACAACAAAGCGGCTGGAGCCGATGGTCCCCCTGCTCAATTGTTTAAGGAATTACATGCCACTAACCTATGCCGATGATATAGACATCATTGGCCGAAATCTGCGGTGTGTTACTGCAGTTTTCTTGTCACTAGAAAAGGAGTAAGCAAATATGGGTTAAGCGGGGGATTTCGACGAACAAAGAAATTAAGCGAAGAATAGTGCTAGCCAATAGATATTTTTACGAACTTCGGCAGCACTTTGGTAACACCACCTTATCTCGAGATACGAATAAACAGCTATACCAGGTGTTAATTTTACCCATTCTGTTGTATGCTGCCGAATCGTGAGTGCTTGCGACAAAGGATATACAAAACCTGGGAGTATTCGAGAAAAAATATTTTGAAAAATATATGGACCTATCTGTGTCGACGGCGAGTTTCGTCATCGGATAAAACATGAGCTGTATGAGCTTTACCACGACATCGACGAAGCTAAAAGAGTCAGAATCCAAGGACTACGATAGCTGAGCATGTTGCCAGGATGGATGTAAATGCTCCAGCGGGAAAGGTGTTTAAAAGCGAACCTGAAGGACGGCGCAGAGCAGGAAGACCCAAACTTCGTTGGAAGGACCAAGTGGTTGGCGACGTGCCACCATATGGTTGAACTAACGGGAGAACGCACGCAGTAGACCGAAGCGTGTGGAATTCTTTAATACTTCAGGCCTCAAATGTATGAACTATGTTCGTAAGATTTAATAGGCCATGTTCAACCATGTTCAACGATATATATTTATGTTTAATTAAATATACTCAACAATGAATTTTGAATTTGAAAATATATATATGTAACTGAATTAATTACTTATCTCATCAATGGAAACTCTATCCAACTCTGTATAATTGTGAAGATATTTAAGATACTTTACTTCCATTATAATATATAAATGTTTCGCTGAATTTGCAAATAATTATAGTTCCACCGCTTCTTGGTTTCGATCTCCATCTTTATATAAAACTTGTGGAAATTACATAACTGTTTCTTAATTTGCTTTCATGTCGGCATTTGTAAATCCTCTATTTTTTACTAATCTGTGAGAAACATCGTAATTAATACAGTCCACTTACAGAGGAATCCTCACGGAATTGTACAGGCCACTTAAGTAAGTAAGTCAGTAAAGTTTAAGGACTATTTATGATAAAACAAACTGACGCCGTAATTTGTTTTAATAATATTAAATAAATACGACACTATTCATTTTATCGGTGATAGTTTTAGTTTGCCTAACTGTAAAATGTTGTCTATGATGGCTAGATACTGAAGAAATGGCTAGAAAAATACTACGCAAAATATTTGGACCCATCATCGTTAACGACGAGACGTAGTCAAGCGCGTCGAAATAGACCCAATGCGCTGGTTTGGACACGATGTACGAATGGATGAAATTGTTCCGAATAGATGAAAATGTTCCAGCTCGAAAGGACTTCGTCAATAAACTTGATGGGCGGGGCAGGAGGGGATGGACCAGGTGAAAGATCTGTTATATACACTTGGTGTGACTAACTATCTACGGAGCGCAAAAAAGCGAAGCGCTTGGAATTCTTTTCTACGTCTGGCTACTGATAGAAGATTTTCTGTAGCTGTAGTAGCCTCGTTGTTCCGCGCATCTTCTCTAATTTTTTACACCAAGTTTCGAGATAGCCTCTTCCATGTGATTCTGCCATCAAAGTTTTGGTCTTCCCCTTTCTTCGTGTACCGTCACCGGGTTTGTACTATCATTAGGGTACAAGACGATTGATACACTTGTAGTAGGTGTAGATAACTTCTGGAGATAAAGAATGAAGAGTGTAGGCAAAAACACTCATACTTGTGGTACAGTATTTACCGCTTATATGCACTTCGTAATTTGCTCGACTTTTAGTGCTTATAAGCGGGAAATGCATTTACCAAAACTCGGTTATATGCATTTGCAGTGCATGTAGAAAAACTCGCTTAGTTGCATCGGTGGTGCTTATATAAAAAATATGTTATGTACATATGTATTTAGTAATACATGCACCAGAAGTTCAGAAACGTAAAATGTAATTGTTTCGTTTCGTTTTTCACTAATTGAAGTCACAGCATAAATTCACGATTCCAACTTACAACAGCTGATTTCAAACAGAGATGGAACATCAGATATGCAAACGTACAAATGAGTCAAAAGGGGTGAAACAGTTTGCTATTTAATTGCGATGAAACAATTTTCGTACATTTTCCTTATTGATGGTGAAAAATTTAGACAGTGCATATATGAGAATTTTTTACATGCAATTTCTCAAAATCCTACATAATTTTGGTGCATAAATGCGAGAAATGCATATAGGCGAAATGCATATATTAAAAAATATTGCGTGTATTTTATATACAAAAGAAAGATTGTTCAAGTTCGGCTGCATATAAACGATAAATGCTTATAACCGGCGTGCATATAAGCGGTAAATACTGTACACCTATCTTTATCTTTTTCGTTAGACCTGGAAACTCGACAAATGTCTGTCTACCATCTGTCTTTTTTTGAGGTTATGATGTCTTGCAGCAGTAATGATCTACTGTTTCAAATGCCTTTAATATGTCTAGGGTTGTATCAATAGTGTGCTCTCATGCTCTACTCTGATTGTGGGAATTCTCTAAGCCGTCGTAGCACTATGCGCTACCCTCAAGAAGTGCTAGCGGTTGGTAAGCAGGAAATGCTCTTTCAGAGAACGACATATATAGAACTTCTCACATTTGAGTGCCTTGAACGATTCTATTTTAAGACTTACACAACGGAACCTACAGTTTAACGACTAATCCGGAAGTCTGCTGTTTGAAAAACTTTTATTAGAAGTGGCTCTTGACTCGTCATCTATGAAGTTGCTGTTGTCAACATCGTGGGACCTCAATCATAGAAATATGGATAACTGTGACAAGAGTCGAACTCTGGACTCCTGCGTATGAGAAGCCGTACGGTCCAAAAGCTTTTGAGGGTTTATGTTTAGAGTTTTTTATTTCCTCTATAGCCGATTGGAGAGATATGGCCAGGTACCTGAGGATCTTGGTTCTCCGTACAATTACTCAATAAATTGCCTCTAGAACTGAGTTGGGCATTTCTTCGACATCAACATGGTCCACATTATTGAACTCTTTTTTGTTAAAACCCATTTGACATCTGGTAGAGTGGATCATTTAAGAACATGTATTACAGTAATCGCAATGTTCCTGCTATTTGTTACGATGGTGTTGGTTGACGAGTCTTTTTTTGGATCTTTAAAGTCGCTGGACTTCTCTTCTGATGTGAGATTAAGCTAATTTGACTTGGCTCGCCAAGATGTTTTTAGAAGGATTAGTAGACAATTGATATGTCCAGGGATTTAAGACAATGGTCCTTTATTTTTGTATGGAAATTATAACTTATTACCATTTATTATTGTGGTGGTTGTAGAGAATAAAGCTGTATTCGTAGATTTCATTCTTTTTAAATTTTCTTGAGGCTTCATAATCATGTGTATCTCTTTCTTATTCTCTGGCTTCGAACATCACATAGATAGAAGGATTAGATTGCGATGCGATCTACCATTATTCATTGTGAAAATATAAAGAATTCGATATTATCTTCCTCAATAGTATACTTACAACAGTGGTAGGCGTAACCGAACGCACTCACGCAGCTATGTGGAGTTTTTGCATGCGGTCGCACATGAAGTGTCAGAGCTGTCGAAGTGTGTCAGCTGAAAATTTTGGCCCCCCCCCCCTCGTGATCTCATGTTCTCCCATTGTTGAACATTGTTTCTCTGTTGTGTCTGTTTTTGTATTGAATGCAAAACAAGTATGTGTTGTGCTGCTTTCATAACACTCAAGCCGAGACTGTTTTTTTGAATCAATCATAACTATCAAGCACATGTGAATTGCTGATGGTGACTGTGTGAATGATTATAACCGGCCTCGCAAGGCTTTGAAATACTTATCACTGAATTAAATGAATAAAAATTCTCTATATAGGAGTCCGTTCCAACCTATTCTCATTTCGTATCTTATATCCTACTCTTGTACCCAACACTGTGTGGACACAACCATATCTATATTACTAGATACAACTATGACGAAACGTTTCATAACAATGAAAAAGTATATTAAGTGAATTTCATTCATACGCAGAAGCGTTTTCTTTGCACAACAACAATTGGACACGTTATTGTTTACATCCTAGATATATTTATAATAGCACATGCTGCCTCCAACCACCATTATCAAACGAAACAATTAAAGAGAAATATGTAAGAGAGACAGAGCTTACCCCATTAAAAAGAGCATGAAAGTTCGTAATGCACCAGATAAATTGTTAAAGAGAAACTATCAGACCCCCTACTAACCGTGTGGATGTATGCGTGTGTATAAGGATAATAAACATTGCCATGTGAGCGAGAGCATTTTTGTTTAGATAATTGTAAGCCGGTTTCCTGCATGTGTGTGTGTGTGTGTATTTTAGCCGAAAAGCTGGTCATGTGTAGGTGCGATTGTGCGAAACGAAGATGATAATACCACAGCGCCAATGCTGCTGAAGCAAGTCAACAGTTTTAGAATTCAGTCTTAGCCGGCATTTCGTAACGTTTGGACGTGTTCACAGGACTAAACGGCAGTAGCAAGAAGAAAGTGTTAACACTTTGTTTATTGAGAAATTGGCCCACCAACCAGCAGGCAGTGACTATAGTCAGACTCTGAGGACTTGTTTGAATTGCAAGATTAATGGTTTGTGATGCTGTAGGCCAGCATTATCAGTTCGGTTGCGGATGTGTGTGTGTGTGCATGTGTAAAAGGCCATTAGATGAACGACACTAACAGGAGCAATACAGGCAGCAACAGCAGCAAAGAGGAGTGGGAGATGACAAGGCCAAGAGATAGTAAATTGTACAAATGTATGTGTGCGATGATAGTGTAACTTTTTGTGATATGTGAAGAGGCTAAACTGAAATAGAGGCCCACTCATAGTCCGACACATACATACGTATTATAAATAATTGAATATCTGTGTAGGTTTGAGTGGCTGGACAACAACACTGAGATGCTGCCAGTGCATAGGCATACGAGTGTTTAGTTATGCGTACATGTGTGTGTGTGTGTGTAAAACATATGTGTACAAGGGGTTAATGTGCCCAAATGTATGCTACAAAATTTCATTTGTTATTTGAACTTTGAACACAAAGCATCTCGGCTACGGACATTTACAGCAAAAAAGGAAATAAAATTTTCGTTGAAAAGGATTTGTTACGGTACGACGACGACGGCGATGCTGTGTTACGGTTACGGGTCTGTGCGGTCTAACTTTAATAGCGGTTCAATGGGTTTCCTTCATTAGTATGCGAGAAAATAAAATACCCACACATACACATAACAAAACTTATCATTAAAGACACAACGACAAAGAAAAGGTTTTATTTGTTTAAATCCTAAAAATAGGCAATAATAATAAAATAAATTCAAGTCCGAGAATTGATGCAAAAGCACAAAGAACACAGGAAGATAACCAATATACGGGTCATTAACTCACACACGTACAAACTCCCACAAAAAAGTGAAAAGAAAATTGAAAATAACACAGAAAACTGTTAGGATGTCTGGCAGGGTTTAAATGAATATTGAAAGCATGCCTCAAAATAGGCAAAACATTTGCATTTCTAATGTGCGCCAAAAAGTGTGAAATGTAAATATCAACAAAATCCAAAAAAAAAAACGAAACAACAATTCATATAGTACAATAAAAACGAGAAGAAAAGAGAGCGATAAAAAAACGAATTGTAATAATGGCCAACAAAATGAAAAGTGGCAAATGTATTTTAACATAATGAACAAAACACAACAAACAGCAAAATTCCTTTAAGGTGTGAAAATATTTCCAAACCAACGAAATCGTCCTAAGCTCTAGCGTGAAAAGGTCAAAATAAATTATAAACAACAAACGCAATTTCTAAACACAATCAAGCGTTAAAACAACCAATCTCCCACCAGATTCCTCGATGCCAGGGAATAAATAAGAAAACCGTGTAAAATACCGTTGCTTCTTCCAACCTCTGCATAAATTCATGACCAAAATGTAATAAAACAAAGTTAATTTTGAAAATAGCTAGAAGCACGGAAAAAAATACGACACGAACAACGCAAAACGTGAGAAAAATTGAAAACGACTAAAAAAAAGCAAATTTAATCGACTTTTAGTGTACAAAATTTATTGAGTGCAAAATAACTTCTTCTTCTATTTTACGTATTTGTGTCCCTTTTGCTCAGCAAGTGTGAACGTGAAAAGAGTACTGCAAATAGCAACGCCAACAAAAAAAAAAGTCGCACAAGACGGAAATTGAATTTCAGCTCAGAGTGTGAGAGCGAATCTCTGCTCTGCTCTGCTACTAGTTCCCTGGGTGAAAGTGTTCAAATTCGCGTTAGCTGCAATTTTACGCCGTTCATATACAATTCCATTAAGTGACTTCAGTCTATGGTGTTAGTGTTGGCTGTGTTGCTGCTGCTGTCTTCTGCTATGGAAATAAAGTAAGTCTAATAGTGATTATCGTGCAAACCATAAAAATGTCCTTAGCTAGCTAAGTTTTGTGGTAAAGTGCAAAAAAAGGAATAAAATAGCGTCATGTTCATTACCAGGGCAGGAAGGAAAAATTGTAGAGAATGTATATAGATAAACCAAATAATGCAGGAAAAACAACTGGCAAACAAATGTGACACGTATGGGACAGAAGCGACTTGGGTTTATGCTGCATTATACAGAGGGCAGTGATTGACAAATGTAGGGGTTACATAGGTGGAAAAAATAGTTTTTTTGGACATGTCGTTAAATATTGTTATTTTATAAACAATTGTGATGGTAAATATAATATGTAGACTTGCGTAATTTCAAATAGAGGGCCGTTGGATGGAAGCAGTGCTCCGGTCCAACATTTGTTATTGATTACAAAACTACTGTATATTTACAAATACTGTGTCAAACTCTTGATACAAGCCGTGGCATAGAGAATACGCGACTACCATGCGAAAGATCCGTGGTTCGATTCCCGGCTCCAGTCATCTAGACTTTTCTTTCATTGCCGGTCCCCTCGATATTGTCGACAGCATCTTCGCAGTATATGTCTCGGGTTAATCGGCATGTCTAGTAAAAGCTTCCCAAACAGTGACGTTCGCATTCGTCGATAAACAAGTAGGTAGGTATCGTTCTTTGCAAATCTAAAATAGAAAGCATGTTAATTCACAACAACGCGAGAAGCGTGGGAAGGGAAAATTAGTTTTTTAAGTGTTAAACGCTTAAGTGGGACCGGCCGTGGCATAGTGATTAGAACACGCGACTACCCCATGCGTGAGATCCGTGGTTCGATTCTCGGCTCCAATTTTCTACATTTTTCTTTCATTGCCGTCCCCCTCGATTTTGTCGACAGCAACTTCGCAGTTTAGTTTCGAGTCAATCGGCATGTCCAGTAAAAGCTTCTTAAACAGTGACATTCGCATTCGCCGATAAACAAGTAGGTGCCATTTGAAATAGAAAGCGGGTTAATTCACAGCAACGCGAGAAGCTATCCCATACCTCATTCATGGGTTGTGAAGGGAATTAAAAATTTTTTTTAGTGTCAATCGCTTAAGGCTCCGTTTTATTTATACACAGTGCAATTACTGCCCTATAGGTGGTGTGCGAGTAACTGACATACATTTCATATACAAACTTGTATAAAAGTAGCAATATATTCTAAAACTGGAACCGGCCGTGGCATGATGGTTAGAACACGCGAGCTCAATTCATCGGAAAATATCTTTATTTTTTCTTATTTGACAGCGCTAACAGAAATTAATCCATCAGTAACCGCACGCGGAAATGAATTCTAAGCGCTTCGGTCTTTGGCGCCCTGTAAAAAGTTCCAGCAACTTTAGTTTATAGTTCTTTCATCGGACACATCCAACTAAATTTTTGTCGCCCTCCTACGCGTCTGTTAAATTTATTGCCAAAGTTCGATTTTTTGTGTTGGAGCATTTTCATCTATTCGTATAACGTGTGCCAGCGCATGTCAATGTCGTTATAAAGCTCTTTCAGCCTATAGTTCTGTCGACGACGGCATAATGGACCCAAATATTTTGCGCGGTATTTTTCTCTCGAAAACTGCCAGAATAAATTGATTTGCCTGCGTCATTACCCAGGATTCTGCGCTGTAGAGTAAGACAGGCGGGATCAGTGTCTGGTAGAGTTGGATCTTAGTTCGTCGAGAGAGGGCTTTATCACGCTTGCTCAGCGTATAGTAGAAGCGGTTTGCGATCAATAGTCGTCTTTGATTTCCAAACTGATATTATTTGTTTTGTTGATGACGGAGCCGAGGTAGACAAAATCATCTGCCACTTCAAAATTATAGTAGTCAACGTTCACGCTGCGTCCCAAACGAGTTGACTCTTTGTGCGTTGAAACTAATAACTTTATTTTGTCCTCGTTCACCATTAGACCCATTTTCGCTGATACCTTCTGTATACCTGGGAAGGCTGCAGTCACATCCCGCAGTTTTCGACCGATGATGTCTATGTCATCAGCGTACGCGAGTAGCTTGCGGATTTTGTTGAATGTGTGCGACTAGTCTTTACTGCAGCTTTTCTCATTATCACCTCCATCACTATGTTAAAGAGGTCACACGATAGGCCGTCGCCTTGTTTTAGGCCTCGTCTGGTACAGAATGGCTCCATAAGGTCCTTGCCAATCTTCACTGAAGACTTCGTGTCAGTCAGCTTATTTCGCAAAGGCGCATCAGCTTCGCTAGAATTCTAAACTCAGCCATGGCTTCGGGAAATTTCTGCCGTATCGGGCTGTCGAAGGCAGCTTTATAATCGACGAAAAGATGGTACGTGTCGATCTGTTTCTCTTAGGTCTTTTCTAGAATTTGCCGAAGTGTGCATTTCTGGTCAGTTGTTGATTTTCGAGGTCTAAAGCCGCACTGATAAGGCCCGATCAGGTTGGATAACACTGATTTTAGTTTTTCACATAGCACATTAAACTGGACCTAATATGCAATGGGTAAAATGCGGATCTCTCGGTAGTTGGAGCACACACTTGGTTCACCATTTTTCAGCACAAGACATAATACGATTAAATTCCATTCGTCGGGCATGCACTCTTTAAGTCAAACTGTGCGCAGGAGCTGGTGCATGCTCGTTATCAGCTCCCGGCCACCGAAGAGCTTTGCCGTTGTTTTTCAGCCGCGATATTGCTTCTTACCTCGGCTTAACTTGTTGGAAAGCAATCTAAGCCATCATAGACAATTGGCTTGACCCCTTTACAAGCGCTGCCTTTTGGAACCACCGGTTTGCTGCAAGTGTTCTCTCCATATATGCAGCATACCCTGCGTATCTGTAACCAGATTTGTATCCTTTTCCTTACAGGACTGGAGCCCATTCCGTAGACTTTTGCTTTTACTTTTTGGTAAAATTTTCGGGCCTCACCTCTATCCTTGTATATCCTTGTTCTCTCGTTCCTGTATCTGACTTTTTTTTTCTCTTAAATAACTGTCTCGCCTGTTTTACTGTCTCCTTCTGTCGTTCCCTAGCAGCCCGGGGTACAATTGGCTGTATTGTTGCCATATAAGCAGCATCCCGTTCCTCAGACGCTATGCGACATTCTTTAACGTTCTAGGATATGTCTTAGCGCCGTTTTTCATATCCTAGCACGGTTGTTGCGGCGGCTGCCATGGAATGTACAATATGTTGCCAGTGTGTATCGGTAATTTCAGAAGTAGAGGCGTTGTTACGTAGTAGTTGGGAGAGCTGGTTGGAGTAAGCAGTGACTATCTCAGGGATTTGCAGCTTCGCGATGTCAAGCTATTCAATCTTGTGCGCACCTTGGTTGCAACTAGGTAATGATCCGAGCCAATATTTGCACCACGGATCACACACACGTCCATGACACTAGATGCATGCCTGCCATCAATTATCACATGATCAATTTGATTTTTGGTGCTTTGATCGGAGGGTAGCCAAGTTGCCTTGTGGATATGTTTGTGCTGGAATCTGGTTCCACTCACTACCTTCGGTATTCAGGCTGAATTTACCGATCGAGGCAACGGTCGTATGTTTCCTCTATGCACTCGTAAAATGCATCTTTAATCTCATCGTCTTCATCTTCCGTCGGGTCACGAGCACAAATCATCGTGATGTTGAAAGATTTCGCCTTGATGCGGATTGTGCCTATTCGATCACTAACAGGATTGAACCGAGAGATAATATGCCTGATACTCTCGCCAACTACAAATCCATATCCAAATTCGTATTTTTATAACCCAGTGCGGTAATTTTGGCAGTGTTCATAGAACTCGTAATTTGCTACTTTTGTGTGTCGGGAACATCCGAATTAGGGGAGTTTGTGTGCAATAATTTTGGTTCGAGTAGGCGTTGGCTATCTCGGTGATATGCATCGATGTGAACTATAGGTTCCTTTGCGTTTGGTTTCGAAAGTTTTTTTTTTCCAATACTTAATCTCGTGAGTACCTCGGCTGTAACTGGGCCAATATATGCACCTCGCATCACACGCACTTCAATAACGATTGGGACATTCCTTACATCGACTACCACGTATTTAATTTGGTTTCTTTTCTTTTGTTCGGGAAATATCCAGGTTGCATTAAGGAAATTGAGACCGATCGTGACATGATGGTTAGAATACGCGACTACCATGCGGGAGATCCATGGCTTCATTCATCTACTTTTTTTTTTATTGCCGACCTCTGCGATGTTGTCGACAGCAACTTCACAGTATAGTGTCGAGTCTATCGGTTGTGAAAAACTTCCCAAACAGTGACGTTCGCATTTGTCGATAAACAAGTAGGTGCCGTTAGTTGTGAATCTAAAAATAGAAAGCATGAAGCTATCCCATACCTCATTCATGGGATATAAAGGGAAATTAAGTTTAAGTATTAAGGAAATCTTTATGAGGAAAACTGGTTCCATTCATAGTTCATGGTTTCTTGCCGACTGGAAGCTAACCAGTCTGAATTTACTATCGAAAGTGTTGCTGTGGAGACTGGGTTTTCCAACCGCTGAACCCCTATCCTTTTTTACCAGTAAAATCTACTAGATGAGATCTCTTGTCGACTTTGAATCCACATTTCTTGTCCTTTTTTTTCTATGTGCTATCAAAATTAAGAGATTTTCAACGAGTAAGGGAGCCATTATATTGTTCTTCCGTATCTCAGCGGTAAAAATACCCATTACTTAATCGCTAATGTCAGATATATTTAGTGGCAATCAGTGATAATTCTCTCACTTACATTCTTCCTTAATTGAAGTGTCATAGGTCATTTAGGTCGAGCTTGATAACACGCTTGATTACGAAGTAAGTGAAGATGGAAGTAGGTGCCATTTCAATTGAAGTGTTAATGAGTGTATGATATCTTTTACATTACACATGCGAGGAATTCTAAGTAGGGGTATTAGCTTAGGAACCTCCTATATCCCTAACGAAATTAATGAAATAATTCATATATAAGCAAGTTCCAATATAAAGATTGTTTTATAAAACCAATAATCCGATATGTTTGAATTTGCATTGATCTCCAGTGAGGCATTCCAGGACTTAAATTAAGGTATGCCTCAATTAATTCCAAGGACTACAATCTTGTAAGGTATCGAAACGCATTTCCCCCCTTTTCGTAACCAGTTAATTTTCGCACGCCCTTCTCCCTTAGATGTCCTTCCATTAGTTAGAGGGAAATTAATCGAATACTTACATATGCCAACAAAGCAACTACAAATCAAAGTACAGGCCTACAATTCCTTATGGACAAATTACTTACAATACCCTACATGCCACATGTAATGCCACAAAACAACACCAGAAACAACCGGGGACACAAACGTCTGTTTGGAGTATACAAACGTAATAAAAAAACCGAAAGACATCTTGCACTAGCGAGTGTGTGGCATGTAATTTATTACATTTGGCGTATGGTTTTGCAATGTAGACTCAACCGTTTTTTTGTTCTCTATCTCTCTATTCCCGTCTCCCTAGAAGTAACTAACAACAAATAAAGAAAAAAAAGCAACTTGGTGGAATAATTTGATCATTTTTCTTTTTATATTGTGCAAATAGTTTACACTGGATTTTCTGCTTTAATCTGGGTTGTACTATGGAATTTGGGGAATTAGTGGTCTTATAGCGTTTAGTTTATGTTGGGGAGACAGTAGATCTGTGATGGGAGTATATATGTAAGAATTCATTGAACAAATGTCCTTCACTTGACACTCAAATGCTATACATGATTGATATTAATATATTATCTGTGCGTTGCTTCCTTTTGTGTGTGTGTGTGTGATTATTATGGTAAATTGTACTCATTTGTTGAGCAACAAAGAAAGAAATATACAGTTTGTTATTAATTTATTTTTATTGCCAAACATGTAATGAAATTTATTTACAGCTTGCTGTGGGATGATGTTTAATAGATGTTCAGTACTTACGTTGATTATTGAATTTACTAAATGAGTTTTTACGGTTTCACTAATTAAGGTTAAGGAGAAAGGATCCAGCGGCATTCGTGTAAATATATTATCTGCGTGCGATTTTATTACAGTCACGGTGAGAGAGAGGAAGAAAAGTGACTTTGGTATTTAATTACTTTTGATGTTTTTTTGTTGATGGCAAAAACTATTGGAATCAGTAAGAGGATTGTATATTCATTGGAATTAAATCGTAATGCGAGATTCAGTGAATATTTGGCTGAATAATTTAGAAATCAAAGGTAACATATACAACTTTGATTTGCACAATAGTATGTAGGAATTGACCTTTGGGTAAAAACAAAAAAATATGATTGGCAATTTGTGCGGCAAATTGCTATATTGGCTATAACAAAAAACGTACAAACTCACCTGTTTGAATAGATTTGTTTAAACAGAATTTTGTGATTTGTATCAGAATAAGGACATTTATTTATAACGGTTTTTAATTTTAAATAAAACCCTAAAAACATTATTTAAAGTTGGAAAGAGCCGAAAGAACAATCACTGACTTTAATTATTTTAAGATAATTCCATTGAAGTGTTCGCTGCGACAACTCCGTAGGGGATCGAGTATATTAAAGGACATTTTTGTAGCACACTATGAATTTTATGATTTGTATCAAAAACAGAATGGAATACCAACAAAAATTTTGACTACGCGTAGTTGTTCTTTTCGCCAGATCCTGCGATCGCTGCTTCTAGCATTGTCACAGGAAGCTTACGACTTACGAGAGGAATGTTGGCTTTTGGGCGGCTAGTTTAAAGGTCAGAAAAACAAAATTGGGCATCCTAATGAGATATGAAACACGGAAGTTGCTGTCTACAACTTTGTAATAGAATAAATGTAAATATTTGTTACAGGGCTTGATGTCAGGCCACACGCGTGGTATTCGTGCGTTTAACCGATCGTGTTAAAGTTGGCAACATACAATTTTCAGATACCAAAAGTCCATTATCAAGGTGCGGTAGCGCTCGCCATTGGCGGTGACCTCGCTAAATATTGATTTTTTTTTGCGGAAGTAACGGTGGTTCGACAATCTCTTTGTGTAGCACGCGGAAATTTTGTTTATTGACGTAACCATTTGATCAGTTTTACATCTCGCCTCTGAACAGAATTCGGTGCGAAAACAACGGTTCTTCATTGAGATGTTGAAGTGCTCATTGGCTAAAATTAATGTGAATATACACAGTCTAGTGGCTTTAATTTACATAATTCATTGCACCAGGTTCCTTTCATAAAATTCGCTAAATTCTCGCAAACGAGTGGCCAAGATAATGCGCAAGGCGTCGCATCGATTGGTCTTGGGTTTCAGCCACTCTCACTGTTACAGCCTCAATAGTCTTATCACTACGGTCTGATTGTACGTACTCTAAGATTAAAATTTGCTCAAAGTATTTGTAATAGTTGGGGTAGCTTGATGGTTCAAACGCGCCACTATGATGCAGGGGACCAGGGTTCATTTCATGTCTGAGTCATATACATTTCATTTAACGGCGGCCCCTTCATTGACGACGACATCAAATTATCTTTAACAGCCAACGTTCGGATACGTCTATAAAATGTAGGTCCCATTGTGTGAGACTAAATATAGAAGTGTGTTAATTCACAATAACGAGAGAAGCTATCATATACCTCATTCATGGATTGTAAAGGGAAATAAAATTTATTAAGTAAATTCGGTATGTCGAAGGTAACGTAACAGAGTCCATTATCTAAAATTAAAGCGTCAAGTCAAGTCTGACAGCAACTACTGTTTGGTTCACCTGATTAAGATCATCAACGACTTCACGTCCTGACAAACAAAAAAATATAAACCTCTTCCAGAAATAACATAAATTTTTGTTGCTAACTTAATGGAAAAGTATTATTTGTGCTTCTTCTCCATTTCGTTGCACCAATTTCCTCTGCAAGGTTATTAGTAACCTGTCCAATGGAGTTTTGGTTGCCATCTTATGAGCCGTCTATCGAGTTCTTTGTCGAAGACTTTTTCCATTAGTACTATATGACATATGCAACGCAACCGCTGTACCTTAATGCGTCTGACCACGTCAATGTCGTTGTATTGCTTGTACATCTCATGATTCATACGGCGTCGATACTCTCCGTTAACCATGATGGATCCATATATTTTATGGAGTATTTTCCACTTGAATACCGCTAACGTTTACACAGCGTTTCAAACGAGTAGATTTTTTGTTGCTTGAATCTAACAACTTCGTTTTGTTCTCGTTTACCGTTAGATCCATTTTAGCTCAATCCTTCTGGTTGCAGTCACATCCCGCAGTTTTAGTCTGCTGATGTCTTTAACATCAGCGTACGCAAGTAGGCTTCTGTTGTATATCGTACCACTCGTATGTCGCCTTGTCTTAGACCTTGTTTGGTAAAAAATGGCTCCGTAAGATACTTGCCAATGATCACTGACGACTTTGTGTCAGTCAGCGCCATTCCGTAAAGGCGTATCAGCTTTGTTGGAATACCAAGCTCAGCCATGGCTTCGAGTAATTTGTGCCGTATCGGACTGTCCAAGGCAGCTTATAGTCGACGAAAAGATGGTACGTGTCGATCTGTTTCTCTTGAGTCTTTTCCAGGATTTGCCGAAGAGTGAATAACTGGTCAATTGTTGATTTACCAGGTCTAAAGCCGCACCGATCAGTTTGTATAATATTAGCTTTAATCATTTACACAGCATACTCGACAGGACCTTTTATGCGGTTAGTAAGAGACTTATTACGCGGTACATCACTTGCATCACGTTTTTCCAACAGAGGACATAATAAGCATAGTTTCTAATCATCGGGCATGTATTCGATGTGACAATCCATGCGTAGGAGCTGGTGCAAGCTTGTTATCAGTTCATCTCCACCGGACTTGAAGAGCTCTGCAGGAAGTCCATCGGCACTGGCTGCTTTATTATTTTTCAACCGCGAAAGATAGCTCCTCGCGTTGTTGTGAATTAACACGCTTTCTATTTGTAGATTCACAACTAACGGCACCTACTTGTTTATCGACTAATGCGAACGTCACTGTTTGAGAAGCTCTTACTAGACATGCCGTTTGACTCGACACTAATACTGCGAAGTTGCTGTCGACAACATTCGAGCGGAGCCTACAATGAAAGAATTTTTTTTTAAGATGACTGGAGCCAACTATTGAACCAGTGATCTCCCGCATGGTACTCGCGTGTTCTAACAACTATGCCACGGCCGGTCCCGAATTTTTCGGCACTGGATCAGGCATTTAATTCGATTATCATACGATCGTTTCTGACAACTCTGTTTCGTTCCTTTGCAGATAACAAGGTTTATGTCAAGGGATTGTTAGATGTTGGTGTGAGTTTTAATCGCCAAATTCCTCCAAAGATGGCGCCAGCTAGTTTTGTTGATTTATTTTGCGATGTTGATAAATCATTTTCTTTTTTCTCGGTTCTTTGCGCAATTTGGATTTTTTTTGTTGGCTGGAGAATTCGAATGTATTTGAAAAGTTATACTTCATCAATGTTGATTTGGCCAATCGAGCCCGGCACCTTCGGATTACTAAACTACGTAGCTTCCACTGAGCTATCGACGGCCTTGGTTACAATTGGCGTGATACCTTTACCTGCGCTGCTTCCAAAAGCAGCAATTGGTGGTAGTGCACTCTTCATATATGCAGCACGCTCTACATATCTGTAACCAGATTTCCATCCTTACTGCTGGTGAGCCCAGTACCGTAACCTGATGCTTTTACTTTCTGGTATAACTTTCGGGCCTCACCTCTATAGCTGTACCTCTCTGTATCCTTGATCTCCCGTTTCTTCATCTGAAGTTTTTTTTCGACTATTTTACAGTCTCACTGTGCTGTTCCCTAACAGCCCGGCTTACAATTAGCTGTAGCGTAGCCCTATAAGCAGCATCGTGTTCCCCAAAAGCTAAGCGACTATCTTCACCATACTAGGATTTGTCTAAGCGCCGATAACAGTGTTAGGCAGACCACAGCCGCGCGAGGCCAGCAATAATCGTCTATTTTATACAGCAATTCGCATTCAACACAACAAACAATGTTCAACGATTGTTGCGAGACCACAACATTTTCACCGTATTACGAATCGACAGCGCTAACGCTTCTTATGCGACTGCATACAATAATGTTGTTTGCAAACGTTCGATATTGCCTGCCACTGGTTTAAAGACTCTACTTTACTTTGTATTCCTTATCTTGTAATATTTTCTACAATTTCTACACTCACACTCATAAAACGTTGCAGGGCATATTATGCCGATTTGGATCATCTAAATTTTTATTTTTTATGACAGTTTTAATATCCGCCGCACATATGTCGCGTTAAAAATATTGCAACAAAATGGAACTAATATATATGCATATGTAGGCATATAGTACATATATATTTAACGAAACGTTTTTTGTGTCATTGGTGCTTATATGTATATGGAAAAGATAAAATATAACCTGTATGACAACTCTATTGGCTCTAGAATTTGTGACGATTCATTTACTCATACAAATGCAAAGTAAATGTAAAGAACTTTTTTGTACGTAGGGATAAAGAGGAGTTTCATTGAACATAAGGAATAAATAAAAACATCTAGGAAATAAACGTCAAACATAAGCACATAAGCAAATTTTAAATGTTTATTGTCAATATTTAAAGGCGTGTCTAAACTGGATTATTTGATATTAAATTAAAACATGCTAGCATACCACGCACGATCCTATGTACAAAATGTTTTTTAAATCAAAATATTTTTATCTTGCAAGTATATTTATCTTTTTATCTTAATAACAGTTTTAGTTACTATTCAAATGTATATAACCGAAAAGTTCAATTTTGTTCAAACTTTTATTAGATCCTTCGGTAACCCCCTTCAACCATTCATATGGCCATTTTAAAGTGTGCACATAAAACAAAGCTTCTTCATATGTGTTTGCGCCACGTATGAAATTCCAAACTGCAGTTCTATATCGAGTCATGCTTTATGATTCTGTCGGCTGTAACTTTTGTTGGCTGTCTGTCTTTTTTAGCCGTTGATTTCATAGTAGTAAAATATTCGTACCCGTGTCTGCGCTGGTAGTCATCGTACCCGTAGTGTTAGAGACAAATTGTTTTGGCACTTTGCCAAAAAATTATTATGGCAGAGCGGCAATATCACAGCCAAGTATGACAACGAAACAAAAAACGAAAAAGAAAAAAACTAACGCCGTGCATAGAGAAAAAGTGGGCTTATTGTGTACATATCTTACTTTTTGCGATCGAGTATCTATATGAACTACTCACACACATACACATACACTCCATGTTTATCCTTAACTATCCGTATGTAGTGCCAGTATATTTGTTTTATATAATGTGTGGATTATTTTTTTTTTTGGGCGGTTTTTTGTTTCTCAAAACAAAAAAAGGACATTTTCCAAATAATCTTATGAATGTTGGCATTTAGTTTGCATGGCTGTGGCCAACAAATAACGAGGTAATCATCCAAAATGATTTGTAATGTTTTGTGATATTAAAACATTATTTTATGTTATGACGATATTTGGTGTTTTAGTTTTTTTTTTAACATAAGTTTTTAGGTAAATGGTATATTGGTAAGAAATTTGATTTACAGTTTTGTAATTAATATATTGTTATGTCTATTTATAGGATATTTCAAATATTGCACACTAAAATAACTTCAAAATGGATCAAATAATTAAGTGTATCAAAGTGTATCAAATGACGACAAAGTTGTACAGTGCAAAAAACTATATTGAGGTTATTTTTTATATTCTTATGGAGAAATTCAGTTTTAGTAAATATTGCACTTGCCTTTTAATGGGTGCTACAAAGTTATTGCTGGTTTGTTTTAGATATTTAAAAAAAAAAGTTCATTAAGTGATTTAAATTTGTATTTTATTATTAATACATATTTGTTTGCACTTTCTTTGGCTCGAATGACAGATACTCATCCATCAATAGCAGCACGTAGAAAAGCAAATCAGGCACTCCGAAGATAGTTTGCCATACCAAGTTTGGATAACAACTCCTTAACCTCGTTCATACCACGAAGTTTTAGTCGCCCTCATCCATACGCCCAACTTGTCGCAGCCAGAGCATTCGTTCTATTTGGACGCGCTAGAATGCCATGTATAGTTGTTGGTAACAGTTCTCTTAGTTCACAATGGTGGGTCCAAATAATATTTAGGGTATTTTCCTCTCACAGACTTGTGTCATTATTCAGGATTTTGAACCATACAGGAAGACCATTGTAAAACCAGTATAAGACCAGTATCTAGTAATGTTGGACTTTTGTTCATCGAGAGAGGACTTTGTTATAAAAACGCTTGCTTAGTACGTAGAAGCAGCGGTTTGCAACCAGTAACAGTCTCTTGATTTCCAGGCCGATATTTTAATTTTTGTACATAGAGGAGATATGAATCCACGAGAGTTTATCATGAGCCTTGCCTTGAATGCCTTACCCATGGTATGCTAAACACACTGGACATAGTACAATGCGATTGCCAGCGCCCTTAGGAAAAAAATTAACCATACCTGAGCCTACAAATTTGGGAGCAAGCTACCGCAATTGTCGGATCTTACTTCTAGGCAGAAAATACCAAATTAGATACGACAGTATTAAGCATACCCCCTTTCTCAAGGAGAGGAATATCTCACCACCTCTGCTACTCTTGGGCTCTGTAGCACCAGGTTTCAATGTAATTCCACATTTGAGCCCAAGTCTCGGGGATCATGACCCACACGCTACCGGCCAAACTCACTGGTGGATGTTTCGTTGAGATGCTGCTAACAAATTGTGATTTAATGAACCGAACTTCACAGGATTGGACGTCACACCAAGTTAAAATAACAGCTCATTCAACTGGACATCCAAGGATGTTTTAAACACCCCCTCCTGTGCCGCTCATCGAGTTTACTGCCGAAAAATTTTCGACCTGAAGCATTTTAATCCATTCGTACAACATGTCCCAGATAGCGCGTTCGCTCTATTTGAACACGTTTAACGACGTCTAGTCGTTATACAGCTTACACAGCTTATTTTTCATTCGATGACAGGACTCTCAGTTGGGTTCTAATAGCATGCGACATTTATTGGAGGTGTTTTGCTACTACAGCCTTCCAAAATGACCATCTCCATTAAGATGTTCAAGAGATCGATTGTCAGACCAGCGGCGTATCTAAAGCCTCGCTTGGTATTATATGAATAAGTCAGAATTTTGCGTACCTGCCCTGAGGAAGATAGGGGTTAGGGTGGGTTACCAGTGTCAACCAGCAAAAGTCATATTAACTTTAAAGGGATTCCAAACTCAGCCATATCAGATAATAGTATTTGAAGTATCGGACTGTCGAATTCAGCTTTATAGTTGATAAATTGGCGGTAGGAATCGATCTGTATTTTCAGGATTTGTCAAAGGGTCTCAAGACACTCTACTAAAGGTCAATCACGCTTGTTAAGATGGACTTTAGTCTTACACATCACACACTTGCCAGGATCTTCTAAGGGTAATAACTAATGCCCCGTTAGTTGGCATATATCGCATTACATAAGCACTGGACAAAGAAGACTCAGATTCCAAACAACGGACATACACTTCTTCTTCTTCTTTAAAGGCAGCAACTACATAAATTTATCAGTAGGATCAGTGCCAGGTGGAGTTGGATCTTCGTTCATCAAGAGAGGGCTTTATCATTAAAATGCTTGCTCGGCTCTTGATTTCCAGGCTCACATTATTATTTTTGTTTATGGCGGAGCCGAGGTATACAAAATCATCTACCACTTTAAAGTTATAGTTCTCAACGTTCACGCAGCGTCCCAGACGAGTAGACTCTATGTTCGTTGAAACAAATAACTTGGTTTTGCTTCTCAATGCTTGAAAAGGCTGCAGTTACATCCAATAATATCTGTATCATCGGCTTACGCGAGCTTCATGTTGCTTGTATTAAAAATGGTGCCAGTCGGGTTAACTGCTGCCTTCTGCATGACCATTTCCAATATGATATTAAAGATATTGCTTGACAGACTATCGCCTTGTGTAAAGCCTCGCTTGGTAGAAAATGGCTCTGTTAGAATTGTGCCTATTTTCACTGAAGATTTCGTGTCAGTCATCTCGCAAAGTCGTATCAGCTTCGCGGGGATACCAAACTCAGCCATAGTATCTAATAGTTTCTGTCGTATCGGAATGTCAAATGCAGCTTTGTAGTCGATAAACAGATGATAGTTGTCGACCTGCATTTCTTGGGTCTTCGCCAGATTTTGTCGTTATGTGAATATCTGGTCTGTCGTGGATTTACCAGGTCTAAGGTCCAATCAGGTTTGCTAAAATGGGTTAAGTCTTTCACATGACACACACACACACACACAGGATCGTGTATGCGATAGGTAAAAGGCTGATCCCTCGATAATTGGTACACTCATTTAGATCGTCTTTCTTAATCACAGGACATAGAACTCTCAGATTCCAATCATAGGGCATGCACTCCTTGAGCCAAATCGTGTTTGTATGCTGGTGCATGCATGTTGCATGCAACGAAGTCGGCTTTAAAAAACTCTGCCGATAGTCCATCGGATCCCGCATCTTTGTTATTTTAAGCCGTGCAATTGCCGCGCTGATCACGATTTGGCTTGGTGGTGGACAGTCTACTCCATCGTCGATGATTGGTGTGATTTCGTCACTTATGCTGTCTTCGGAAACGAGCTGAGAACGAAAGTGTTCCCTCCATTTTTGCAGCGCGCTCTGAATGTCAGTGACCAGATGTCCGTCTCCGTCCTTACATATAGGGATCCTTTGTCCAAATCCTTTGCTTCTTACCTTTTGGTAGAGATTTCGGGCTCCACCTCTATCCCTGTAATTTTCGATGTTCTGGCTCTCTCTTTTCTTCTGTACACGCTTTTTCCGCCTGAAGAGGCGTGTCATCTCCCTCCTCTTTTTACTATAACACTCCGTCATTGCATGCAGTTTTGCCCTGTATGCAGCATCCTTTTCTTCAGATTTTTCGAGAAATTCCTCATCGTACCAGAGCTTGTCTGAGCGTGGCTTTCATAACCCAGTACGGTCGTTGTGGTAGTTGTCAAAGAATTCGCAATATCCTGCCATTGGGTGTCGGGAACATCAGAATTAGGGTGGTTGGTTCGAAGATATTGCGAGAGTTGATTGAAGTAACGGATATTGGATTTCTCGGTGGTATGCAACTATGTGCTGTTGAGCTTCCTCTAAGTTTGGTTACGAGCGTTTTTAGCACTACTTAATCGTGTGCGTACCTTGGCTGCAACGCGCATCATACGTACGTCCATAACGCTTGAGACATGCCTTCCACCAACTACCACGTGACTAATCTGATTTCTTGTATTTTGATCGGGAGATATTCAGGCCGCCTTGTGGATATCTTTATGCGGGAATCTGGTTCCACTCACAACAATGTTTCTTGCTGACGCGAAACTAACCAGTCTGAATCCGTTATCGGGGGTGTTGTTGGGCATCTTCCCTTCCTATGTCAGCATTAAAATCTTAAGGAACAATTTTAAAGTCAGTGTGCAGGGCAGCAGTCATATATCTCCTCCAGGCGCAGACAGAAATACACAAATCTGCGTAATGTAAAAATATTTCGCCCGGATGCGAATAGTGGCTATTCGGTCACTTTCAGGGTTAAACCGTGAGACCAGGTGTCGAAGTCTCTTGCCGACTATGAAACCACATCCAAATTCGTGTCTTTCTGCATGGCAGCTGTAAAAGATGTCACAGTTCTTTCGTCGTGTGCATCCCTGTCCCGTCTATCTCATTTCCTTTATGGCGTTGATGTCAGCCTTGTATTTGTCGAGGACATCCACCAGTTGGCTAGAGACATCTTCTCTGTAGAAAGATCGGACATTTAATCGTTATGATAAATCATGTTTATGCATGCACGTTACCAGCTCATCGCCGCAGGTCTTGTCTGCAGTTTTTCCATGTATGGACCTATCGTTTACCACATGGTAAATTTGGTTCAATGTCTTGATCAGTGGATATACATTGTTTTTTTTTTGCTATCTATTTGTGTTTCTTGCCTATATGTCGCTCACAAATCGGAATCCTTTATAGGTAGGCTGATGCAGCCCCTACTTAATATTTGAGGGAGTTCTTGTCTTTTTATTTCTTTGAATTTTTATAGTAGTTGGTTTTTTTTAAGGATATTAGCTTATTACACCACTAAGAGGGCAGTTATATTGAGCATCATTAAATCCTGTTACCTACTCCGTAGTACACATGGGTTGAGATTGCTCCTTCTCACTTTTAGTACCATTTGACAGATCGGCATCGTGAGACGCTTGGGGACATCCTCAGAGAGTCTCTGGTAAATTCCAAATTACAAATCTCTACTCAATCCATAGTCACGATTTAAGAGTCGTTTCATCCGACTGTAAGTTTTGTACCGCTGTAGTTTCAGTATCTTTTCAGTATCCTTTTCTTATTTAAACCTTTTCACTTTTAACAACCAATTTTAAAGAAATATTTAAATCAACCACTATAGAACATAAACAGCTATAAAAGTAAATTGTTTTTAAAATGCAAAAACAACGCATACAATTTCTCATCATGGGGCCAACATTGCTATCTTTCCTTCGCATAAACTTATTGTAAACAGCTCTAACGATTGCTAAGCTGCCCCAAAGAAAACTCCATCACCCAGGACATTGTGTGTCACTTATCTACCAAAGATTTTGGTCTCTCTAAACAATATCTGACTTTGATAATGAACATTTAAATAATTCACAAATATTTATTTGCAAAATGTCTCGAGTGAATCCGGCAAAATACGATTCAGCCTGTAATATTCTGGCTTACAGATGTTATCACAGCATCTCTCATTGGACATTAAAGTAAATAAAATTGTATTGTATTGTGAATGTTTTGTTTTGCTGCTTCTTTGCGTTTGTGAAGCAACAATGGCACATAATAGACAATTGAGGCTGATGAAATTTTGCCGCGTACCATTGTCCGTTACAACGACGCCGCATACAACAGCGACGACAGTGACACTCAGCTTCTGGCTTAACTTCCGGTCCATTGTTAAGGAACGTTGATCTTATTTAGAGAGTTAAAGAAAAAAAAAACACAACAACATAAATCTGAACAAAGAAAGGACGAACGAATATCCATCACCAAGTACACTAAAGCAGCTTACACAGAGAAAGAGAGAGGGGTGGTAGATAGGGAGAGAAAGCGACATTGGCTATCCTTACTAAATACATGGAAATGGAATAAAAATATTAGGGGTCTCTTATGCTGCAAAAACATTAGTAATTGTTACTACCCATACTCCAGTGCTTCCTGACCGACAAACCGACACCCACAATTGGACAAAGGAAGACTAAAACACAAGTAAAGAATATACCCTTAAGCTTCATTTGGTATTGTTTAGCTTCGAAGAAGAGCACAACGTCCATCATTGAGTCGAAGCGAGTCGCCGCCTTATGGATGCAGTTTGTTGTTCCCAACTTCAGAGAGCGGGAGGGACGGGATAAGGAGTATTGCAGGCGTTAAAATGTTGTTTGCTATTTAAGTCAACGTCACCTTCACGTCCGTCATTGTTTTTTTTGTTGTTCTCATACCTTTGTTTGTTTTGTCCCTGTGTCAATTGTTGAATTGAGGGATGTAACATTGCCGGTGCCTGTTGGTTTGGTTGCATGCTGCAACTACGTTGTAGCATTCGCTGATGGTGCATACAATTATTTGGTTGACACAAAGCCATCATG
Source organism: Muscina levida (assembly GCA_964034835.1). Taxonomy (NCBI): domain Eukaryota; kingdom Metazoa; phylum Arthropoda; class Insecta; order Diptera; family Muscidae; genus Muscina; species Muscina levida. Next base: position 135,030,822 of record OZ035880.1, read on the forward strand.
AGTATAGCACCTTCTTGTTCTTATTCTTGTGGTGCTTCTTTTGTTTAAAAGGGTTTGTTTTGTTTTTCGCTCCACCACTTTTTTTGGGTGATTCTTTCAATCTTATTGTTAACGCCGGATAATGTGAAGGAGGAAGGGTTTAAACAAAAGTTTTTTTGGAGGGGGAACAGATATTTTAACGATAGTGTGAGGGTAAGATGATAGTGGAGAAACTTTTGAAAGTTTTCTTATGTGGATTACAATCCTTGAAAACAGTATTGGAGGACTTGTAGAACATTAAAATACTATTTTTTATATTTCTTTTCTTTGTTTCTTTTATAAACAGTTAATATTTTTTAGAGTAATTTTATAAATTTTTAATGCAAATAATCTTTTTTTTTTGTTTTAGGTAAGACAACAATATACGGGACTATTTTGTTCTCATTGGTAATGTATATTCACCTTTGACTAATGTTAAGAAAATTGCAATGCCATACGTAAGCGACATCTATATGACATAAGTAATACTCGTTGAGACCAGTACATCGATATCTTGTATGTTGCGATTAAGCCACAAACAAAAAAGCAGCGATTAAAAGCTATTTGGGTTTTACTTGGGGGGAAGGGGAGGGAAAATCTTTTTTTTGTGTTTTTTTTTAGGTTGTCTCGAGGTCTATGGTTTATGTGACACTTACTACTTACTTAATTTCCCTTTGCACCCCATGAATAAGGTATGGGATAGCTTCTCGCGTTGTTGTGAATGAATTATTTTTTTTATTTATTTTTTTTCTTTTAAGATGACTGGAGCCAGGTTTGAACCTGCGATCTCCCGCATGGTAGTCGCGTGTTCTAACCACTATGCCACGGCCGGTCTCGGTTTATGTGACAAGTTTTCGTAAAAATATATATTTTATATGTACAATATATAACTTCCTGATACCCTTTTATGGAGCATAGAATCGTAACAAGAAATGTACTCCATATTCCCTATTATATAATAAAATTTATTATTGTATTTTAGACCCATAGGTGTAAAGTGTATCAGTTCTACTACTCGAACGGGTGCAACAATTTTACAACACTAGCAGTATACCATATTTTCTACATATGATTATTGGCACTTTTTATAAACTTTTCTCGACCCCTCGCTTCAATACAAACTGCTACTCTGACGACTCCCTACAATCTTGAAGAAGTTTACTCATGTATATTTGCATTGGCCGCTATAAAAGTGAATGGAGTGAGCGTTGTTTACACAGCGACTGCATTGTTCTGGTTATTGTTTCAATTTTTTTAAGTGCAAATGGTGTTTGATGCCTTCGTCCTAGTAATCGACGTCGTCGTTGTCGTCCTTTTGTCGTTTTACACCCGTATCGTATTTCCATTTTCTCGACATTTAAGCGTGTTCTGTTGGGATGGATTCTCTTGTTTGACTGTGAAGTGGGTGACAAATTGAGGAAGTTCTTTTCTTCGAATGTTCTTCAAAGGTGTAGTGTAAATATTGTTTCAATCTTAGTGTTGAAATGTGTGGCAAGGCAAACAAACATACAATATGCATGCAATATTTATGTTGCAATCTGGTACATGGCACAAAGCAACAACAACAGTCAATTATAAGTGGGAATATTTCCAGAGGGTTGGAATATTTATTTAAAAAGGGTTCACTTTTATGCACAAGGTGTAAATTGTAAATAAAAAACAATGCTGATATATGGCCGGAAAACAAAATTTGTAAAAAATTGTAATATGTATGTTGCTCCTAGAGTCCTCCATTTGGAGCACTTGTTCATAAGTGGTAATCCGATGTTTGCCATTGGACAGCTCAGCTGTGCTTTTGTTGACCGCATACTTAATTGAGCAGCTTACAGTAATTGTCGCCTTATAATCTGAAGTAATGCAGTTTTCTGCTTTGCCAATAGCTCGCCAAGATTTGGTTTTCATCATGACTTGTCGTTGTCCATCGTCCGTGCTTCTAACCATGATTCCGGCTGAAATGTCGTCAGCATAGTAAAGCGTCATGAGACATTTTAACCCTTAAAATTAGTTCGATAGGGCTTGTGCTAGTAAAGACCTCTGTGCCACTCCGAATGTTACTTGATTCGTTTTTGGATCACTCGTATTGAAGTTCCCAGTCTCTTCTTTTTAAAATTGCAATATCTGTAGGATCGTTTTTCCAATCCCCTTGAATGTTTGTATGGATGCATTTGGCAGTATAGTTCATTATCCAACAAATGGGCGGGATCGGATCAGTGGGCGTGGTATAAAAATTGAAACTATAAACGGATGCATGTCATGAACTATTAGAGGTATAAATATGATATTTGGTATGTGTTGTTGGTACAGTATGAATAAAAGCCATATTGGAAAAAGGGCTGTATCACGCCCCATTAAAAATAAACCAGGATCGGTCATACATTTTACCCCTTCAGGAGCCACCATGGAAGCAGCAAGAGCTGATTTCATAAAATAAATATAAAAAATTGTATGGGGACCACCTTAAGGGTTGAAGGTAGAGGTTAAATATAATCTGAGAAACTGTTAAGGTTGCAAAAATATTGGGGGGTCGGTCATACATTTGACTCCTCTTAGGGCAATTAGAGCGGTGGAAACAAATTTAATAAAAATTACATTTTTGTATGAATGTGGTGAATATGCGGGCTAAGTGTGTTTGGGGAAAATGTTAGAAGGGATAAATGACTGAGGGTCGGTCAAACATTCGAACCCTATAGGGGCGAGGTAGTTGTGGGGCTTGTTGTGGATGTTTCCCCAATACGTAAAGTTTCTCGTTGAAAACCGGAGGCTTCATTTTTGATTTTAGACCCATGGTTAATTGTGCAATTGTTCTAAGTGTTCATCGTTAATTACGATCTCGATAACCGCTTGGTCGAAAAAAAATTAACCCGCTTTTTAGACCCACTATGGCAAATAAGGGGGAACGTCGCCCATACACGTCAATATTTCACTATTAAATATTTACGAGAAAAAATACAATTCCTTAATAATAAATTAATAAAAAACATAGGTCTTACTAAGAATTTACTAAGAACATGACCTTTGACCTCTTTGGGGCACGACAAGTAGTTGTCCGAACTTACTCGAATTTGCGTCAAGTATTTTTTACATCAAGTGGAACAATATTCCGGACGAGCATTTTTAAATTTCCATCAATAAAATCATCATTTCGCTACCGCCCTAGTGTACACACATAGGAATTGAGAGAGAATGTCGAAAAAGTGTCAAACCAATTACTGAGCATGCATGATGCCTATCTGAAGTAAAGTGTATACCCTGAATTTTAGAAGAGGCAATAATTGGTGCTTAATGGTAAGGATAAAAAAGATCCGGAATCCATGACACCATACAGATTATTATGCATGTTGGATACGGCGAGAAAACTAGTTAAGAAGTTGATAAAGGCTCCACGAAAAGCCCCCCAATGAAATAACGCCCAAACGTAAAATGAAATATTCCCCAAATTTTTTTCATACATTTTTGGGTGTTATTTCATATGAAATAACTTCCAATTTTTTCGGGCCGTTTTTCATTTTTCTTTGGGAATTATTTCGTTCCTCATTTGGGGTTTTCAAATTATGAAATAATCTCCAATGAAATTACACCCAACCAATTTTTTAAATTCGGGGCTTGTTTCATACCGTATATAATTTGGGTGTTATTTCATTTTTTATTTTGGGGGTTATTTCATTTTTAAAGCTCTTGGTTTTAAGGGGTTATAATTACATAATTATATAAAAATAGGCCTTTTACAAGAAAACTTTTAGCCTGTGAATATATTACAATATCTTTCGAACGTTTACATATATTTCCATTTGTGTTCATATTGACGGATAGAAAATCAACAAAATGCACCGAGCATTTTTCATTTCGAGAATGATATCTTAGAATGGACATTTTTTAAATTTGTAAGAGTTCTTCACAAGAAAGAATTCAATAAAAGCAGAGAGCTTGATTTGCTTGTGAACACTGGAGGTGGTTGTGTTAAGGCCAAGCGTAAAAGGCGAGTTGTCTCCCGAACTTCAAAATAGAGCAGGGCTACAACGATCTACGATCCACACGATTCATTTCAATAATTTTGCGACTTTGCTGTTGGTCCATATTAACTAAATACAATCCTTGATGAAACTGACTATTTTATGAATTTTGGGAATAATTTCATTTTTGTTGCAGATGGGGTTTATTTCATTGGGGGTTATTTCATTTTCATCATTGGGTGTTATTTCATATGAAATAACTCCCAAATATTGGGGGTTGTTTCGTTTTCGCTTTGGGGTTTATTTCATTTATTTTTGGATGTTATTTCATTCACTATTTTTGGGTGTTATTTCATATTTTTTGGGGTTTATTTCATTGGGAGTTATTTCCTGGGCGTTATTTCATTGGGGGGCTTTTCGTGGAGCCGTTGATAAAGCCACGGCTGAGTGATGCGAAAAATACTTGCCATAGTCTATCGAGAATGCAATACGGCTTCAGAAAGGAAAAGTCTACAATCGATGCTTCAGCGCAGTGGTAGGCACAGCCGAACGCACGCAACAGCATGGTGCGGTTACACAGGAAGCGTCAGAGTTGTCAAATTGTACACGATAAAAACGTTGTGCTCTCCCATCAATCTTGCACTCATGCTCACCCAAAAAATCGTTGGACAGCGTTTCTCTGCCTGTACTTGTGTCGGTTTTTGTGTTGAGTGCGATCCAAGCGTGTGTGGTGTTGAATTCATAACACTCAAATAGAGAGTGTATCTGTGTGAAAAAAAAACTATCATTGACGTCCTCGCGAGGTTATGGGATGCTGTCAAGCACTCATAGCTAGGGAACCAATTCATTAGAACCAGGGTTAGTATTGGTGCTCTTGCGAGCTGCTCTTTTCCAAAAAATTGGCTCTTAGCTCGCGAACCGAGAGCTCATTTTGAATTTTAAGGTTCCTGGCTCGCGAACTAAGAGCCAATTTTTAGGAAAAGAGCAGGTAGCGAGTCAAGTCAATAAATAAAATTTAAATGCAAAAAAAAAACAAAAAATATTTTTGTTGTACTTTCTTTTGTACTAAGGCACTTTTTTTTCACCAAAAAGTACTTTTATTGGCCCAGGACCACTTTTGTGTCGGACCGAGTGCTTTATTTTGTACCGAAGTTCTTTTTTGTACCAAAAATTATTTTTTTTTTGTTCTTTTTGGTACAAAGGTACAAAGTACCAATTGCCCCAAAATTACAATTTAAAGATAGTACTTTTTTTACAAAGTATAATAAAAGTTACTTTTGGTACAAAAAAGTACCTTGGTAAAAAAGAAAGTACGTTGTGGGTCGGAAAAGTACTTTTGGAGCAATAAAAGTACTTTTTTATACAAAAAAGTACTTTGTACCGAAAAGAACAATAAAAGTACTTTTTGGTACAAAAAGTACTTCGGTACAAAAGAAAGTACTTTGTGCAACAGAAAAGTGATTGTGGGCCAATAAAAGTACTTTTTGGTACAAAAAACCCAGCTCCTAATTTGAGTTCTGGCTAGCGAGTCGAGAGCTTATTTGAAATTTTGAGGTTCTTGGCTCGCGAGCCAAGAGCACTTTTGTTGTTTTGAGGCTTCTGGCTCGCGAGCCGAGAGCCGAAAAGAGCGAGCCAATATATACATTCACTAGTTTATACACGGTTTACAACGTTTGATAATTTCCTACAGTTGCACTGCTTAACCCTTTTATAGTGACTATTCTGCCCCATAAAATCGCCAGAGACTATAAATTTATTTCCGATTTTCAATATTATATACTTTTATTAATACAAGTCATACAAACAAGATTTGTATGCTTTACCAGTTAAAGCATATTCCATAATCCCAACTATCTGCAAACTATTTAGTAAACATACATACATATGTATATATGGATAAATATCAGTGAAAACTCCATGCGCTCATCAATCATGAATCATTAGCTCCTTTTAAAAACAATTTATTATAAAAAATATATATTCGAATATAATATATCCACTTAACAGAAAGGTAATCAATCTCTCTCTCTCTCTACGTAGAAACTCATTACAACACTCAGATAAAATAGACATCCCTAGAGACAGATTCACACACACACACATATGGGTACAAACACCTGCACAAGCATTTACACCAATACATATTTAAATGCTCGTTAAATATATCCCAGTAAACTGCACGCAACAATGCTAACACTTAAACAAACTCACATACGTAAAGTTTTTCTTTTGCAGTTTTTTTTCTCTTGTTTTTGTTGTTCGTTTTTATTTCACCTCATAGAGAATGATGGATGCAACAGCAACATAAGCAACACCTTCAGCGCTAACGGATGTGAACTCTTTCGCCTTTGAGTAAGTGTGTGTGTGAAAGTGTGTGGCAGCTAGTATGACATGAGTGTGAGTGTGAACAATTGCTATTAGAAAATACAGTTGAATAGCTGTATTTTAAGGGTACAAGTACAAGTGTGTGTATGTGTACAGCATGTTGCAATATTTTCAAGTGTTTGCCCACCATTAAAGACTTAAGTGCACATGGTGTACTGGCGAGTGAGAATACTCGAGTGTGTGTGTCTGTATGTTCTTGATTTCCTATAGTATAAAGTCGACCCAAAAGAGAACAGTAACAATAACCAGAGGCAAAATTGTATGTGCTAAACATACGTACATATATATATATACACGAAGTATAACCGTTAGTATCCCCACACATATGTGCACATAAACTGTTTCAAACACTCATAGAACATCCTGTATCCGTTATGAGGTCTAAGCGCTCATATAAAACATTTCAATTTATCCCCATAGCCAACACCATTTTATTCATTCACTCTCCCCATCGAGGAGAAAGGGTGCAAGTGGAATGTACAAGACCAGCAAAGCAATCAGTGAGAGGTGTCTCAAGAGTTCCGATAATAGCTCCAATTGCATTATGTCTCAGACCGTTAAAGTTTAAAAAGGTGTGAGATTTTTCAGTAGCTTAAGATTTGTTAATTCTTTGGAAGAGGTTGTGGTTGATTACAGTATCGTATTAGCAATAAAAAGCTTAGTTAAACGAAAGTATATAAAATGTACTGACTTGCAGTTTTTTTTTATAGATTATGCATTCATTTAGTATTTTCGCTGGAGGACACAACGAGAATTTGTTCTGTATCCCTAAAGTATGAGGGTCGACCCAAACATAACCAACATATTTATAAATGACAGTTGTTCGTTGAAAAGTATAGGTTAAATTGAAAGTAAAGGTTGTACGGTGTTCGATTGTGATATTTGACGACGCAAGTAGTTTAACGGTTAGAAACAGCGAATCCTCTTAGAGTTGGTCATCATTTTTTGGTACAACATTTTTATTTAGGAAAAGTTCATTTTGACTAATTAGAAGTGTGGGTAGGCCCTCTCCCAGAGCAATCTAGCATAGATAGTTAGATATTTAGTCAATATGTGACATTTAAAAGGGAATCTACATTTCAAAAGCCAAGCTTAGGTTTGTCTGTCACTCATGACACAGTACAACTGCACGTGAAAGTAGCCCCAAATAGAAGAAGTTCTGCATCATTCGTTTTGTCATGTTACATTCCATAATAATTTAATATCGATTTGAAGTTAGTAAGTATCGTATAGGGGAATTTGTCACTTTTTAGGCTCTTTTGTTTGACATAACTCAAGAACCTCTAACTCGAGAAATTCTGAAACAAATCTAAAAAAAAAATTAAAAATTACAATTCCTTTAATCTGTTCATATAACGTTTCCCTACAGAAGCAACAGTTTCACCTTTCTATTCATCAAATAATTTTGAACAGGGTTTATTTTGTAGCATTTGCAATAAAACTGTTGTACTCCATGGCGTATGATTCACGTGGAATATTACTTATGATAACACGGCGCAGAAGAGGGCGACCAAAACTCCGTTGGAAAGACCAGGTTACTGAGAACCTTACAGAACTCGGTGTGACTAACTGGAGAAGAAGCGCAGAAGATCGAGGCGCTTATAATATTTTTCTACGTGCGGTATATAATCCACTGGGATTGCATAGAAGTACCAGCTAAGTAAGTAAGTAAGTAACACTGTGACACAAAATTTAACTTTTGGAATCGGAATGGGATGAAACCAAATGCAAATGAAAGTTGGGATTATGTATAACAAAACGCTCAAAGGATTTCTTAAGTTTAGTGCGAGATTTTTTTTTACACGCATTTGAAGTTGTTGATTTTTGAACGCTGGCTAACAAGAAAAATTCATCAAAAAAGTCATAAACTAAGGCTATTTATCCCGGAAAGTTGTGGTATTTTACTGTTTTAGGGTTGAGAAATCCGTTTTTGATATTTATTTTTATTTTTAAGAGCCGCTAGAGGGCGCTTTCGTACATTTTTTTGGTCTAGATCGAATTTTTTGTCTTTCCACACGATTACAGCCGTAGATTAAGAGCTATCGAGCTGAAATTTGGTATGCGAAGTTCTATCCACCAAGCGGAGATTGGGTTCTTCGGACAAAACCTACTCCCAACTCCAATACAAATTGTACCTTTTTTGAGGTCTGTCCCTGCGATCACAGTCGTAGATTAAGAGCTATCGAGCTGAAATTTGGTATGCCAGCATCTACCCCCAATGCGGAGATTTAGTTCTAATATGGGTATGATCGAACAAAAACTACTACCACCTCCCATACAAACTTGCCCTATTTGGGGGTGTTCGTCTGTTTGTCTTCTCAATTACAGCCTTAGATTAAGAGCTATCGAGCTGAAACTTGGTACGCAAACTTTTAACCTCTTAGGGAAAGTTAAGTTCTAAGAAGAGCAAGATCAGACAAAAAATCCTGAAACCCCAATATATGGGAAGTTTGCATTGGAGGTAGGAGAAGTTTTTATCCGATCATGCTCATCTTAGAACTTAACTTTCTCTAAGAGGTTAAAAGCTTGCATACCAAATTTCAGCTCGATAGCTCTTAATCTACGGTTGTAATAGCGAGGAAAATTAGACGGACATTCCCAAAAAGGGTTATTTTGTATGGGAGGTGGGAGTAGTTTTTGTCCGATCATGCCCATCTTAGAACTTAATCTCCGCTTGAAGGATAGAAGCTATCATACCAAATTTCAGCTCGATAGCTCTTAATCTACGACTGTGATCGCAGGGACAGACCTCAAAAAAGGTACAATTTGTATGGGAGGTGGGAGTAGGTTTTGTCCGATCATGCCCATCTAAGAACCCAATCTCCGCTTAGTGGGTTAAAGCTCGCATACCACTAAAAATTCGATCTAAACCAAAAAAATGTACGAAAGCGCCCTCTAGCGGCTCTTAAAAATAAAAATAAATGTCAAAAATGGATTCCTCGACCCCAAAAACAGTAAGATACCACAACTTTTCGGGATAAATAGCCTTATTTTATGACTTTTATGATAAATTTTTCTTGTTAGCCAGCGTTCAAAAATCAACAACTTCAAATGCGTGTAAAAAAAAATCTCGCACTAAACTTAAGAAATCCTTTGAGGGTTTTGTTATACATAATCCCAACTTTCATTTGCATTTGGGTTTATCCCATTCCGATTTTGGTTGTTGCACATACGCCACCATAAACAAAAGAGCCTAAAACGTAACAAATTCCCATATGCGACACTTACTAACTTCAAATCTATATTAAGTTATTATGGCATGTAACTTCATAAAAGGAATGATGCAGAACTTCTTCTTTTTGGGACAACTTAAAACGTGCAGCTCTCAGAATTGAGTCCCAAAATCATGTGTTGTACTGTGTAATGAAACACCCTGTACATCCATTACCTACAATTACGATAAAATTCACACTAAATTCAGGTATTACATCTAACTTTGCTGTAACCTCTCGAACTCCACTCCACATCACTCTCTGAGGACAAACCAACCGCACCGCACTTTCTCCGAGCTGTGTGTGTGTGTGTGTGTGTGGTAACTTTAAACATAATTTGTGTGAAAGAAATGTGAAAATGACATAGAATGAGAAAAGTAGTACATTGTCCTGGTACGCTGGGTGCATACACACCTACTTACATCACCAGTTTGTCTATAAATTTCAGCTCGGTTACATTTCCATTATTTCGCTGTTCTTCAACTGTTTCACACTTTGCAAATGTTAAATTCACTCACACATATTTTAACACTTTTTCTTCGTGCTAAACTCATTCAATGCATTCATTCATCCATTACTAACATTCGCACATACACACAGATACACATACGTTCATATATTCGCAAAAATGAAAAAAAGAAACGTTCACCATTTTATGAGTGCATTTGTGTGGCAAGGTAGACATAATAGTCGAGCAAACTGTTTGACTGACTGACTGACAGACTGTTTGCTTTAAATTAAACTGTGGCTGTTATTGTACATACACACTTGTACATGTGAAGGAGGGGATAAGTGTAAGTGTAACTACAGGTTAAGATCGCTTTTGGAGCAGACACGATTACATTCATGAAATAGAGGCCTGAAGTATTAAATAATTCTACACGCTTCGGTCTTCTGCGTGCGTTCTCCAATTAGTCCTACCAGATGCCAGATGCTGCCGAAGTCTGTAAAAACATCTTTTGGCGAGCACTATTCTCCGCTTGATTTTTTGACCGATATTATTTTTTTGTTGACGGAAGATCCGAGGTAGGTAAACTCATTTACTACCTCAAAACAATAATTTTCAACGTTGAGGGTGCGTCCCCATAGAGAGAACTTTTTGTTCGTCGAAATCATTATTTCTGTTTTGTGCTCGTTGACGGCAAAACCCATATTTTCTGGCACCTTTTCCACGGTAATTCTTACATTCACTACGATCTCCTTTCTTGTATATGGGACATAACAGACTGAGACTCCAATCCCCGAACATGCTCTCCTCTTGCCAGATGTTCTCCATGAGCTGATGCATGCTCCTGATCAGCTCCACCCTGACAGCCTTAAACAATTCCGCAGGGAGACCATCGGCTCCAGCAGCTTTGTTGTTTTTAAGGCGGGAGATTGCCACACGTATCTCGCTCTGGCTCGGAGGTGGACAATTAATACCATCAGTAAATTTTTAAAATGATCTCTCCATATCTTCAAAACGTTATCCGGGTCCGTCACTAGCTGACCATCGCTGTCCTTGCAGGAGGGCAACCCTGTTCCACGCATTCTCGCCTTAACTCTCTTGTAGAATTTTCGGACTTCCCCTCTACTTCGGAGCAACTCTGTGCACTTATGCTGCCTCTTCTTCGGCTCCTTCTTTTTCCGTCTAAAACGACGAGTTGTATCTCGGCTCATCTCCCTGTACCTTTCACGAACAGCTCTCGTCGTAATTGGCTGCAGTTTTGCCCTGTATGCAGCATCCGTCTCTCTCGTGGCATTGCAACATTCATCATCGTACCAGGCATCTTCTTGAGACAGCTTTGAGTACCCAAGTACGCTTCTCGCAGCCTGTTCTAAGGAGTCGGCTATATATTGCCACTGCGAGGTTATATGATCAGGGGTTGGAACATTCCGCAGCAGTTGAGTTAGGTGGTTGGAGTAGGCGTCCGCTACCTCTGTGGTCCGCAGTTTACCGATGTCCAGCTTTCGTTGTAAGTGGTTACGTACGTTTTTCGCCATCATTAGCCTTGTGCGTACCTTAGCTGCGGTAAGGAAGTGATCGGAGTCAATGTTCGCACCCCTAATCACTCGTACGTCCAGAACACTCGATGCGTGGCTTCCATCGACTACCACGTCTATCTGGTTCCTTGTCAATTTATCTGGAGATAACCATGTTGCCTTATGAATATTTTTATGGTCAAATCTAGTGCTGCTAACTAACATATTTCTTGCCGCAGAGAAATCAATCAGTCTGATGCCATTGTTCGACGTTTCAGTGTGCAGACTGAATTTTCCGATGTTAGGTTCAAATGCGGTTTCCCTGCCTATTTTAGCATTAAAATCGCCTAGTACAATTTTAATGTCATGGCTGGGGCTACGGTCGAATACATTTTCTAGGCTCTCGTAGAACTCGTGTTTGTCCTCATCGCTCTTCTTTTTTGTCATGGACACATATAAGTGTTATGTGGAAAAACTTTGTTTTGACTCTTATTGTGGCTATACGTCCACACACCGGGTTGAACCTTTAGACTAGGTGTCGCAGTCTCTTGACAGCCACAAATAAACATTCAAACTCGTGCTTGTCCGCATGGCCACTATAGTAGATGTCCTACGTCTTCATACCTTTTTTTGTTTAGTACCAGTTTTATCCATTTTCATGATTATATCATTATCCGTTTGATCTGGGTGACAATAATATTTGTATCCCTTTTTCGATCTGTTTTACCCAGAAATATCGGATTTCAAAAAAAACCTTCAATCCAATTTGATAGTGAGCATTTCCGCAATAATACCATTAGCCGATGTGTCTGGGTGATGGTATAAGTTTTATACCTTATTGGTAATTTCTTTCCCTAAACGGACAAATTTTCCAAAATATATTCTTAGTTGACGTTTACTCTAAAAGAGGAACAACCACCCCAAATTTCATCATCCTATCTACAGCCTTTTCACCTGATCACTTAGTCCAGCAATTTCTATTAATAAAACCTTTATAACAATTCTTCCAAAAGGGGCGTGGCACCGCCTATTTCTCAGCGAGACGCAATCCCCCATGTACAATTTATATATGTAGCAAAATTTCAACTTCATACCTTACATGGCTTGAAAAATATGACCGATTGAAATTTTTGTGTGGGCGTTGCCACACTCCTTTGTCTAATTATGTTTTCATGTCGCTTTTCATAGAGGCCCTACGGATAGTACTACACAGTGAACATTTTATTGCAATCGGTTCATTTATTTCGCCGATATAACGATTTTTTTCAAAAGTGGCGTGGCACCGACCATTTCACGGCGAAACGCAATCTTCATTGTACCAGTAACAAATCTCATCTTCATACCTCTAATAGCTCGTGAGATATGACCCATTAAAATTTCGGTTTGTGTGGGCGGAGCCACGACCCATTGTCCACTATGTTTCTATGTAGCCTATGACAGAGGCCCTATGGACAGAATCACACAAAGAAAATATAATAGTTATCGGTCCATTTTTTTCGCCCATATAACGATTTTTTTTGAACTTTCCACAAATAAGGTTTTTTTTCTTATACGACCGATATACGTAAAAAATCACGAATTCGTGCCTATAATGGCTTAAAAGGTGAAATGGCTGGTGACACGCCCATTTTACCCCTTGCAGTCCGAATTTCCAAAAATCCCGTCTGAGTGCGCACCTACGTCATAAAAAGAACCTATATTCAAAATTTCACGGTTATAGCTTGAGCCGTTTTGGCTGGGGTGCAATCAGTCAGTCACCCATGCCATTTATATATATAGATAGATATCACAGGAGGGATAGGTTTTTTACAATGTCCTTGAAACTATATTAGTCCAATCTGCCATACAAATGATTAATTATAAATTTGTTGGTTAAATTTTGGCAAAACTTCACAACATTATATTTAAATATTATATTTGCGCTGATAATATAGAATTGTGCACCATTTTGCAAGGACATAAAAAAAAGCAGAGTCCTTGAAAAAACTTATTACTAAACACATGTACAAATTTGATTTTTTTGTAAATGTTTTATCAGTTATATCGATGGTCTAACTTTAAGCTAGTACGTCATCTTAAATACCTTATACAAAATTAAAACAAAAACTTAAGTCTTATCATTCTTCACATTCTCATTTAAATTCTAATTTCCAGTTGTTGCTTAAATCAAGCTTTCACCGTTTGTATATATACATGCGTGCGGTTATGCGAATAACAACGCTTATTGCAACAAAACAGTTCCTTTTGAGTCAAGTTGTTGAATCATTTAATGGCCGTCGTCGTCGTCGTAGTCTTTTTTTGTTAGCACTTTGAAACATTTTACCCTTCACTTGTAGAATATAAAATAAACACTACACAATACACACACTCACGCACTCACGTGCATGCTCTCATATACATTTGGTTTACATTTGTGTGGAATGCACGTATTCATGTATGTGTATTTACACTTTTGTGTATATTTCATACTCGTATTATATTATTTTAATCCCATGGCCACAATTGTTAAACCTTTAAATCATTTGGATTGTGGCAATGTTGTAAAGAGATAATTTCTCATAAAATGTGAATTTATTTTCGTTTTTTTGCGGCGGCATTTATATGTGTTGTATGTATGTATATGAATGTGTATATAAATCTTTTATATTCATAAATATGTGTATACGTATAAACAACTCACATATAAATATTATATGTATGATGGTTATTGACAGCTTGAACACACGATTACCATAAGGCCATTGAACGCCAATTTGATGAAATGCAGTCTGATGTGAAGTGATACGGGGAAGTAACATTAAATACAATAATAGAACAAATGGACGGCAACATGTAAGATATTTTCTGACATGGGATTAAATACTTTATTGCCCGCCTAGTAATGAAATGAGAATATAATAGTTAAAGCAGTACTATTAATTTGCACATTCGAATTTATTCAGTTATTCAGAATTTCTTAAAAAACATTAATTTAATTATAAGTACATTTTATCTCGATAGTTTTGTATTGCAGATATATACCTGAATATAAATAAGAATATACAAATTTATGCAAACATTAATATGCATGTAGTGGGAATAATTTAATTTTTTATTATGAAGCTACTTTTTGATTTTCCCTCTGTTAACCGATTGGTCGTCGCTCATTAAATCATTAAAAGAGACAGAGATCAATTAACAGACAACTTATCACTTCTTTTTATTTGTCAGCAACAACTGAAATCTATCCATCAGTAGCCGCAAATAAAAAAGAATTCTAAGCACTTCGATCTTTTGCGCTCCGTAGACAGTTTGTCACGCCACATTTAGATAACAACTCTTTCACCTGGTTCATCCAACGAAGTTTTGGTCGCCCACTCCTACGCCGCCCATTGAGTTTATTGGTAAAGTATTTTTGAGCTGAAGCATTTTCATCCATTCGTACAACGTGTCCATTGTACACTGTCCAAGCCAGCGCATTCGGTCCAGTTGAATACGCTGAACTACATCGATGTCGTTATACAACTCATGGTTCATTCGACAACGATACTCGGCGATAACGATGATGGCTCCAGAATTTTACGGAGATTTTTTTTTAAGAAGACTTCCAGACTAGATTTATCCGCTGTAGAGCAAGATAGGTAAGATCAGTGTCTGGTGAAGTTGGATCTGTGTCCGTCGAAAGAGATATCTTTGTCATTTAATCGCTTGCTTAGCGCATAGTAGTAGCTGGGAATAATTAATTCTACTACAGAAATGGGTGTGTTCAAAGTTGTAACAATATTTATGTCCCTACTAAGTATATAGCGAGTTTTCATATGGTACTCGTGACATACGTATATACAACGTATGAGTAATATTAATTTTATGCAGGTTTTATGATAATCATACGCACGCCGTTCCAATATTATGGATTTATGGTTTTTATGAAATTCCAAGCCGGGTAGTAGGTCAGTAAACATAGTAAAACCCCAAAGAGTTTGAAGTTTTCTACAATTCTGCTGAGCAATGAATTGAAAAATAATCAATGGTTCCTAAGTTATAGCTGAAAAACTAAACGATCAAACATTAAGATAAGCTAAAGATATAAAAGGTCATAAAAAAAAGTTTGGCCTGGTTTTACTAAACTGACCTAGTGCCTTCACCTCGACTTCCAGTTGACTTCCGATTATCATACGATCATTGTTGGCAACTCTGTTTCGTTCCTTTGTAGATAACAAATTTTGTGTCAAGGATTGTTAGGTGTTGTTGTTGTAAGTTTTAACCGCCAAATTCCACCAAAGATGGCGCCAGCTGGCTTGTTGATTTATATGAGATGTTGATAAATCATTTTCCTTGGTCCTTGCGCAATCTCGTTTTTTGTAGTGGAAGCACCTAGGATGAGTTTTGTTGGCTGGAGAACTCGAAAGTATTGAAAAGTAATTAATATTTCATCGATGTTGATTTGGCCAGTGCCCCGGCCGGGAATCGAACCCGGCACGTTCGGATTGCTGGTCTACGTCGCTTCCACTGAGCTATCGAAGGCCAGTGGCAGTGGTTACCTTTGATGTTTGCAGCTTTGCAATGTCTACCTTTTATATACATACGCTGCAACAAAGTAATGATCCGAGTCGATGCATGTATACTAGATTTTTGAGAGATGGAGCAAAAATATCTTTGCTTCCTATTTTTTAAATAAAAATCTCCTAAAACATTTTCATGTCATGGTCAGGGCAGCTGTCATATGTTTCATTTAGGCCAGTGCCTGGCACAACATAGCCTATTGAGGCCGGCATGTAAGGTCTTTTTCACACATACACGATGAGAAATTCTCACGAACGTGGAGCTATGCTCGATTTAGAGAAATTTACCTATCTGTGCATGATTCACCTAACAGGATTTGAAAATTGTCTATAGGAGTGAAACAAAAATTTAACTGCTATAAAAAACGTTCTTAGGACTTGTCCATTTTTACCTCTACATCTGTATTTCCAAAACTCAAAATTTTATTAGTAACTCTTTTATTAACATCGGCCAGTCCGATTTTTATGTCACCTGCCTACGATTATTAGGTGGATAAGTTAAATTAATTATTATTGCATATAGAAAATTGGTTTATATTTTTCGTCCCTGATTTGCACTATAAAATACGGTATATGGGCTGCTACATTGTGTATTGCATAATATCTTGGTTAATGTGGTCGTCTATGATTGGAAAGCGAACATTGTTTGAATTGCGGTAAAGCCAAGCCAAACCTGCTTTTAAATGAGCGCCAACACGCCTCTAACGAAATTTAGTATAACATTTTTATATCATCGCAGTTTTGACTCTTCAAATCAAGATTTTATGACTTCAGTTATTAGTTTTGAGACAAACAAAAATTTGATGATCATTTGCACATCATTTTTTTGTTAAATTTTCACCCTCTTTAAAAATGAGTCGACAAACATTTCCTTGAACCCTTCTACTATAAGTAAATCGTTAAATTCTTCTAACAATCTTAATTTACCACATCTACTATAGCTCTATCTTTTAAGCATAAATTTAAAATCAACCCAATACATACAAGTTCATTAAAGTTTTACAAATACTAACGTATGATTTATGCTTCTCATTTCAAACACTCACTCTATACTAGTAGTCACGAACTGTGCGTGAATATATGTATATGTTGGCCAATCATTCACACACACAGAAATACGCGCAGACGACTACAAAAGTCAAGTAGAAAATAATAAGTGTAATAAGCACACAATGAAATATTAAAACAACAATCAGTAACTTGACTAAGATGATGATATAGCCAACAACTCATCAAATGTCAAAATGTTTACAAAACACCCGCACAAACATGTCTAAAGTTTTTCTTTTGTTCTGTTCAGTTCCTTGAAAGGACTCAATAAAAACACAGCCCAGAGAAACATAACAAATA
This sequence comes from Muscina levida, assembly GCA_964034835.1. Lineage (NCBI taxonomy): Eukaryota > Metazoa > Arthropoda > Insecta > Diptera > Muscidae > Muscina > Muscina levida. The sequence goes on from OZ035880.1 coordinate 135,048,240, forward strand.
ACAACAACAACAACGTTATACAACACTAACACCAGTGTTCTCAGAAAGCCAACCAGCCAGCCAGCCAGACAGACGGAAATTTACTGGCAGACAATAGTCCTAATGACGAACTAAGTATGGGCACTAGCAAAACAAAGTAAAAACAAATACATACAAACACATGGGCACAGGCACACCTACATTTAGACATACAAACATATATCACATGTAAATTGAGATGTTAAAAACAAATGAAGGCATCACAATAAAACAATAATGAAAAAAAAACACTTAGTGCCGACACAAGGCGAGAAAACACAAATATTACTTTAACCGTCAAGCGGTATGAATGGTTAATGGAGTCATAAGTAATAAATGAGAGCAAAAAAAGAATACAACAGAGCAGCAGTAAGCGAAAACAACATTAGCAAATATGGTCATGAGTGACACTAAAAATATTAAAAACTAAAAGTACTGTATATATATATTAACAACATCATAACACGTTCACACATAGACGACATACATACTTATAAACAATAAGGATATTTGTTTACGTGCAAATGATTATATTCAACACATTCGCAGACATACACGTGCGGTGATTTGACTATGTGTGCGCAAGTGGCATGTGTCTCTGCTTGTGTGTGTGTTGTGTAATGACATTTGAGATGTTTTGCCAGAAAGAATATGAAAAACAAAACAATGAATTTGTAAAAACTTAATAGACTTTCTTTGTGCTGGTTGTGTTGGGGGAGGAAAGGGGTTAAGAAAACCATGGCAATTTAGAAATTAACTGTGCGAAGAGAAAAGGGTTGGTTAGCTATCATATTGGGATATAAACATAGGACAGTTCTTGGATATTGTCAAAACTTTTACAAATTTTTTTTTTGGGCTCCTGCCCCATATTCTGCACTTTTGCCCAAAATTTTACGTTTGTGGATAGTAAAAGTGGGGATCAAATACTCCACCCCTTTGCTTATTGTTATGATGATTAGACAAAGGAAATCTTATAGGGAAACCTATATAGGTATATGATGTATTCAGCAGTTTTACGTAAAATACTACGAGGAACATATTTGTGAAACATTTTAACCCGCCAACTCCTTAATATGTGGGTTGTGTTTCATTTTGTTACACAGTGTGATAGGTGTAAAGTTTAAATCACATCCACCACACCCACCATCACAGCTCTAATGGTGACATACATTTTTCCCTAAGTATCCTACGGATAGGATGGTATATATCAGTTGATACGACCCAAAATTGTAACACATAGAAGTAGTCACTTTAGACCTGAGGTTTTTTTTGAACCAAATTCGAAGCATGACTTTTTAAGTTGTTCGAACCATGTACGTCTGCCTGTTTGTCTATTCGGTTGGTACGCACGATAGCTTTCGAAAGGCGTAACCAATAGTTTTTAAACTATTCACAGGTTAATATTTTCCCAAAATTACATACGGGATTGGCTATGTGCTACATGGCCACGCCCCTTCTGGTACCTCTAATACATCCAGTGCGATCATGGCCAAATTCTATATTTAGTAAAGTTATAACGGGATAATGTTTTGGAGAAAAAACTGAATGTCTGAAAAAATGAAGTCTAGCCACGCCCCTTTACTACCTTCCATCTTGCCCAAGATAACACGCAATACATCAAGTCTAGCCACGCCCATTCTGCTACCTCTCATCCAAGTGTACCATTCCGCCCACTTAAGAAATTGAGTAATCATATCAATACAACCAACGCGATCCTGCCCAATTTTGATATTTTGTAATAATATAACTAATTAAAATTTGGAGAAAAAATTTAAGTCTAGCCACGCCCCTTTACTACCGTCCATCTTGCCCAAGATAACGCGCAATACATCAACATAGGTAGACTTTAAAGTTGTTGATGCTCGCACAAAGTCCCAAGCAAGTAAATTCTTTGCTCTTAAAATTTATGATACATGAGAAGGCTGTAGTCACATCTCGCAGTTTTCGACCAATATAGTCTATATTATCAGCGTACGGACTTAGAATCCTAGCGGCGGAAATTATGAGAAGGAAGACCTTCCTTTATGACTTTGAAGGGCTTCTTTTTGATCCGCTATACCTTCCTTGACCTTTTTTCTTCTTTTCTTTTTTTACATTGCGTGAGAATGGCAAAAAGGCCTTTCGTCGTCGCTTTCCATAAGAAGGCCTTATGAAAGCTTTCTTTAAGAAGGCCATATGGAAGCTTTCTATAAGAATTTCTAATGGAAACTTTCTATAAGATGGACTTATGGAACAAAAACTATACAGTGCACCCTCAAATCATTTAGTTTTATTGTGAGCGCTTCAAATATTTTTAGATATTTCTCACTTCTATATATTGCTCTCTATACTTTCACTTATTAGAGTTTAAACGACTACCTCGTGATTGTTAGTCAATCATGCTACTGTCTAGCCTATGAAGATGCATTCGAATTGTGTGGTTGAAACTAATGATACACTGTTTTAAGAAACATACATGAACACCTTCCACGGATATTAACAATTCTTTCCATTTGGATATCATGCAATACCGCTGTTTTTTGGAAGCGAAAGAGTACGTGTATGAAATCCCTCTGCCTTCTTTTCAAAGGCCTCTGACAGGCCTTCTTAAAAGTTGAAAGGAAGCGTATTAACTATTCTTTCGATTTAGAAGACATGCAATACACCTGTTATTTGGAAGGGAGCGGGGATGTGTGTAAAATCCCTCTGCATTCTTTTTAAATGCCTTTGGCAGGTCTGTCTATGTAATTTATGATTCTGATGCAAAATCATGCGTTCTGCATTCCTTATTTGAAAAATTATTCTCAAATAAGGGCTACTACATGCATTATATGACGAAGGCCTCTCAAATTCCGCCGCTGGGTTGTTGTTTATTTTGAATAATGTGCCAGTTATGGCAACACGATGTTTTTCGTAAATTTAAAAATGTTTGTCCGGAATTTTATGCCACTTGATGTAAAAAATACATGACGGAAATTTAAGTAAGATCGGACAACTACTTCCCGTGCCCCAAAGAGGCTAATGTATAATTTTTTAGTAAATCCTATATTTTTTAACTTTGTTCGATTAGGGAATTTATTTTTTTTTTGTCTTAAATATGTAATAGTCAAATATTTACATTTGTGGGCGCCGCCTCGTGCCTTTTTGCCAACTTGGTGCCAAGTAGTCTTGTTATAGCTTTACTATGCTGATGCTGTGCAATTTTCAGGAAAATCATTTTCAGGACGCCACTTCCAACGTGGCAGTAATAATTTATAATGTACCAACAACACTTACCAAATATCACCTTTATACCTCTTATAGTTTATAGTTTAAAGTTTGATACCACACCCACTGAACTGATCCCGCCCATTTTTTGTTGGATCACGAACTTTGCTGTCAAATGCATCCACACAAATTTTCAAAGCGATTGGCGAAACAGTTCTCCAGATATTGCGCTTTCAAAATTGGGTCCAATGGGCGGGGCCATGCCCACTTGATATATCAAATATAAATGTACCCTATATTCACCACCGAACTCACAGCTATGTTCTGTGAAAATACCAAAAAGATCGGTCATGTTCATGTTTATGGTCATATATATTGATTTGACTTTTGACCTGTTTGGGGCACGGCTCAAAGTGCTTTACTCATCATCATCTATATGAGTATGTTGAAATATCACATGAATGGCTATCGCCGTGTCAATCTTCATTAAAGACTTCGTGTCGGTCAGGGTCATTCAGCAAAGCAATATCATCTTTATAAGATTATATAATTAATTCGTTCCCGAGCGAATCAAAAACATGTTAAGTTGTCTAAACAAAAAAACATCAATTTGTTAAGTGTATTGAAACAATACACCAAATTGGGAATCTAGATCAGAATGTTTTAATTCTTTTTGAGTTAACGGCCAATTCAGAATCACGGACAAGGATGACGCGTTTCGAACGAAGAAAACTTTATTTGTCAACAAACCAAACATATTATAAACTGAATCAGATCCAGAAATGCAAAAAATTTCATTGAGATATATGAATTATTTTTTTTTTCATTTGTTAGAAGCAAAATCACAACTAAATGTAAAATTGTATACTAGAAACAAAAACAATCAATATTTTTGGCCGGTTTCAATTTCAGTGACTGTCTAGAGTGTAAGCTTTAGCAATCTATAGACTCACTTGGAAAACAAAGAACGAAACAAAAACACGTCCAGCAATTTGGTAAAAGGCTAAGTCGCATTTACTCACACTCATACGTTGACTAATACTCTTATTAAAAGGTCGCGCCTTGTCTGCAATCAACAATTTCTATACGTAATCCGACGTTAAACATCCATCATGTTTCACATCAACATAATGCCCATTAACACCGCATATAATGCTATGCAAAGCAATTAGCCCTCCATACAGCACATAGAAAATCCCGCATTTTCAACATCCTAGCTGGCAATTAGCTGTGGGCATCGTTTTCAACAAAAAGTCACAAAGTCAACAAAACATTTAATATTCTCAATTAGGATGATCTTCTGTAATGGCCGACCAACCGTAGTCATAAAACCTTTTTATTTCCAACATACAGCAATAAGTTTTTACTTTGCTTTTCGGACAAACACCCACAGCCAGCCATCAGCGGAAAACAAGATGAAGATGGCGCATAGTTGGAAGCCAAAGAAGCAAATATGAGCGCACTACAAATGGGTGTCAAGTTGCAACATTTAACTACCGAAACACATTGGTACACTGTTCACTCTACCCCACAGCCAAGGAATAAACGCCAACAACACATTTGCTTACAACACTAACAAAGCAACAACAGCAAAAAATGAACAAGGCAGGAAAAAACACTTTGTAAATGAATAAATACATATATACATACTCGCATACATATGTGTGCATAAAAAGCCTTTGCTTTATTCTATCATTCGTTGCTTTTGCCATAAGGCTGTTTGTTGACGACGAGTGTGAATGGTCGGGTCCTGTTGCCTGAATGGCTGGCTGTAAGGATGGATGGACGGATGGGTGGATGGATGTGTGATGATGGCCTCATTTGTATAAGTTGATGAGTGTCATGATTTTATTTATTTTGTCGCTTTTAAAGTCAAAAGCTGGAAAAGCCGGAAAAGTAATATTTCAGATGGAGGTATAATAAAAAGGAAAGTCAGAAAAAAAATCAACAAACAAATATTAAAACATACAAGCAGTGTTGAGACCAGAGAGTATAGAAAAACGTCTATACTAATGTCTAACATGTAGCACTGATGCCTATGTATGAGGAGATGGTAAAAAATATGGGATAGGCTTATAAAGATATTAGTAGAATGGTATTTCATTGCAAAAATAGTAAAAATAATCAATATAATAAAAATGTTACAAATACTAAAGTATACTTATAGTTAAATACCCAGTAGGAAGTGTCTGCAAGACATCCTCAAGGATAGGTGCATGACCATAGTAAATCGTTGATGACACGTAGGGGACCGTCCATACAAATCATCGACGAAATTATCATACAAGTGTCCGCTTTGTCATGCACGACCTGATGGGTGACAATGTCGGTCAAATTGTCGTTGATGTCTTTTTAAGCGACATGTCGCCCACACAATCATGCACGACATAATCACCGACAATGTCTGTCAAATTGTCGTTTCCAGTGCTTAATTATTTAAAATAACAAATTGAAGTAGATTTATTGAAAACGTGCGATACATGAACCTCTCGCACTACTGTTTCCAACAAACTGAACATTTTTTACTTCTACCTTCCTCTCTTTTGTCGTTATTGTTTTGTGACAATGGACATTTTTGTTTGATGCACGACAACATTAGTATTTTGTCGGTCAGCTTGTCGTCAACCGAGTGTTTTGACGATAAGTATATACATTTTTCACATTTTGTCTTGAGGATAGCGTTGACGACAAAGACGTGTATGACGATACATCCTACGGGGTATTGTTAAAAAATAGTTATGTTCAAAAAATGCCGGTTACAAATTTACCCAAAAATTAACCACCTTTTCCTTATATTTGAACGAGATTTATTAAACCAAATATGTGCCGTGTTAATCGATAACCAAATGCACAATACCACTGCACATCCATTCATTCCTATCAAATTTAAGAAGGCGAAATGTTAAACAACCTAAATGACATACTGCCACCGATGTGTCTTAGGACGTAGGTAAAAGATGTTACTGAACCTCAACACAAAGGCTCTCTTAGCAGCTTTGGCAGCCTCATAAAACTATGATCGGACGTGGTAAAAACAGCTATTAAAACACAAAGAAAAGAAAAGACGAAAGAACGCAAACGTTATAAGCCAAGATTTAAGGATATGCACCTAGTATGTCCGAACACTTTACAGACATGGTGCCACTTGCCACATAAGACATTACCCCTATACAGGAAATGCGTTGGACGTGACACATCTAAGTGTGTGTACTAGGGTGATCAATTATTCGGGTTTTTGCGAAAACCGGTTTTCGAATTATTCGAAAAATGGCATTTAAAAAAAACCGGTTGCTTTTTTTGAAATTCACAAAAAACCGGATAAATCGGTTTTCAAATGTATGCCAAATAACAAATTAAAACACAATTTTTGACAAAAAATTTCATTGAAAAATAACAGAAAATAATTCAAATATACTTAAAATAGTATAATTTTAGTTTAATTATAATTACAATGCAAAACATTACTGTGATCAGTTTGGTATTTAACAAAGACAAACAAAACATAACAATTCATTTGTAAATACTTGACTATAAAAAATATATTTAATTTAATCTTTAGTTTCCCCTTAAGTAACATTTAAGAAATAAGATACAATTTAAGTGCTTGGGTGTATAACTATTTTTTGCTTTGATTTTTATAAAACTTGCCATTAAAAATACCCTCTCACTCAATGTACCAGTTGGACTTATTGTGTACAAAGCATTTAATAATCTTATTCATATATAAAAAATCTTCCAAAAGAAAATTTTTGGTAGAGTTTTTAATGGTAGTTTTAGGATTTTGAACGTTTTTTATAGCTTTATTTAGTTCTGTTTCTATAGTATCTTCAGTGGCATCAACGATCATTTCGCCATTTAAATCTGTAAACGAATCTTGTTTTTCTGTAAATAATCGTGAACACAAAATGGACGCTAACTATTTTGTTTCATTTTTACTTGAATTTTTTAAAAATGCGTCACTAATTGGGAGTTTACTCGTACTTAAATACAAAATGAGATTATTCAGTGTTTGAATACGTCTTTCTGATATACGTCTTTTTAAAATTTCATAAAAATTTACTGATAATTGGTTTTGAATGTTTTGTTTTCGGGATCAAGTGTTCGCACAGTAACATTTATGTATTTTATGTAAGATATATCCGACCACAATAGAGATGCGCTGGTTTTTCTGCTTTAAGTAAATCAATTTTTTCTTTAACTTTTCTTTTTTGGATTGATAGAAATCATATATTTTTCCCCATATTGTAGTCTCAGAAGCCGGCAGAAGCTGGATAAAAATATGTACGAGTACACATTTAATACAATTATGAATGAATTTAAATAAAAGGGATCAAACGCCAAAAAACCGAGATTCGACAAAAAATAACCGGATTATTCGATATTCGAAAAACAGGGATTTAAAAAAAACCGTCGGTTTTTATGAGTGAAAAAAACCGAGTAGCCGGTTTCTGAAAACCGAACTGATCACCCTAGTGTGTACCCACTATCGCGGGATCAGCCCTTTACCTATCGGTACATAGTCCTGTCAAGTGTGTTATGCATAAGACTTTAACTTATAGTAGGGAACCAGATTGGAGCTTATCAGTATGAATTTAGATTTGGTAAATCTAGGACCGACCAGTTACTGACACTACTACTAATCCTGGAGAAGACCCAAGAAATACAACTCGATACCTGCGTCTGTTTATCGACTTTAAAGCTGAATTCAACAGTTCGATATGACTGAAAATATTATATACTGTGGTTGAATACGAGAAGATACGACTTTGCGGAATGACACAAAATAATTAATTATTAAAGAATTCCACACGATTCGGTCTTCTGTGTGCGTTCTCCAGTTAATCCTACCAGATGATGGCACGTCGCCTGCTCTGCGCCGTCCTTCAGGTTCGCCTTCAAACACCTTTATCGCTGGAGCATTTACATCCATCCTCGCAACATGTCCCAGCCATCGTTGTCGTTAGATTCTGACTCTTTTAGCTACGTCGATGTCGTGGTAAAGCTCTTACAACTTATGGTTTATCCGATGGCGAAACTTGCCGTCGATACAGATAGGTCAAAATATTTTTCGGAGTAATTTTCTCTCGAATACTCCTAGGATTTGTATATCCATTGTCTAAAGTATCCACGTTTCGGGTATGTTAATTCTTCTACTACCTCAAAACAATAAATGTCAACGTTCACGATGCGTCCGGATCGAGAGGACTCTTTGTTTGTCGAAAACTTTAATTTTGTTTTATCGTCGTTGATAGCGCAATCCATTTCTGCTGACTTCTCTTCCAGTGATAAGAAAACTGCAGTAACATCCCGCAGATTTTGACCAATGATGTCTATATCATCGGCATAGGCTAGTGAGATGTGGCTCTTGTGGAATATGGTGCCAGCCATGTTGACACCAGTCTTTCTCATCGCCTTCTCCATAACTACGAGGGCTGCTATATATATTTCTGGCCTAATAATGAAAATGCGAATATTTATCATCAAAAATTGTTTTATTGTTTTTCAAAGTATTCTCCAGCCTGATTTATACACTTTTGCATGCGCTCAAACCAATTGTCGAAGCACTTTTTCCACTCCGATTGAGACACCTCCAAAACATGGTTTTTTGAACGCTTCAACAGCATCTTCTGGGCACGAAAATCGTTGACCACGCATTTTTTTCTTGATGTGCGGGAATTAAAAGATGTCATTGGGTGCCAAGTCAGGGCTGTACGGCGGATGACCCATCAATTCGACGTTTTGGCCGGTCAAAAAGGCGCTGGTTTGAGCCGATGTGTGAGAGCTCGCGTTGTCATGGTGAAGAATGATTCGTCTTCTCTTGTTTGTTTTTCGAATTTCTCCGAAGACTTCAGGCAAACAAATTGTGGTGTACCACTCAGAATTGACCGTCCTTCGTTGCTCAAGCGGAACAGTCGCCACATGACCAGTTTTGCCGAAGAAACAGGCGACCATTTGCTTCGAAGTGCTTCTTCCACGAACAACTTTCGTTGGATTTGGCTCGTCTTCGAAGACCCACACGGTCGATTGTTGTTTTGTTTCGGGCTCATACGCATAGATCCAAGATTCGTCACCTGTGACGATCTTATGAACATCTTTTGAAGCACCGCGATCGTATTTTTTCAACATTTCTTTGCACCAATCGACACGAGCCTTTTTTTGAGCGATTGTCAAATTGTGCGGGATCCAACGACAACAAACCTTTTTTACGGTCAGGTGTTTATGTAATATCGAATGTATGCTGGTGGGAGAAATGCCCAAGGATGCCTCTATCTCCCGGTATGTCACATGACGATCTTGCATTATTAGTTCACGCACGGCATCAATGTTCTCTGGCACAACGGACGTTTTTGGACGACCTTCACGGAATTCGTCGTTGAGCGAACTGCGACCACGATTAAATTCGTTATAACAGTTTTTCACGGTGCTATATGATGGTGCTTGATCACCATACAAAGACTTAAGTTCATCGATGCACTCTTGTCTGGATAATCCACGTCGAAAGTTGTGAAAAATGATCGCACGAAAATGCTCACGTGTCAATTCCATTTTTTTAACGGAATTGAATTGTTCAAAGCTCTGTAAGTTTAACAATTCACGATTAAATGACAACACGTTCTGAGTGATGTTATGCTAAAAAATGTCAACCTTTCCAATGGAAATATCAGATTGCACCTGGCAACACTTATTGTTGCCTAGGCCAGAAATATATATAGCAGCCCTCGTATATTAAATAGTGTACAGGACAGTCACCCTGCCTGAGAATGAGTGTTGCTATCAATCTTAATCGAGGATTTGTTGTTTTTCAACGTTCATATGCAAAGTCGAATTAGCTTTGCAGGAATACCAAACTCAGACAAATAACTTCAAATAACTTATTCCGTATCGGAGAATCGAAGGCAGCTTTGTAGTCTGCTTTTCATGAGTTTTTTTATAGGATTTGTCGTAAAGTTATTTACCAGGTCTAAAGCCGCACTAATGAGATCCAATTAGTTTTTCTACCATTGGCTTTAGACGTTCACACAATATGCTAGAAAGGACCTTGTACGCAATTCCACGGTAGTTCTTATACTCACTACGATCTTCTTTCTTGTACACAGAAAAAAAACACAACTGTTGTTAAGTAACTAAATATTATTGTTAGCATTCAATTTCGATTTATAACAACTTTTCTATTTGAACATGTTTGTAAATTGTCATATTGACAAATTTTCAACCACTTTTCAAATTTAACTAAAATACACAAATTGTAACTATAACAAAACTGTTTATTTTATTTACAATTTTGGTTGTTGGCGCCTTTTTAATTAAATATTTAATTGTATTGACGAATTGGTATTCAATATGACATCTAGTTTGTCGTATGTAGAACATAACAGACTGAGACTTCAAAACTTGGATATTCTCTCCTTTACCCAGATTTTCTCCATGACCTGTTACATGCCCCTAATCATCTTCTCCCCACCTGCCCTAAACAATTCAGCAGGGGGACCATCGGCTCTAGCCGCTTTGTTATATTTAATGCGGGATATAGCCACGCGTATCTCGCTCTGGCTCGGGGTGGGCAGTTTATACATATCATTGCCATGGATTGCTGCGGGGTCTTCTGGAGTGGTGTTCGTATTCAGTAGATTGCTGAAATGTTTTCCCTATATCTTTAGAACGTTATTTTGGTCTGTCACAAGCTGGCCATCGCTGTCCTTATAGGAGGGAAACCCTGTTCCATGCATTCTCGCCTTAACTCTGTGTTATATTTTTCGGGCTTTCCCTCTACTTCGGAGCAACTCAGTGCACTCCTCCTGCCTCTTCTTCAGCTCCTTCTTTTTCCATCTTCAGAGACGAGTTGCCTATCGTGTCTTCTCCCTATGCCGTTCACAAACAGCTCGCGTTGCCATTGGCTGCAGTTTCGCCCTGTATGCAGCAACCGTCTCTCTCGTGGCATTGCGATATTCATCATCGTACCAGGCATCTTCTTGGGATGGCTTTGAGTAACCAAGTACGCTTCTCGCAGCCCGTTCTTAGGAGTCAGCTATAATTTGCCACAGCGAGGTTATACCCAGGAAAATTTTTCAGAACTTGTTGCGAATGGTATTGATACTAGAATCGTTTCCTTTTTAATCGACTTTCTATTCTGTTTCTGGTTCTATATAACCGATTATGTACAACATGTTGCACCACAGATTCCGTAGAAAAGAAAATTAATATTCGTATTCGAAATAAGTATTTTTTAGAGGGTATTTATTAAGAAAAACTCAAAAATTTGAGTTAAAATATATTTCGAACTAGCACTCATAACAGGTTCCATGAGAACATGTTGGTTTTGGGACAATTTTAAACAAAAATAATATATTGTGCAACCGAAAGTGGAACTTGTTACTTATCAGTAAAAGCTGTTCTGTAATTGTTTCTTTGCAACAAAATATTTTGCTGGGTATTATCAGGGGTTGAAGCATTCCGCAGCAGTTGAGTTAGGTGGTTGGAGTAGGCGTTCGATACCTCTTTGGTCCGCAGTTTACCGATGTCCAGCTTTCGATGTGCCTGGTTAAGTACGTTTTCGACATGATTAGCCTGGTGCGCACCTTAACTAGGGTAAGGTAGTGATCTGAATCAATGTTCGCACCTCTGATGAAACATATGTTCAGAACACTCGATGCGTGCCTTCCATCGACTACCACGTGATCTATCTGATTGCTCGACAATTGATCCGATGATAACCATGTTGCCTTATGAATATGTTTAGGATCAAATCTAGTGCAGCTAACTGCCATATTGCTTGCCGCAGAGAAATCAATCAGTCTGATGCTATTGTGTGACGTTTCGATGTCCCGTCCACCGGATTTTCTGTAAAGCGGTTATGTTAGCCTTGTATTATTCGAGGACTTCGGCCAGTTGGATGGTGGCACCTTGTCTATACAGTGTTTTAATATTTCAAGTGCATGGTGGTCCTTAATCCGTTTGCGGTGGTCGTCGCCATTTTGGGCTGTCCATTTTATTCTTTTCTTGCTTCTTTTCTGAATTTCAGGTTAATTTGTCCACAGATTAAAATTTTCCACATAAATCCATTCCAGCGCTAACTACCGGGTCAAAACAACATGTTTCGGGCATAACGCGAACCTGTTGTGTGAATGTGGCTCTTAACTTAAGATCTGTTGCTCGGAAAAACATATGCCCGAACGATGTAATATATTAAGATAGATTTTGGAGTTGTCCTTTACGAATGAGTAATATATATACTAGCTTTCCCGGCTCGCGTTGCTTCACCCGTACTTACAATGAACCTTCTTATGACTTTAAGCAATACAGGTAAAATGCCAATGCTTCATAAGACGAACGAATACCCAATCTATGTGATTGTAGCTTTATCCAATTGGTCTTAGCAATTGTACCGCTTTAGTCCCTTTTTATCCCTAAAAGTAAGATTTTTAAAAGATATTTTCGTATCGCACAACTAAAATGGACCGGTACCCCCTCTAACTAAATAGGAAACATGCCCATTTACGATTATAGCTTTAGCCGTTTGGTCTGGGCGATGGTACCAGTTTACCCTAAGTATTCGATTTTTGAAAAACCCCATTTGGCAGTTCTCTAATTCTGTAGGGAGCAATTCTATATACATTTTCGTAAATCTACCTTTAGGTATTTGATCTGGGTGATATCATTAGTTTTATCCGTTTTTCGGTAATTGTACAACTTAAGAACGAATTTTAAAATTACTTCATACGCACAATTTTTGAGACTATACCTTAAGCCGTTTATTACCAGTTTTATCCCAATTCAGTCCTTTTTACCCTTAAAAGGTAAGAATTTTGAAAACCCTCCTTGCTTCGTTCTAATTCCATACGGAGCAAGACTATATAACTTATCATGATTACATCATTAGCCGTTTGGTCTAGGCGATAGTAAATTTTTTATCCCTATTACGAAATTTTTACACAAAAACATCGGATTTAAAAAAAAATTCTTCAATCCAATTTGATAGTAAACTATTAGCTATTAATATGACCGACATAACAATTGTTTCAAAAGGGGCGTGGCATTGCCCATTTCCTAGCGATACGCAATCCCCCATGTCCCATTTACATATGTAGCAAATCTCATCTTCATACCTTTAATGGCTCGCGAAATATGACCGATTCAAATTTTGGTTTGTGTGGGCGGTGCCACACCCCTTTGCCTAGGTATGTTTTCATGTAGCCTATGATATAGACCCTACGGAAGGTACTACTCAGTGAAAATTTCATTGCAATCGGTTCATTTATTTCGCCCAGATAAGGATTTTTCCAAAAGGGCGTGGCACCGCCCATTTCCTAGCGAGACGTATTCCTCTTTATATCAGTAATATATGTAGTAAATCTCATCTTCATGCCTCTAATGGCTCTTGAGATAAGACCGATTGAAATTTCGGTTTGTGTGGGCGGTGCCACGCCCCATTGGCCAGCTACGTTTTCATGTAGCCTATGATAGAGACCCTATGGACAGTATCACACAAAGAAAATTCAATTGCAATCGGTTCATTTATTTGGCCAATATTTCTATTTTTAAAAAAGGGGTGTGGCACCGCTCACTTTCCACAAACAAAGTATTTTTTCTTATATGACCGATATAGTTACCAATTCTCGACTTCGTACCTATAACGGTTCAAAAGATACAGTCATTTTAAAATTCCAGTTGTATGGGGCGGTGAATTTCACGGTTCTGGCTTAAGCCGTTTGGGCTGGGGAGTGATCAGTCAGTCACCCAAGCCTTTTATATATATAGATTGATCATATTACTCATACGTAAACTATAACACATTTAAGTACCGCCTACAGCGCCATCTGTTTGTAATTTTGCACTTTCCCTTTTTCGTAAAATTTCGCGTAGCAACTACGAACAAACCTGAAGAAGGAGGTATTCAATTAAAATTTAAATTATTGAATGTATTAATATCGTTCTTGACCATTATAATAGTTAATTGTGCGTCTCCTGTGTTGTTCTTAAGACATGCTACTCCTTAACTGACCTCTCTATTGCTTGAATTCTGTCGTCGAAAAATAGAAGCTTGTGCAACATTTTAGAATTTTTAATCTTGGTGAGCTCAAAATTTGCAATGTGGTGTTTAAACAGCTAACATCCAAATTCAGTTTTGTTTTAGCCAATATATCTATCTACAATGCATTAAAAAGTTTGCTTTTTTTTGGCGTCAACTGACACTTTTAGAGCATCACATTCGCATTAGCAAAATTTCTAAAAACTTTTAAGCATTATTTATGTGCATATTTTCCTTTAAATGTTCTCCACTTCCAATTGTCATGTTTTAATCCACCTTCACACTTCTTCTCTTCTTTTCCAGATAACTCAGGTGTCAACAACTCAACTACTAATTACGAAAAACAAACTAACAACAACACCAACGAAAATTGCGCATTTATAGTTTATAATCATATAATATAAAACAAAGTTGAAAATTTCCATTAAACGTATTAAACCCAAAAACACATGCACAGCAATGAGTGCACCCGTAACAGTTGCCAAGGCAAAAGGTAAGAAACGATTTATAAATAAAACTAAGCCATAACAACGCGCTCCTCAATGTTCACACAGCAACAAGAAAACACACACACACAAGCACGTACATTGGTATCCTTATGTTCCACTAGGATAATACGGTATTAAGAACATCCACGCACACACACACACACGCACGCACACCTAAAAACCAAGTAACCTCAAACTGAAACGCAAACACAGCCAGCAATACAAGTGTCTAATTGTTGTCAAGCACCATCAACTTGTGCTAAATTTTCTAAAACGAAAATGCTTGGGGGATAAACATAGATGCGAATGTTTTAAATCGGCGCTGTTAAGAAATGACAAGCGTCAAAATGCTACAACAATACTGGGAAACATATTTCATTTTGAATATACTAGTTGGGCGGCAAAAGATTGAAGGTAGTAGTAGTTGAGTAGTTCTCAACAAAATTCAGAAAAAATACAAAATAAATTAATCAGAATACCCTTTTATTCCTTAATCTTTTACTGCATATAAAAAGTTATATTATTTCTAACCGAAACTGGCATAGAGTTATCTAACTTGCGCCAACTAGCACTTTCCCACATTGGCTATTACTAGACGATTTACCGAAATAATTGGTACAATAGAGTAGAAACAGTTAGAAAAATAGACGTTTAAGATATATCTCAAAGTTCAAATTCGACTTTAGATTGTTCTACCAAATATACATATTTTGTTTTCATATCATTTGGTACATTATGGATTCAAATTAAAAGCGGTTCACATACTGAGTACAATATTTTTCAGCTCATTGATTTGGGACTCAATTCTGAGAACTGCACATGAAAGTAGCCCCAAAAAGAGAAGTTCTGTATCATTCCTTTTGTCAAGTTACATGCCATAATATCGATTTGAAGTTAGTAAGTATCGTATAGAGGAATTTGTCACGTTTTAGGCTCTTTTGTTTGACATAATTCGAGAACCATTAGTCTGATTTGGCTGCAACAAATTAAAAAAAAGTATTACAATTTCTTTAATGTGTCCATATAACGTTTCCCTTCAAAATCAACAGTTTCACTTTTCCATTCATCAAATGATTTTAAACTGGGTTTATTTTGTAGCAGTTACAATAAACATGTTGTACTCCGTGGCGTATGATTTACGTGTAATATTACCTATGATAATCATACGCCACCATATAACAAATGAACCTAAAACGTGACAAATTCCCCTATACGATACTTACTAACTTCAAATCGATATTAAATTATTATGGAATGTAACTTGACAAAACGAATGATGCAGAACTTTTTCTTTTTGGGGCTACTTTCACATGCAGTTCTCAGAATTGGGTTCCAAAATCATGTGTTGTACTGTGATATGAGAAAGATAGGCATTTTTCATGTTGATGTAGTATTCTCACCTTGGCGTAAACACATTTTCACCAAATAATCACTCACGCGCGCACACGCTTACACATACTACCGCATACGTAGGTGAAACATTTTATCGCTGATTAAAATGATAAAACTCCTATTATGATACTTCTACGAACATAATGATATTAGCAGCGACATGTAAAAGGCTTCTGGCAAATCCAGCGACATAACAAAAGTTGTTGCTTACACGTGTGCATAATTCACGCGTACACACACACACGCACACAATGTTAATGTTGTTAATGCGTGTGCATGCGTTAAATGTTTGAGGTTATGTTATTTGTACTTTTTGTTTTTTTGTTGGGGAAAAAATTTGTTTTTAATAAAAATAAAATGTTAATTGTGCGCTCTCTTTGTTTAATCAAACAACACTTCTCGCTTTTTTTTTTGTTACAGCTTTTGCCGGTCTCACCTCATTAACGTTGTTGGAAATTACTTTAGCAACCACAGTATTAGTATTACTACTGCCACCGCCTGTGGTGAAAGCCACAAGCGGCTTACGTGTACCCACCTTCCTGCAGGAGCCACCATCACGTTTGCTCTTTAGCAATGACACCGGCACCCAGGTTAGTTGCACCGCACATGGTAATCCGCCACCGATTGTGTCGTGGGTGCTCAGTGACGGTACAATGGCCACACAAGTGCCAGGACTAAGGTAAGTAATGAAAAATAAAATTAAACAAAACCAAAGCATAAAGTTGACTCACACACACACACACACGCACGCACATAGAGTACTACATAATCATAAAACAGATAATGTAACACATAAAATATTTATACATGAACATTTACCAGCGGGTTTTGTGGGTGAGCATATGCGGGTGTATTTATGTGGCAAGACCACACGCTTGTTGCTTAATTTTTGGCAACTGATTTGATGTTGGCATTATATATGTTGTTGTTTTGTATATTTATGTGAGCAGAGTTTAAGGTATCGCAACAGTTTTACAGATATGACATGTTACAAGGTTTACTCTGAGGACAAAATCGGGTTAAGCCATGGTCGAGGACAATAGTTTTTGTTTCAAATTTTGAAAAATTGGGAAATATGACATATTAAGGCCTTAGCAGATTTTGCTAGATATTTTGTAGAAACTAAAGATAGATTTATAGGTATTATCAACTGTAGAGAAATTTTTAGAAATCGTTCACTGTAAGAGAAAATAATAGAAAACTAATTTATCTTAAATCCCAGTTTGATGCCGATTAACTTCACGATTTGGAAGTTGCTTTATACGACAACGGGGAAATGTTTGTGTCATGGCCCGACTAAGGCAAGATATTATATATTTATTTCCTTATTTTACAATCCACAAAGTTTAAATAGAACGAAAAACTCCGGATCCTTAAACTAAAGTGAAATCACTGGTCTAATATCCTTAAGATGTTTGATGGCGCGTAATGATGTCTGGGTTTTTGCTTGGTTGGTGACCTCGCATCATTGATGGTGTCTGGTGTAATGTATTGCGGTGCCTGAGGTTATTGTCCTTTGTACGGAAAAGCGGTACTTAGACGAGTTGCGGTAATTCCGTGATGACGGGCTTAACGCTGTGGTAATTCGGTGATTGGAAACAGGACGGGTTTGACGTAGCGGTAATTCGGGTGGCGTCGAACTCGCAGATAAATTCTGTAGGAACTTCTGGTGAAATTTGCTAAGATCCTGGAACTATTAATAGGCCCTTGCCTAGCAAGTACGAGGACTCGTTGTACAGACTACGCGTCCGATTGTACAGGCTTAGAGCCCCATTGTACAGGCTCGAAGCCCGATTGTACAGGCTTAGAGCCCCATTGTACAGGCTCGTAGCCCGATAGTACAGGCTCGTAGCCCGGTTGTACAAACTTATTGTCCGATTGTACAGACTCGTAGAACCGTTTGTATAGGCTAATAACACGATGTACAGGCTCGTAGCCTGGTTGTACAGACTCAAGGTCCGATTTTACAGACTGATGGTCCCATTGTGCATTGTGCAGGTCTGGTTGTACAGACTCGTAGCCCGGTTCTACAGACTTATTGTCCGATTATACAGACCTTTATCCCGGTTGTCCGATTGTACAGACTTATAGCCCGGTTGTACAGACTTATTGTCGGATTGTACAGACTCGTAGGTCCGATTGTATGGACTCAATGTCCGATTGTACAGACTTAGTGTCCAATTGTACAAGCTTCTAGCCCGGGTTTTCCAAACTTATTGTCTTACTGTCCGATTGTACAGACTCATGGTCCGATTGTACGGGATTATAGCCTAATTGTACAGACGTAGTGCCCGTTTAACAAAGATGTTTGTCTTCGTACAATTAAAAGGAGATCAAATAACATTCTTTGACTTGGCAATAAACTTCGTCTTGTAGGTGTCACCATGCTTGAAGTTTCTGGTGAAGTGATACCAGGAAATATCTTGTAGTGTTCTACAAGAAAGCGATTCGTATCCCAGTGATAATTTCAGCGAGTTGGATGACCAACAATTCGGATTCCGGTACAGTGTTTGGTTTATCAGCATGAAGTCAGTAGTCCTAGTGTGAGCAATTTAATATCTTGTAACTTGGAGACGGAAACAGACAAAATCGGTAGCGATTTTGGTGAACTGGAATGTTTGTACAAGCGCTAGGACTGGTTATGCAGATTCAAGGGTCCTTGTACAGACCCAAGGGTCGTTTTACTGGCCTTTACGCTGTTGTGCAAGTGAGAGGATTCATTGTACAGTAATAGTGTCCGTTTTACAGACTCATAGGCCGTGTATGGACTTGTTGTACAGACTCAAGGCCCGGTGTACAAGCTTTTAGTTTGTTGTGTAAGTGCAAAAGGACAAATTGTTCCCTGAATTTTTTGACTGAAAATTCATATAACAGGCTTTTAGCCCGTTGTATAAGTGCAAGGATTCGTTCTACAGAATCAGTTGTACAGCCTTAAAGCCCGTCGCATGAAAAGAAAAGTCTTTGTACAATCCCAAAAAGATCAAAGAGATTTTATAGAATTCCTTCTGATGGCAATTACCTTCGTTTTGGAGTTCTCATCGTCGTTTATATTAGCAAAATTGTCTTCTACTTATACCAAAGTTAAAATTAACCAAATGAGAATTTTTAATTAGATGCTTGTTAATGGTTGGTAACCATTGACGTTGGCAATGTCTTAAAAGACATTCTCATGGATAGATGCACGACCATGTTGAATCATTGAAGATTTGTCGGTGACCTTTAATACAAATCGTTGACGATTTTTTTATACAAGTGTCGCATAAAACATGCACGAACAGATGAGCAACATTGTCGCACATGTTGTCGTTAATGCTTAAATAAACGTATATGTCTTCTGACAGTTCGTCAGCGACCACATAAACGACAATATTTATGCAGCATCATCAAATACCGTTTAGGTGATCAAGATGAATTGATTGTTACTTTTTATAAATATAAACTTTCAATAAACCAATCAATAAACTAAACTAATGCTTTCCATAAACTAATCAACTTAGGAACATTCTTTTTCCTTTGTAACTATGTCCGGTTACATTTTTTTTTGCTAACAACAACTAAAAAGTGATGTCTGCTTTAAAGAACAAATTAATCTGATTGATAAATGACAACATCAATATTTTGTTGCTCAGCTTGTCGTTGTCTCAGATTTTGTCTTGTAGCAGGTCAAACATGATGATTTCTTCTAGTGGGTCATCAATGAAAATTTAATGGATTTAAGTCTTGCAAGCAATAGTCTTTAAGAAATCTTCAACGATATGACCATGAATGACTGTTTTGCCAACTGGGTTGGCATTCGTATCTTAACAAGTTAAAATGATTGTGGCGGAGAAGCAGCAGACAGGTAATCGAATGGTTTCGAATTCTAGCCCCAGGGAAGTCGGTTAAAGTTTGTTTTATTTAATTTCAACTTTGTATTATTCGATATTGTTGTTGTTATACCAGGACCGGCCGTGGCATAATGGTTAGAACACGCGACTACCATGCGGGAGATCGCAGGTTCAAACCTGGCTCCAGTCATCTTAAAAAAAATTGTTCTTTCATTGTCGGCTCCAATCGAATGTTGTTGACAGCAACTTCGCAGTATTAAGTGTCGAATCAATCGGCGTGTCTAGTAAGAGCTTCTCAAACAGTGACGTTCGCATTCGTCGATAAACAAGTAGGTGCCGTTAGTTGTGAATCTAAAAATAGAAAGCGTGTTAATTCACAACAACGCGAGAAGCTATCCCATACCTCATTCATGGGGTGCAAAGGGAAATTAAGTTTTTTTTTGTTGTTATACCATCACTTTCAGGGATGAGGGTACATATTATTTGACACGAGCAACAGTTTAGCGCATGATAAAAGACGTTTAAGACCCCAAGTATCTTAAGACCAAATACGTTTCAAGACTTTCAAAGAAGATTGAGTCATGTCCATATCAGTAATAATATTATTTGCCAAAATGAAGCCCAACCCCTTCTGCCCGAACTGACCTATTTTTAATATTTCTCCCATAACTTGCAAACTGACAACTGGAAGGTCTGTAAATTTGGCCAGTTGAATTACTTTGTAGCATAAGACAAATTCTTAAAAAGCTAAAACCTTTGCACTCTCATACGGGTACCACCTACACCTTCTGGAACCTCATATACAAAATTACCTATTTTTGGAAAATTAATATTTCTCCCATAACTTTATAATATTAGATAAATCTAAAAAAATTCGAAACCGTTGCCACACCCTTTCTGGAATCTCTAATACAAATGGCCGAATTGACCTTCTCAGTTTTTGCAAGTACACTGAATTCAGTCTTATTTTGCGTTTGATGTACACTTATGAAAATTTGATCCGGAAATGAATATGGACTAAGTCGTCCGACTTCTTCTGGTACAACCCATACAAAATAACCTATTTTTGGAAAATTAATATTTGCTCCCATAACTTCCAAAAGGACAGCAGGGGGTTATTTAAAAATAGTCATTTAATTTGTATTTGAATAGTATATAATATAGAGTTTTACCATTATGAATTGTCAGATAGAACTGAATAAAAATACTAGGAAAGCCTAACACAAGTCACACATAATTTGTATAAAAAAAAACAAATAAAAGTGAAAACTTCTAAATGAATCATACTTTAATCCACAACATAATAACAAAATATACCGGCACAACACTCTTCCCTTTAAATATTTTTATATACTTATTTGCTACTTTTAGTACAAACATATTAAACATGACTTGTGGTCATTGGAATGTAAGACAACACACTGTAATCCGACCCTACTAGTTTCAAGGTTTTTACATAGACTAACTTAGTTTTTTTTTCGTTGCCGTTATATTGGCAAAAGTTAGTGCTTCAACTTTTGGCAAGGTTCATATGCTAAAAGCTACACTAGTACATAGTCCTTATACTTTACTGTGCCGCGTGTATAAACCAGATGTATACCGAGACTTCCTCGATATGTAATTTTCACTGGTAGAGTACTTGTGGCCATCTATTACATACACACAGACATGCGCTTGCTCACTCATTCATATATTGTGCGTTGCTCTTAGTGGTTGCCAACGAAATGAGGGTCATAGTGGTTGATTGTGGTTACATATGTCTGATTGCGTACGGCGGTATGTGGTTTCTTTTCGCTGTTGTAGCACGAAAGGATCAGCACAAATACTACATAGGTTTCAAGTACGAATATTAAATATTTAAAAAGATTTAAAATTTAATAATCTAGGGAAATTGTAAAATGTAAATAATCACAGGAATCAACAAAATTATCGTAGAAAGTTAGTATAGGCGAATGCAGGAAAATTTTGTAGTATGTAAAACAACACAGATACGAGTCTAGTTTTAGTTATTTGGTATTAGCTCTTATGGTATTTTCCAAAAATTATTAATTTTTTAGATATTTTTACGAAACCCCAACATACTTTAGAGGGATGTGGGACAACATTAACTTTTAATAATGTAGATTTCTTAGATGGCATAGTTGTTAGAACACTTGACAACAAGCCGGGAGATCCCAGTATCGATTCCAGGCTCCAGTCATCTACATTTTTCTTTCATTGAGCCTAAAACCAGACAAACACCCCTATACGATACTTACTAACTTTAAATCGATATTAAATTATTTTGGCATGTAACTTGACAAAACGAGTGATGCAGAACTTCTTCTTTTTGGGGCTACTTTCACGTGCAGATCTTTTAATTGAGTCCCAAAATCCTGTGTTGTACTGTGTATTGTGAATAGCGTTCGTCCACTATATACATACATGCTTCTTAATATTCTTTCAGTTAGAAACAACTTTTGCATCCTGCCGGTAGTTTATTTAAGCACCCAAATTTTGTCACCTCCCCCCACCCATACCCCCACGACTTTGTTACCGTCGATTTCACATTTGGCTATGGCACCTAATAAAAAACACAAAATATTCGACATTTTTTAAATATTCATTGCTAACTGTCACTTCAGTCATGTTATATGTCAAATGAATGTTATGAATGAGATATTCTGCCACTTCTATCAGCATCAGCATCAACAGCACCACACTTCACTAGAACTAAAACACGCCACCGCCCTCAGTCATCGCTTCAAGAGACACAATAGTTGTCCCTTCGCATTTGTCTTGAGCTTTTATGCATTCGTTCGTTTGTTATGCTCGACTTTTTGCTTTGTTTTGATGTTAGAGGGAACTTATACGATTTTTTTGTTTTTTTTTTTTCGAGGATATGACAGTTTTTGTTGTTGTCGTCGTCGTCGTCGGTGTTGTTGTGGTAGTGTGTTAAAACATAACATTTTGTCGCTGCGGTTGCTGATGCCTCCATTGTTCGTCGTCGTACACGAACAACAGCAGACCAAAGGAGACAATACTCACAGCAACGCAACACATGGTAAGGACTACAACAAAACAACAAAGAGAGAGCAGCACACAAAAAAAAACACCACAGCAGTATAGTACATTGATTTTGACAGGTTTACTGCAGTCAACCAGTCAGTCAGTCACTCATTCATTGCTTTATTCATTCAGTTATGAATGTTGCTTAGGCCGGTATGGGGGAATGTACTTCATGAAGTACCCAACGTTACATAAAGTTCAACTAGGCTCATATAGATATGTGCATACATATCGAAATGTTTATACCATGTTAGTATATATATGTGTACACTCAACGAAAAGCTGTTTGTCCGAAGGCTTTTGAAAAATATGTCAAAATATGTGACTTAGAGTGTCCGACTTCAATAATTTGTCAGATATCGGACATGCGTAAAAAAGTATGGAATGCAAATAAACAGAGATAGTACAAAAATTTACCTAATACTTTAAAATTACAGTTTTTCAGGAAGTACAAATAAACGCTATATCCAAACAACTTACCCTCTTACTTAGTTGGCACTTCTTTGCAATAAAAAAACTTCATTTCCCTTTACACCCCATGAATGAGGTATGGGATAGCTTCTCGCGTTGTTGTAAATTAACACGCTTTCTATTTTTAGATTTACAACTAAAGGCACCTACTTGTTTATCGACGGATGCGAACGTCACTGTTTGAGAAGCTCTTACTAGACACGACGATTGAATCGACACTAATACTGCGAAGTTGCTGTCGACAACATTCGAGGGGAGCCGACAATGAAAGAACATTTTTTCCTTTTTGTTTTTTTTAAGATGACTGGAGCCAGGAGTTGAACCTGTGATCTCCCGCATGGGAGTCGCGTGTTCTAACCACTGTGCCACGGCCGGTCCCATTGGATTATATACCGCACGTAGAAAAATATTTCAAACGCCTCGATATTCTGCGCTTTTTCTCCTGTTAGTTACACCAAGTTCTGTAAGCTTCTCCGTAACCTGGTATTTCTAACGGAGTTTTGGTCGCCCTCTTATCAGCCATCCATCGAGTTCTTGTCGAAGACTTTTCGGGCTGGAGCATTTGCGTCCATGTGTACTACGTGACCTAACCAACGCAACTGCTGCACCTTAATGCGTCTGACGACGTTAATGTCAGTGTTCAGCTCGTACAGCTCATGATTAAAACGACGCCTATACTCTCCGTTAAGGATGATAGGCCCATATATTTTACGGAGTATTTTTCTCTCGAATACTGCCAGAACTAAATTATCCGCTTGTGTCATAACCCAGGATTCCGAGCCATACATTAAGGCAGGTAGAACCAGTATCTGGTATAGCTGGATTTTTGTTCGTCGAGAGAGGGCTCTGTCATTGAATCGCTTGCTTAGTCCGTAATAGCATTTATTAGCATGCAGGATTCTTCTACGGATTTCGAGGCTGACATTATTTGCTTTGTTGATGGCGAAGCCAAAATTATCTACCACCTCGAAATTATATTTGTCAACGTTCACGCAGATTCTTTGTTCGTTGAAACTAATAACTTCGTTTTGTCCTCGTTCACGGTTAGACCCATTTTCGCTTATTCCTTCTGTATACCATAGAAGGATGCAGTCACATCCTGCAGTTTTCGGCCGATGATGTTTACGTCATCAGCGTACGATAGTGGCATGTGGCTTTTGTTAAAAATCGTGCCACTAGTGTTTACTGCAGCTTTCCTCATTACCATCTCTATCACTATGTTGAAGAGGTCGCACGATAGGCCGTCGCCTTTTTTAGGCCTCGTCTGGTACATAATGGCTTCGTAAAGTCCTTACCAATCTTCACTGAAGACTTCGTGTTAGTCAGGGCCATTCCGCAAAGGCGTATTGGCATCGCTGGAATAGCAAACTCAGCCGTATCGGGCTGTCGAAGGCAGATTTATAAAGATATGTTCCTCTTGAGTTTTTTCCAGAATTTGCCGAAGTTTGAATATTTGGTGAGTTGTTGATTTACCAGGTCTGAAGCCACACTGATTAGGCCCGATCAGGTTGGATAACGCTGGCTCTAGTCTTTCACATAGCACACTGGGCGGGACCTTATATGCGATGGGTAAAAGGCTAATCCCGCGGTAGTTAGAGAACACACTTGGATCACCTTTTTTCAGTACAGAATATAATACGCTTAGATTCCAATCGGCGGGCATGTACTCTTTAAGCCATACCATGCGCAGAAGCTCGTGCATGCTCATTATCAGCTCCTCACCACCGGCCTTGAAGAGCTCTGCTGGAAGTCCATCGGCACCGGCTGCTTTATTATTTTTCAGCCGCGATATTGCTATTCTTACCTCGGCTTGTCTTGGTGGTGGGCAATCTAAGCCGTCGTCGACAATTGGCCTGATACCTTCACGTGCGCTGCCTTCTGGAACCAGGAGTTTCTGGAAGTGTTGTCTTCATATATGCAGCACATTCTGCGTATCTGTGACCAGTTTTCTATCCTTGTCCTTACAGGAAGGATGCCCATTACGTAGCCTTTTGCTTTTACTTCCTCGTAAAATTTTCTGGCCTCACCTCTATCACTGTATCACTCTATATACTCGTTCTCCCGTTCCTTCATCTGACGTTATTTTTTCGCTTAAATAGATGTCTCGCCTGTTTTACTGTCTCTTTGTGTCGTTCCCTAACAGCACGGGATACAATTTGCTGTAGCGTTGCCCTATAAGCAGCATCCTCATCTCCTGGATGGCGGTGATGTCAGCCTTATATTTTTCGAGGACATCCGCCAGTCGGATAGTGACACCTTCTTTATAGATCGTGGTACTTATATCGTTTGCAGGGGTCGTCAACATTTTGGGGGGTTCCGTTTGTTACTTTTTATTTTTCATGTAGAAGTATCAGCAAATTAATTTAAGACTTTTAAAAAGTACAGTTGATTCGGCTTGTTGCCACTTTTTCATAAAAGAAACACTTTTTTTGCTACCTACCTGAGCCTATGGGTCATATGTTCTCTTTCTGCTATAGCTCTAGCTTCGCAACTATCGACTTGATAATACTTTCTTTTGTATGCTACTCTACCCCTTTCTAGTAACGTTAATATTTCTTTACCTAATTAATTTTTCATTAATTATGTGACCCCAATGTCTGTAGGCTAGTACCCTTCAGATTTTTGAATAAATCACACATCCTCACAAATTATTTACGATAACAGACATCCGCGTTTCCTTAGGTGTAGCGTTATAACGCTTTATACGCGCTATTACGCTTTGGTACATAAATCTGAATAAGTCACATCTATTGTGATTTTGTCAAAAGCGTTTGCATTGTTTTTTGTCACAAATCTTATTCATCATCCTCTATATCTGTCTGTATGCACGTTATAAAAAAATATATGTGTGTAAGTGTGTGTACAAAGTAATGTGCATAGACGTGTATGCGTTTATTATATTTTCACTTTTTGTCTCCCTGCTACTGCGATATCACTCCTAAGAATCCTTTCTCTTTACATTTGTACACCGATTTTCTTTATAGAATTTCTTTTTTTTCGTCTTTCTTTTTTCGTTGTTGTTGTTGTTGTGTGCACTGCTACATTGTCGAGTGGTTTTATGGTTATTTAGAGAGAAAAAACGAAACTTTTGTTTCGAACACGTTTTATGAAGTGAAGGATATCCCATTCAAACACACATACATATGATACCTAAGCTGTAGATATATTGGCACACAGAATCATACATCTCCGTGTATATATGTGAATATGTGCCCGCCCATATGTCTTTCATAAAAGAGTTTCTCTTTTTAAGCATCCTTTATTTTTATTATTTAAGTGAAGTGAAGTTATTCTCTGGATTTTTGTATTCGTTTCTGGATGAAAGATTTCTGCTTTATTTTTTTCTTTTTAATATCCTAAGTAGTGTTTTTAATTTTATATCAAAAAGATATGTACGGAACACATTGTTCTTATCTTTTCCATTCATATCTTAAGAGGTTTTTGCGGTATAGAATGACGAGTTGTCCACACAACGCAACAGAGTAAATGTTTGCGGAAGCAGTGGGCAGGGAAGAAATGGCAAAAGTATACAACACAAAATAACTGAGGAGACACTTTTGTTAAAGAGATAGACACTTGTGTTTTTATCGTCCTTCCCTCAAGTCACATATACTTTCAAAAGGGTGCTATATTTGTATGTGATTAAAGTCAATACATTTTGCATCGGCTTTGTAGGGGAGAATAGTAGAAGTAGTAGTTCGAAAGAATTTAAGTTGAATTGACTTACTCATGGGCTCTTTACCTAAACTTACGCAAACAGTAGCAATTGAAATTAATTAAGGACTCTCTACATAATACAACATAATCGGGGGAAAATCCTGTCATTCTCTTTGGTTTAATTCTCGGATATGTGTGGAAAATTCAATTACGACACATTTGTACTTCGATATAGCTTCAAAAGTGTCTTTGCGGTAGTTTGCCGAATAATTGTTATTTTATATTTAAAGAAAAAAGACTACGAAGAAAATTACTTTTTTTTTCAAAATGCAATAAAAATAACTACTGAATATTTTCTCAAATTTTATTTTTTATTTGAAAGTACAATCCTTCCGGTTAATAATGGAAAATAATTTCATTCGTCTGAAAAGATGATTTTATTAGCAAAATTTTCAAAGTAATGTCGCAATATTTCCCAACGTTGTTCAAGCGTATACACAACCATATTTGTTCAGCGGAAGGATAAAACTAATTATCTGTCAAATCAGGCATGATCTAAGTTTTACAATTCATGAAATAAGCACTAGTTGAAAAAAAAACATTAGATGGCGGACCCTAGTTGTCCATTGTCCTGCAGATTTGGTTTGCTATTATTTACCGTGAAGTACTATTAAATCAAATTTTAAGCTTATTCTTAACATTTTGTGATTAAAATCAATCTCTTGACTTTGTTCTGACTTTTGAAACCAGAGTATTCTTTTTCTTCTTTAATGGTAGGAACAACAGAAATTTATCTATCAGTAGCCGCACGTAGAAAAGAATTGCAAGTACCTCGGTCTTTTGCGCTCCGCAGACAGTTAGTCACACCAAGTGTAGATAACGGCTATTTCACCTGGTTCATCCAACGAAGTTTGGTTCGCCCCATCCTGCCCCGCCTATCGAGTTAATTGACGAAACCCTTTCGAGTTAATTGACGGAACCCTGGAACATTTTCATCTATTCGTATAACGTGTCCAAGCCAGCACATTCGGTCTATTTCAACGAGCTTGACTACGTCGATATCGTTGTACAGCTCATACAGCTCGTAGTTCATTCGACGACGATACTCGCCGTTTACGATGATGGGTCCAAATATTTTGCGAATTATTTCTCTCTCGAAGACTCCCAGAATAGATTGGGAAGATAAACTCATTTAGGATTTCTTGTGTCATTACCCAGGATTCTGCGCTTTAGGACAAGACAGGTAGATTCAGAGTCTGGTAGAGTTGGATCTTTGTTTTTTGTTCTGCTTAGAGCATAGTAGCAGCGGTCTACGATCTATATTCGTCTATTGATTTCCAGGCTGACATTATTATTTTTTTTGTGGCGGAGCCAATGTAGACAAAATCATCTACCACTTGAAAGTTATATTTGCCATCGTTCATGCAGCGTCCCAGACAAGTGGTTTCTTTGTTCGTTAAAAGAAATAACTTGGTTTTGTCCTCATTTATCACGACAACCACTTCTGTCGACTGTCTCCCTATGCTCGAAAAGGTTGCAGTAACATCCCGCGGTCCTCGGCCAATGAAACATATATCATCGGCATATGCGTGTTAACTGCTGCCTTCCGCATGATCATCTCCATTATGATGTTAAAGAGATCGCATAACAGACTATTGCCTTGTCTGAAGCCTCGCTTGGTAGAAAATGGCTCTGTCAGATTTGTGCTTATTTTCACTGAAGACTTCGTGCCAGTCAGTGTCTTATCAGCTTCGCGGGAATACTAAACTTAGTCATATCATCTAATAGTTTCTATCGTATCGGACTGTCGAATGTAGCTTTGTAATCAATAAACAGATGATAGGTGTCGTTCTGCATTTCTTGGGTCTTCTCCAGGATTTGTCGTAGTGTGAATATCTGTTCGGTCGTGTATTTACCAAGCCTAAAGCCACACTGATAAGGTCCAATCATGTTCGCCAGAATGGGCTTTAGTCTATTACATAACACACTAGACAGGATCTTGTATGCGATGGGTAAAAGGCTAATCCCGCGATTGTTGGTATACACACTTAAATCGCCTTCCTTAAGAACGGGAAAAAGGACACTCAAGTTCCAATCATCGGGCATGCAGTCCCAGAGCCAAATAGTGTTTATGAGCTGATGCATGCATGTTACGCCGCCGGCTTTAAAAAGTTCTGCCGGCAGTCCATCGGCTCCCGCAGCCTTATTATTTTTAAGCTTTGCCATTGCGGTGCTGATCTCGTTTTGGCTCGGTGGCGGACAATGATTTTGTCAGTTATGCTGCCTTAGGAAACGAGCAGAGAACGAAAGTGTTCTCTCTATATTTGCAGCACACTCTGAATGGTTGTGACCACATTTGCGCCTTCGTCATTACTGGTGGGGATCCCTGGTCCAAAACCTTTGCTTTTAACCTTTTGGTAGAACTTTAGGGCTTCACCTCTATCTCTTCAATGTTCGATATCCTGGCTGTTTCTTTTCTTTCATAGATGATTTTTCCGCCTGAATAGGCGTTTCATATCTCTCCTCTTCTCCTCACAACATTAGTCACTGCTCACAGATGGCTGCATTGGCTGCAGTTTTGCCATGTATGCAGCATCCTTCTCTTTAGACATTTCTCGACATTCCTCATCGTGCCAGGGCTTGTCTGAGCATTGTTTTTCATAACTCAGTAGGGTCGTTACGGCCTCGATGTTGTCGACAGCAACCTCGCAGTATAAGAGTCAAGTCAATCGGCATGTCTAGTACAAAGCTTCTTAAGCAGTGACGTTCGCATTCATCGATAAACAAGTAGGTGCTGTTAGTTGTGAATCTAAAACTAGTAAGCGTGTTAATCCACAACAACGCGAGAAGCTACTCCATACCTCATTCATGGGAAGTAAAGTGATATTAAATAAGTAAGTAAGTAGTACGGTCGTTGCGGCAGTGGTCATAGAATTCGCAATATGCTTCTACTGTGTGTCTGGAACATCGAAATTAGGGGAGTTGGTTCGAAACGTTGGTTCGGGGGTCCTCAAGATTTATTATTTAATTTCTTCGTGTTTTCATAATAGTTAGCTTCTAATACTACAGTTTAACGACGAATCCGAACGTCAGGTATTTGAGAAGCTAACACCAGACATGCCGATTGAATCTACACAACTGTGAGGAGACCGCCGATGATGGAAATGTAGATGACTATAACAATCCTGGGCTCCCGCATGATAGACGCGTGTTCTAATCATCATGCCACGGTCATCGCCCTCCTCTTTTCTGAAAACATATTTTCCGTACAGAACGATTTATATGCAGTATCCTTCTAGCAGGCAACACGCGAAATTCTTAATGGTACCAGGACATTGCTTCGAGTGGTTTTTTATACTCAAGTACTGTCGTTCGGCACTAGAGATACTAGAGGTGTTTGTTTGCATCAATTAAAAATGTTGATTTTACTAGGCATTAGCTATCTCGGGAGTATTCATCCTTATGATGTCTAGCTTCCTTTGCGTTTGGTTACTAACGTTTTTGGCTCAGTTTATGCTGGTATGTTTCTTGGATGCAACTAGGTGGTGATCCGAGTCAATTGTTGCCCGACACATCACAAGTATCATGGACATATGTTCAGACATGCCTTTCCTCAATAATCTCGTGATCTATTTGTTTTCTCGTTTTTTGATCAGAGGACATCCAGGTTGACTTGCGGATATATTTTTGTAGAAATCTAGGGGAAGGCACTACTATCTTTCTTGCGGACACTATGCTAAGAAGTCTGAATCTGTTATCGGAGATATTGCGAATAGAACTAAGTTTTCCAAGTGCTTAACCAAAAGCTTTTTCTCTTTGTCTTCGATTGAGGCGTGTACTCTAAATGTTGACTATATTTCTTTTTGAAATATTACAAAAAAATATTACCGCAAGACCAGATATTTATCCTGCCAACTATAAATGCACATCCAAATTTGTGTGTCCTTGCATGGCAGCTGTAAAAGATGTCTCAGTTCTTCCTCCGTGTGCGCTCTTATCCTGTTCATTCCACAGTATGGAGGTTATATCAGCTTTGTAATTTTCGGGGGTAGAGGAATTACGAATTGGGTAGAGGAGCCCCAGTATAATAAAGACCATGATATAACAATATATATAGAGGTTGTCAAGAATTTAATGATCTTTCGTATTTATTTGTGTTCTCATAATTTTTGCTTTATTAAAGGATAGTGGCCAAAAAATGCATTAGCAAACCAAAGTGGTTGTCATTATATGTGTACCGCAGTTATACATGTACTTTTGCAGTCTTAAAAACTTTCAACAGGGAAGTATACCAAAAAAATATGTAGCATTATAGCCATTGATGGATAGTCTTATAAAACATGTGCTCATTAAGTTGTTTACTGAAATTAACATAGATCAATGTGCAACAGCAAAGTTCACTACGGCGCTCTCACGAAATTGAAGTCATATAAAATTTGCAGTCTCTAATTGGCTAAGAAGCTACAAAAAGCTGAGTACCTGTAATTAATTTTTATGTGTTCACATAAAACTGCTAAGTTATAGTTAAATTTGCAAAAATCCACTAATAGACAACAATTAAGTAACAGTCATGTGTCATTGACACCATTAGCCACATAGCTCTTTCCACTTGAAAATGTTCATTTCTCATACCAACTGACTTTTGCTCTACATTGATTCTTTAATACAGCAGTGAATTGTGTATTTTATTTTATTTTTTGCTTCCCGTAATATGCACATGAAGCAAAATGGATATATAACAATACTCTAGTGACACATGTTGCTTTATGAATATGAGAGCGCATATATGCGCTCATATGTATCTTTGTATTCAGTCACTGCTTTGCATACACATTTCGTGTTGCTGGCAAACGTTTATTGAATTTTCTTTGCTTTTTTCCTTCTCCTCCTCCTACGCTTTCTTTTTGGTATATTTCACTTTTTGCATATCATCATAATTTATATAATGCAAATATTAACTTTTATATTTTTCTTCATTGCCAAGAATGATGACAAAGATGATTTTGCATACGCTGGTATGAGAACGCAGCTTTGTTGTTGTTGCTGTTGCATGTTACTATGGATATTGTGTGGCAGTGACAATGACAGTCAGAAGACGATAAGAAGAATGTGTCTTTTTCATTTTCAATTGCCATTGTCCCGTGTCTGTGTGTGTGTGTCCTGAATACCATTTTATGTCACATTTGGTTTAGTAAGAAAGCAGAGTTTTTGTGAGGTCGCAACTCACAAAATTATTCAGAAACTAAAATCAATTGGCCGCAAACATGGAAATCAATCTATGTATATCGTCCGGATGCTTAAAACATAAAAATGGCCTTCTGCGAATTTGCTACGTGAAAATTTTGGAAAAA
Organism: Muscina levida; assembly: GCA_964034835.1. NCBI lineage: Eukaryota > Metazoa > Arthropoda > Insecta > Diptera > Muscidae > Muscina > Muscina levida. The sequence continues at coordinate 135,080,704 of OZ035880.1, forward strand.
TAATAGTGGGAATTTGTCAACAGTTTGCGCTGTAGGCGGTGATAATATAATATATGTGTTAGTTTACGTATGAGTAATTTGATTAATATGGGCTACATAAATATTAATCATTCGTAAAAGACAACTCAAAAATCCATCCTAATTTATAAAATCGTCCGTGTAATGTTTATTTGAGCATCAGATTCTAACGATAAGGGAAGTTTTATTCATATCATAAGTTCAGTTTGGCCCGAACCATATTGTTACAACCCGGTAGGTGGTGATGAAATGGATTTATATCGAAAATTCAAATCTAGCGACATACTCAGAAGGTACTTACTTACTTACTTGGCTGGCACTTCTTTGCAATCCCACTGGATTATATACCGCACGTAGAAAAATATTATAAGCGCCTCGATCTTCTGCTTCTTATTCTTAAGTTAGTCACACCAAGTTCTGTAAGGTTCTCAGTAACCTGGTCTTTCCAACGGAGTTTTGGTCGCCCTCTTCTGCGCCGTCCATCGAGTTTATTGTTGAAGACTTTTCGAGCTGGAGCTCGTACAACATGACCTAGCCAACGCATCCGCTGCTCCCTTAATACTACTGACCATGTCAATGTCGGTGTACAGGTCGTACAGCTCATGATTCACACGACGCCGATACTCTCCGTTAACGAAGATGGGCCTATATATTTTACGGAGTATTTTTCTCTCGAATGCTGCCAGAACCAAATCATCCGCTTGTGTCATAACCCAGGATTTTGAACCGTACATCAAGACAGGTAGAACCAGCATCTGGTATAGCTGGATTTTTGTTCGTCGAGAGAGGGCTCTGTCATTGAATCGCTTGCTTAGTCTGTACTAGCATTTATTCGCAAGCAGAATTCTTTTCCGGATTTCGAGGCTGACATTATTTCTTTTGTTGGTAGCGGAGCCTAGGTAGATAAAATGATCTACCACCTCGAAATTATAGTTGTCAACATTCAGGCAGTTTCCCAAACGAGTAGATTCTTTGTTCGTTGAAACTAAAAACTTCGTTTTGTCCTCGTTTACCGTTAGACGCAATATCGCGAATTCCTTCTGTATACCTGAGAATGCTGCAGTCATATCCCGCAATTTTCGAACGACGATGTCTACGTCATCGGCGTACGCGAGTAGCATGTGACTTTTGTTGAATATCGTACCACTCATATTTACTGCAGCTTTTCTCATTATCATCTTTATCACTATGTTGAAGCACGCACACGATATGCTGTCGGCTTGTCATAGGTCTTATCTGGAACAAAATGGCTCTGTAAGGTCCTTGCCAATTTTCACTGCAGACTTTAGTAGTTAGCGTCATTCCGCAGAGAAGTATCAGCTTCGCTGGAATACCTAACTCAGCCATGGCTTCGAGTAATTTCTGCCGTATCGGGCTGTCGAGGGCAGCTTTATAGTCGACGAAAAGATGGAACGTGTCGATCTGTTTCTCTTGGGTCTTTTCCAGGATTTGCCAAAGTGTGAATATCCGGTCAGGTGTTGATTAACTAAGTCTGAAGCCACACTGATAAGGCCCGATCAGGTTGAATAACACTGGCTTTAGTCTTTCACATAGCACACTCGACAGGACCTTATATGCGTTGGCTAAAAGGCTGATAGTTGGAGCACACACTTGGATCACCTTTTTTCAGCACATGACATAATACCCTTAGGTTCCAATCGTCGGGCATACACGCTTTAAGCCAAACCGTGCGTAGGAGCTGGTGCATGCTCGTTATCAGCTTCTCACAACCGGACTTAAAGAGCTCTGCCGGAAGTCCGTCGGTACCGGCTGCTTTGTTGTTCTTCACCCCCTGATATTGCTCTTCTTACCTCGGCTTGACTTGGTGGTGGGCAAACTAAACCGTCGTCGACAATTGGCGTGATACCTTCACGTGCGCTGCCTTCTGGAACCAGCAGTTGCTGGAAGTGTTCTCTTCATATATGCAGCACACTCTGCGTATCTGTGACCAGATTTCCATCCTTGTCCTTACAGGAGGGGAGCCCATTACCCTAGCCTTTTTCTCCTACTTTCTGGTAGAAATTTCGGGCCTCACTTCTATCCCTGTATCGCTCTTTATCCTTCAGCAGCATCCTGTTTCTCAGACGCTATGCGACATTCTTCCTCGTACCGGGATTCGTCTTAGTGCCATTTTTTAATATCCTAGCATGGTTGTTGCGGCGGTTGCAATGGAATGCGCAAATTGCTGCCACTGTGTTGTACGTTGTGTCGTACAAGTTGGGAGAGCTGGATGGAGTAGGCAGTAGGTTCGCAGCTTCGCACTGCTCAATCTTGTGCGCACCTTGACGGCAACCAGGTAATGGTCCGTGCCAATATTAGCACCAAGGATCACACGCACGTCCATGACGCTAGATGCATGCCTGCCATCAATTACCACATGATCAATTTGATTTTTGGTGTTTTGATCAAGTTGTATTGTGGGGATATCTTTGTGCTGGAGTCTGGTTCCACTCACTTCCCGCTGCGAAGCTAACCAGCCTAAATCCGTTATCTGATGTGTCGGTATGTAGGTTGAATTTACCGATCGATGGATCCAGGACATCTTCCCTTCAAATTTTTCATTAAAGTCTTCAAATTTTTCATAAAGTTCATTAAAGTCTAAAGTCTCTCATCGTCTTTATCTTTCGTCTGGGCATGAGCACAAATCAGCCTGATGTAGAAATATTTCGTCTTGAGGCGGATTGTGGCGATCCGATCACTAACAGGATTGAACCGCGAGACAAGGTGTTTGAGTCTACAAATGTAATAGATGTCCCAATTTTTACGTCGCGAGCATCCTTGTCCTCTTCGTCTCGTCTCCTGGATGGCGGTGATGTCAGCCTTATATTTTTTGAGGACATCCGCCAGTCGGATATTGGCACCTTCTCTATAGAGAGTTCGGACATTCCAGGTGGACGTTCCTTAAATCATTATCATTATTAAGTTTGAGGTAGTCGTGAACATTTGGGGGGTTCCGTTTGTTACTTTTTCTTTTTCGTGTTTTCATAGCCAGTAAAGGACCTGAAGGTGGGTGGCTAGCCCAACCATCAGGTTTCGTCGCTCACTCTCTGCCGCTAGTCAAGATAAAAGAAAAACTATCACGAACAACGTTGTCCATGTGCCACCTCGAAGGAGGTTGTGAGTCGGCTTGAGGTGCAAGATTCACTTTACATCTCCAACGGCACCCAATGACTTGGTCCGAAATAAAACTGATGGAAGTTGATAGCTCCCGATAGAAGAAACTTGGAGAGTGACATAGTGGTGTAGGTGAGCAAATAACTCTGTCAGCTCTAAACCAATTTTTAATTTACTAGCGGGTTTGGAAAGAATAATCTTAGACTTTTCCACCAGAGGTATATATTCAAAATATTATATGTATCTATTTTTCAGTTTGGAAATATAATTGAATTGTAGAGATTGATAGGTTTCAAATGGATGCGTTAAACCTTTGTTGCCTATTGTACCACATTACATATTCATGGCATAACATTTTGGAAAATCAATGCATATTTGATACGTATGATTGATATTTTCTCAGTTAATTTGATATAAGTCATACGTAGACAGGTTTTCCTATTCGTATGTATTGGAATAAACACGAGAATTGAAGGCGACGTAATAACACTGTACAACAGTGGTGCTGAATGGATAGTATGATGAATGTATGGTTGGTAAAGTAAAACCCTTAAACAGTTTGGTCCTGTGTGGGTACAGTACACTTTATTTATGGCCGTTTACCGTGTTCATTTTTTGTTTGGCGTTAGGAGCCAAATCTGGATACGGAAGTAATCTGGTTGACTTGTGGCACAGTGCAATATCTTAGTAAAACGCTTACACTTCGAAAGTATCTCTCTTTGGAGTTTCTCATGGACAAAAGCTTATACAATATAAAGAAAACACATTTTTTATATTGTTACGATGTCAGCTAACTTGTGGAACTGCATTTTTTGATAAATCAAAACGATTTTGAGGATATTTCAATACTCTATGGTGTTAATGCCTTATCTGGACATGCACTGCTGTTTGCATCAGGAGTGTCTTTACGACCACGTTTAATGTATTATTGTTATTTCTAGTGGAGCGGAGGCCTCATTACACTTTGCAAGCCATTCTTGCGCTTCAACGGTATTTGTACCCATTAAAAAGTAATGTAAATTTGATTTCTGCAATCAATTTCATTCAACTTCGAAATTTAACAAAGATTTTGAAAAAGTTGTAATATCTTTTTATGTTAAAGTGTAGAGTGTAAAGGAAATGTAACGGAATCAGTAACTCATAAAATTACGCAATATTTTACCACCTCCAGATTGAACTTATTATTCTATAGAGATAATTAAAATTCTCTTGATACCATTATTTCTAAATCTTATGTTCATGTAAAGCAATTCTACATACATTTATCCTTAGTTCATTCTAAGTACTTTTATACATTTGTTAGGTGGCTTTATCAACTATTCATGTCATTCCGTATTTCATGTCCTGTTTTTTGTATAAGCATTAAAAATTTACCTCACCTGAAGTAATTCATAGCGACTATATTCCCATGAAAACATAAAACCACTAAAATAAGTCCTTCTTCATGTCCTGTACCATATATGTATGTACTTAAATTACTTTGTTTATCACACATAAATTACAAATTATCCATATTTTATACGAAAAGTGACTGCTATAAAGCCTTTAAAAACACACACAATTTTATACACAGAGCCATTTTTTGTTTCAAACGTGATCACATTATTTCCATCCACTTCCGTGCGCTTTCTGCAAAACTAAAATATAAATTTATTACAGCATTTTTTGGTAAAATATACGACCTCTTAGATATTCATTCTGAAATGTATGTGAGGTTTCACTTCAATCATTCTGATGACTTCACTGTTGCTTCTACTGATTCTCTCTATGTTTTATATTCAACTGAAAGCTATAACTTTGAACATGAGTGTGTATACACAAGTATGTGGAAACACATACAAGTGTAATGTGTTGTGCAGTCACACATAAACTCAACTGTATCACATTACGTCAGTTGAAATTAATGATGAATACTCACATGTGGTTTGACTGCAAGTCAGGCTGTCTACTTGTGTGTGTGTGTGATCTCTCTCTCTGTGTGTACAAGTATAATGTCGTATGAATTACATCTGTTTGTGTAATTCCAAGGGGGACTTAATGCTGATATTACTATGCTGCTGTTATTTATAATACAGACAGACTTAAGTGTGCACTTAAGAGAAAACGTTGAATGGCTTTTTAGTTAGCAAAAGCTCTGCACAAAATGGGACAAATAGTAATAAGCAAACGAATACTTGTACTTTTGGCAATGACATCCTTTGTAATGGCAATGTTTATAAGCCATTACGCTGCTCGTCTTAGAATGGTTTAAAAGAAAAACTGCATTCACTATTATTAATATCGTATAATATGAAAGGTTACTGAAATATAGGGCATACGTAAGAAATAAACATAAAATGTTTTTAAATGTTTATATAGGTAAATTTTATCTGGGGTATTAACATACTAGAACTCATCAGCCACAACCTTATCATCGTTCTACGGTAAGAACATTGTCGCTCCAACAAGTCCTAGTTCAAGAATTCCAAAAACAATACTAGCGCAAATTTTCGGTCAGATTTTTAGTACGTCCTATATTTATACCATCAGCATACGGGTAGGAGGGTATATATCATTTGATACGACCAATATGTGTAACACATAGAAGGAGTCACTTTAGACCCTATGTTTTTTTGTAACCAAATTCGATTCATGACTTTTGAAGTCTTTTAAGCCATATCCATCAGTCTGTCATTCTGTCCGGCTGGTTCGCACGATAACTTCTGTAAGACGCAACCAATTGTTTAGAAACTTAGCATGCCGACTACCATACAAATGTACCATTCCGTAATATTAATGCACCTAACGCGAAATTCTGTATTTTGTTTAGTTATAACAGGATAACGTTTTTTGGAAAGGACTTGAAGTCTAGCCATGCCCCTTCCGGTACCTCTCATACAAATGTAACGCTCCGGCCACTTTAGAAATTGATTAATATTATAAATACATCTAGTAAAGCTAAAGTAGAAAAAAATTGGAAGTCTAACCACGCCTCTTCTGACACCTCCCATACAAATGAACCATTCCGCCCACTTTAAAGATGGAGTAATAATATCAATACACCCAACGTGATCTTGTCCTAAATCTGCATTTACTAAAGCTAAAGCAGGGTAAAGTTTTGGAGAAAAAAATCTGGAATTCTAGCCACTCCCCTTCTGATAACTCCCATACAAATGTACCATTCTCGTTCACTTACAGATGAAATTATAATATCAATACTCCCAACGCGATCATGTCCAAATTCTGTATTTACTAAAGCTAAATCACGATAAAGTTTGTAAAAAAAACTGCGTGAAAAATCACGCCTCTTATTGTATCTCCCATACAAATATACCACTCGGCCCATTTTAGCAATCGGTTAATATTATAAATACACACAACGCGATCGTGTCCAAATTTTGTAATTTGTTAAGCTACAAGAAGAAACAGTTTTGGAGAAACAAATGGAAGTCTAGCCACAACCTTACTGATACCTCCCAGGACAATAAAATTGTTATTATGGCTGTTGTAACGATTTCTTTTAAATGGGACGTGCTACAGACCACTTTTACCTTGGTTGTAATTCATACTGTACTAATAACACATACCAAATATCGTCTTTGTACCTCTTATAGTTCATGAAATACTGCCGTTGAAAGTTTCAAGTTTTATGCCACGCTCACTGATTCGATCACGCCCATTTTTTGTTGAATTACGATCTATGCTGCCAAATGCTTCCCCAAATTGTCAAGGTGATTGGAGGAAAAATTCTCCAGATATTGCGGTTTCAAAAAAAAAATGCTCCAATGGGCGGGGCCACGCCCTCTTGATATATCAAAATTACAAGTACTCTATTTTAACCACCGATTACATTTTGTGAAAATTTCAAAAAGCCGTTTTCGAGTCTATACGGCACTAAAAAATTCAAATAAAAAATTACAAACTCATTTTCATATATATAGATTTGACCTCTGTAACGACGAGTTTCCCCTCTTTGAAGCTAGGATAGATCCAGTAACGTCCAGAGTCCGTTACATACCATTTATTAGTGAGGGAGAGACCGAGCAGTGGATGTCGATTTTCTTTCTTAAACTAACTTACTTACTAACTTATCAATAATCTAACGGGGCTTGGTCCTTTGTTGCGAAGTGGCGACTCGGCATGGAACGAAACGGTGCTGCTAATTGAGTTTGCTGTTTTGTTTTAACGAGGAAAGATGGCTGGACTGAGAACGAAGAAATGTTTAAGGGGTCGAGGGTAGGACGTTGGAACAGAGTCCCTCAAGCAGAGTGGCTCTCAACAAGAATAACTACGGCTACGTGTGGATAATGGTGTCTAAGGGAAGGATACTTGGTTAGAGTCCCTCAGATAGGGTGTCCCTAAACAAGGATAACTTTTACTACGTAAGGATAACGCATTTTACTGCAAGGATACTTGATCGGAGTTCCTCAAGCGGGGTGTCTCTAAACCAGGATTTTTAATTATACGCAAGAACAAGGATATAATAATTAGTACTACGTAAGGACAATGAGTTCTACAGAAGGGTTACTTGACCAGAGTCCCTCAGGCAGGGTGTCTCTAAACAAGGCAAAAGCTACTGCTAACTGGACGAACTACACTACAAACTTGATGTTTTTGCCACGCCCACAAGATGTTTTGGCGTAAATGTTGACATAAGGCCACAACATTGTCAATTTTGTTTTTGGTCCCGATTCTGTTATGGTATGAGTGTAATGAAAATTCAAATCAACAAAGCCATTTAGTTTTTCTCAAATTACTAAATTTTCAATAAATTTATATAATTTTAGAAAAATTCCAGATATCATGAAATTTCTTAATATATAGTTAATATTTTTCTTCGCATAAGTACTTTAGCAAGAGTGTTAAGAAACGATTTTGAAATAATCCAATTCGTCCAGTTATTAGTCCAATTATCGCAGCAGCCAACGAACATCATTTTGCTCTTATCCTATGAATGTATGTACTAGTATGTAATGGAATCGGTTGTAGCTTTCCAGCTTTTAACATAACATTCTTATAAACATTGTATCAACTAAAATCCATCTAATGTACAAATATATCAACAATATCAAAGCCTTTCAAAAATACAATGTACCATTTTTCTATTTATCTATATCCTTGTTTTTTTTCATTCTTTTCTATTTTCAGAAAAATGTCAGGAAATGGCACTTTGTACTTCCCACCATTTTTGGCTCAATACTATCGCTCCGATGTACATGAGACCATGTATCGCTGTCGTGCCACCAATGAAGCTGGGACCATATTGAGTCGCAATGTTCACGTACAAGCAGGTAAATAAAATTTTGTTTACCCAGTCCCGAGAGTTTACGTGACTGAATATTTACGTACATATGCATGGGAGTGTGTGTGCGTGTGCATGCGTGTTTGTTATATATTTGCAATTTGTGTTTTTATGTTATTGATAAAATGTTTTTTATGTGTGCCAGCAGCAGATGAACGCACTAACACATGCACTTACACTATCTCTTCTTTGTACATGTGTATGTATGTAGTACGTGCATACATTATCGATTGAGTTACATTATGAATGTTGCAAATAAGTTGTAAAATGTATTTGTTATTTCATAACTAAGTAGCAAAAGCGAAACAAACAGAAAAGCACAACAAACTATCTGCTCTACAGTGGTACTTTGCTTGCTCTTGATATTATTATAAGTTGGCTTTCGTTGGTTTCACAAAATGGCTTCATAAATAATTCACTTTAATGGATTTTGTTTCAAAGATACAAACTTTTCTTTTCAAATATGCACTTGGTTTTCGTTTTTTATGAAAATTCATGAACATGAAGAGTATTTTACTTGATGTTGTATTTAAATATTCATATTCACTAAAAGCGTACACATCATATATTCGATTTATTTTACAGGGTTAAAGAGTAAATTGCATTATTTATGATAGTTAAAAAAATTAAATTGAATATTTTAGTAACATTTATAATAGTTTATTATACTGTCGGTGTACATAAGTGTGTTGTGAGGGTTGTCAGTGATGTTTTGATGTAATGCACCAAATAATATATATTCTGTCTATAATGTGGATGTATCCCTTGGAAAATTTTGCAACAATCGGGGGAAATCAACTTTATAAACATTCTGTGTTTACTTCAAATAACTTTTAAATACCGAACGCACACTCAAATATTATGTGTTTCTGTATGTGAAGACTGTATAGGCAGACTTCTTTGAATTAAACACATGTTTTGTACAAATAGTCTATTAGAGCTTATCAATAAATCAAAATTTAAATATAATGTTGTTTCTTGTTTTATACTGTTAATCTGTACAGAATTATGCATATTTTTTCATCATTCGATGTAAGATAATTTTTTGTTATTGCTAATAGAATTTGTGTTTGAAGAGTTGTGTGAAATGGAGTATGTCGACAGCCCTGCTGATAGTTGGCAAACTATCTCATCAGCAGGCTTTGCTGTGACTTCTTTATTATCATCACAAGCCTTAAGTGTTAAAAGCTCCATTAAAGAATTGAGAAGCCCATACACAGCGGGGCGAAGATAGCATTAATGAAGACCATACGACCTTATAATCAACACTACCTATATGTAGGCCCCTGTAGGACCCGAATACCCTATTTCTTAGTCCAGCTAATGAAGGGCAATCCAGAGAAGATGTTTTGCTATTTTTTCATCTTTCTCAATACAGTATCTTCGGCAGAGAAGGTATGTCTAAGACTGTAACGTATGTGACATACATATACAATTTCGTAAACCTAACGTCCCCAAAATTAACCCTTTCATAAATTAGAAAACAAATTTAATTTTTAATTATATAATTAACTGATGCCAAGAAATATTCGACAATTTGAATAAGCCGTTAATCAAGTTTAATCTATCTTCTATCTATATATATAAAAGAGGATGTGTGTATATATGTAACGTATGGACTCGAAAACGGCTGGACCGATTTTGATGAAATTTTCAGGGAATCTTCCGAATAACCCCGCGAGTAACATAGGCTACACATTGTTTGGATTTTTCTACATTTAGGGGGTGAAAATGGCAATATTCGATAACACAAGGTATTCCGCGCTTACAAGAAGTAATTTTTTTTGGTTTTTAAATGAGCACTGATATATATTTTTCGAGACCTTCTGCGTAAAACTAATTTCCCAGCAAAGTAAATGAGGTATTACAGAAGCAAATCTATGTATTGGTTAAAAAGTTATGACCTCTGAGAGTTGGCATACGGAAATAAAGTTTTTAAAAATCATTTTCCAGGATATTGGGCGGGATCCAAAACAATGTCAAAAATATACTATTCTCTTCGTCTTGGTCTCCAAACATCGGGATGGTACGTCTGACGTAACTGAAAAATTGCTAAAAATATACCTAAACCTGAAATCTTCATGCTTCTCAGCGCGAACTAGGAATTGATTGTAGACATATAGTTTCTAAGCGAAATTGTCTAAGAATTCATCGTACATTGCGATACTGGTATACGATTACCACGTTTTTTTAGACGCGAACAAATTGTTCCGCCCTAATAAACAGGCTATTTGGAACTTAATAAGTAAAAAGTGCCGAGGCGCCGCCACGCACTTCAATAGTTAAATATTTAAACTGTATCAAATAATGGTCCGTACACCAGTTACTTTTCAGAAAAAAATTCAATATTGGCCGTGTTTTTTTGGAATCCTATATAGGAGACCGGTATAGGATACCAACAAAACGCTTCGCCGTTAACAAAAAGAAATTACTTGGCAGCACAGTAATTTATGTCAAATAATTGTTTGTTTTCTTTTCATTCATTCATTAATATTGTAATAATTATATTTTTGATTTTTTTGTTGATATTTTCGAAAAATGTAGTAACATTTGTATACAAATGATTCACATGATCCTTCTTGGGATCTATTGTTCCGCAGGGACCTTAAGCCACAAATTGAAACATTTTTTTCTAGGGTTTGAATAACAAATTAGCTGTAAAATAACATTTTATTGAAAAAATATCATTGAAATGCAAATTGTTTTATTTGACGTTCTGTTTTCTTTTCTATTTTTTGTTTACCCCTGCAATAAAAAATTTGGTCACATTTTTATTTTGACTACTATTTTTAACAACTTATCCCCGTTAAGCTTAGCATGTAAATTTATCCCCGTTAGCGTATATGGGATAGCATTTGTATGGCTAAGCGGATATAAGTTACCAACAAAACGCAACCATTCATTGTAGTTATACTGGAAAACACCTTTTGTTTTATTGGGGCACAATTAACATTTTTAAAGTATGTCAGAGGTAACATAAGCAAATATTTGTAAATAACCTATATATGGGGTAATTTTTTTTGACGTATAGAACTTCTTTTAGTATACTTTGGAAAATCACCATGTAAAAACTACACAAGAACAACGTTTGCAAATCTTGCAAATTTATTTTCAAAATGCACGTTCTGTTCGCCAAACTTATGGAGCCCTTTGTGAAGTTGAGGGTGCATATAATGATCCATCTGAGCAGCTAATAGAAGCCATCGACGTTTTAGACGTAAGTGTGACAGGGGACTCGAATTTATCAAACCGAATTTATCCGAATTTATCTCAGCAACTCGGTCTATGCAAATGCTGAAGAAAAATCTTTGCCTGCACCTATATAAGATCTAACTTGTGGAAGAATTTGAGCCAGTGGACGATCAAGAGATTTTTTTTATTTATCATGTCATTGCACATTATTTGAACGAGAAATGGTTCCAACACGACGGTGTAATATGCCATACAGCGCGTGAGACCATCACTTTGTTAAGCCAAACATTAGTGACCGAATTATCTCAAAAAAATGGTAATACGAGTTCAATACAAAAATGGTATTCCGGAATATTCTTGATCCGTGTGATAAGAAGACATGACAAAAGAAGTTTTTATGGCTAAAGGCATGAAGCTTCAGACGGAATTTCATTTGCGGTCAATAGGCGGAGAAGGCATAACAAAATCTTTTTTATGCCCAAAAAGATAGTTAGTATCCGCTACTACAGATCAAAATAAAAATTATTAAAATTAGCGGAATGTCTGTTTCCGATTTTTGGAAGAAGTGGCTTTTCGCCCTACATACAGAAAAAACTTAATCTACATGTAAGCACTATAGATATGACTTTGCTGATGAACGTTTTCAAAGTACTTTGTAGAACTAAATGTGAAATATATTACAAGTTAATGTGCAATAGCGAAGCATTGCCGGGCCCACTAGTAACATATAAATTTATAACCACACTAACCAAATTGAGTTTGTTTTATTTTTAAAGACGATCTCATGGAGATCGTCAAATCTGTTATTTATTATACAAAGAGAAGACTTATGAATGTTGGAACTTATAATTTTAGGAATATCGTCATATCACTTAATTTGCTACAAAAACATTACTTAGCGAAGTGACCGAGAAAAACAAAAAGTATCACTGTTCTCTATGGACTCCAGTCTAACAGAAATGCTACATGAGAACCCCTGTATATTTTGTGTGTAGCACAGTGTTATTCTTAGTTCTTACCAATTAAATCTATAATGAATTCCCGCTTCAAACAATTTTCCGTTCATTTTTAAATGCTAATTAAAAATTCAAATTAATGAACACTTTCGAATTGTTTATTTGATTCAATTATTTTTGCATGCAATTGCATGAACAGCTTACATAAGCTTGATGACGAAACTAAATAATATACTCGAGATTGAGTAACATTCATTACATGCTTCACATGTAGAGATGTATGCGGCAAAGAGCCGAAGGTAATCAGATGCCAAAACTGAAGTAATACTTTGACCAAAAGTTTTACATGTGCAATAGCTCTTTAACGATATATGGTAAAATAGTATGCAGCAAAACAATGTTTCGTGCATATTTTTCATTTCATGACTTTAGAAATATATGCATTGTTCTTGTACTTTTCCAGCAGTAAAACGGGCTAAATTTCCCCGAAGTTTGAATATCGGTTTCTTTGAACGACTATTATCTATCTTTTCTAATTTTATTTCATTTTGGAATTTTCTATTACTTTAATTTAAACGGATTTCACTGTAATGAAAAATTACATCGAAAACCTTTTAGATACACATTCACAAAATATATAAACTTTTTCCAGCACTCTCGCCATAACTATGTGTGTGTGCACTTGCTCTCTGTGTTAACACCATACAAACTAAACAAATGACCAAACTATTATAATCATTATCACTACTGCAGCCACTGCACCGAGTGAGATGTGTGTGTGTTTCTGTGTGTGGGCGAGTGTGCTCAAAGGATTTCCAACAAATGATTGCGGTTGAATAAGTTGACAATCGTAATCATGACCAGGGTTATTTATCAAAGTAAACAGACAAACTAGAAGCAGTACAGTGAGTGCAGTACTACTCACTGGTATAAGCGCATATACCACAAGTAATCTGCCATTTGGCCATTTCACAGTTGGTGATTGTCCTCACCTCCGGTTGTGTTGCCATAGCTGTCATCTTTATGCTTTTTTTTGCATAAGGTTTTATTTACATTATGTTTACATTTATTGGAAATATTATATAAAAAATATACTACGTATGTATGTATGTACAATATCAAAAGATTTGTTGTTGATAGCATTTAGTTAAGAAAATAGCTTAAAGGCAAAGGTAATGGCTGCAAAGCAGGGAGGAGAAGGTACAAATCACTTCAGTCGCTGTGTAAAGTGTTGACATCAAAAGAGATTTAGAGCGCAAAAGCAACAACAGCAATGCTGTAAACACTAACATTAATAACAGCGTGGAAAATAAGAAAATAATCATCGCAATAGCTTAAGGATATCAGTGAGTAATTCAAACGAATGCTACAATGAAAGGTTTAAATTGTGCAAAAAAAGGGTTTCTTTCAACACCAGTAAAACACCTTAACAAGGGTTCTATTTGTAGAACTTTAAAGAAATTTGCTATAATGTAAGCATTATATAATTTTTAATAGAAAAGTATACAACTCTTGTAACTGATAACAGAATCAAAGCGAGGATATCAGCAAACAAATTGTGAATTTTGACCAGAATGAAAATCGAACTATGATAAAGCTTAATAGTGAATTTGGGGGCTGTGCGCCATCAATTTTAATGGCAAGTGATGCCGAATGGTTTGCTGTCCCAGAAAAGCTCGACTGTGACTTCATCTCTATAGAACGTTGGGACAAAAATAGAAAGAGTAACCATAGAAGAATGAGTTTTTGTACACAGTTGTATTATACATTAGTTTAGAAAAAGCCGAAAAGGCCTTTTAGATAAATTTTCAAATTTTGGTCGAAATAAAATATTACCTTAATACGCACGGTAGTAGTTTGGGTTCGGTCGAGGCATAGTGGTTAGAACACGCGAGTACCCGTGGTTCGATTTCCGGCTCTAGTCATTTTTTTTCATTGCCGGCTTCCTCGATGTTTTGAACAGCAGCTTCGCAGTATAGTGTTGAGTCAATGGGCATGTCTTGAAAAAGCTTCTCAAACAGTGACGTTTGCATTCGTCGATAAGAAGTTGGTGCCATTGTTGTGAATCTAAATAGAGAGAAGCTATCCCATACATCATGGGGGTGTTAAGGCAAATTAAGTTTTTTTTTTTTAAGTAATATAATATATCTTATCAGAAATTGCTTCTCCGTCATAACTATCTTCAACTTATAAATGAAAATCGGACTAAAGCATTTGAGCGGCCTCCTTAAAAGTTTTTCAGTGGATCTGTAAATAAAAAAAAATATTTAGCACCAACAACAGGAAAAGCAATATTTCAGGCTTTTCTAAAAAAAACTGGACATTTATTTTCCCAACATTCCATAAATAAGATATGGGAAAGCTTCTCTCATTTAAGAAGACGCTTCTATCTCTAGACTATCATCATGGGGCCCATAATGTAACAACAAATCCGAACGTCCGATTAATTCGACTACTCATAAGTTGCTGTCGTCAACATCGTGAGGGCCGCCGACCAAAGAGATATACTTAGATGGCTGAGACAGTAATCGGACCCTGATCAGCCGCATTAAAAGTTGCACATTCTAACCTCTCTTATGATTTGGGGGGAAAAAAGGATTAAAAATACCGGTATTCCAATAGGGTACTTATACCCTACAACGTACGTCCCAAAAAACCATAATGTATGCCTGGGACACTCAACTATTAATAATAGTATGCAACAATTTGATACGTCATTTGATACGACCCAAAAGTGTAACACATAGAAGTAGTCAATATAGACCCTAGGTTTCTTTAAACCAAATTCGATTCATGACTTTTTAAGTCGTTTGAGCCATGTTCCGTCCGTCTGTCTGTCCAGCTGGTATGCACGATAACTTCCGAAAAACGCAACCAATTGTTTCGAGACTTTCCATGGCTTAATATTGCCCCAAAACTACATACGGTGTTGCAAATGGGCTACATGGCCACGCCAATTCTGTTACCTCCCATACAAATATACCATTCCTCCTACTTTAGAAATCGGGTAATAATATCAATACACCTTATTCGATCGTGCCCAAATTTCACATTTAGGAAAGATGTAGCAGGATAACCGGCCGTGGCATAGTGGTTAGAACACGCGACTAACATGCTTAAGATCGCAGGTTCAAACCTGGCTCCAGACATCTAAAAAAAAATTGTTCTTTCATTGTCGGCTCCCCTCGAACGTTGTTGACATCAATTACGCAGTATTAAGTGTTGAGTCAATCGGCGTGTCTAGTAAGAGCTTCTCAAACAGTGACGTTCGCATTCGTCGATAAACAAGTAGGTGCCGTTAGTTGTGAATCTAAAAATAGAAAGCGTGTTAAATCACAACAACGCGAGAAGCTATCCCATACCTCATTCATGGGGTGCATAGGGAAATTATTTTTTTTTTAAGTAGCAGGATAAAGTTTTGGAGAAAAAAAATGGAAGTCTAGCCACGCCGCTACTGGTAGTTCCCATACAAATGTACAACTCCGGCCACTTTAGAAATCGAGTAATAACATCCAAAGCGAGCCTTACCAAATTTTGTATTTAGTAAAGATATAACAGGATAATGTTTTGGAGATAACCCATGGAGGCCCAGCTATGCCCCTTCTGGTACATCCCTTACAAATGTACCATTCCACCAACTTTAGATATCGATTAATAATATCAAAATATCCAACGCGATCGTATCTAAATTCTGTACATATTTATTAAAGCTATAACAGGATAATGTTTTTGAGAAATTGCTGGAGGTATAGCCACGCTCTTCGGGTACCTCCCTTACAAATATACCATTCCGACCGCTTTAGAAATCGAGTAATAATATCTATATAAAAACGCGGTCGAGCCCAAATTCTGTATTTGGTAAAGCAATAGCAGAATAAAGTTTTGGAGAAAAACCGGAAGTCTGGCCACGCCCCTTCTGGTACCTCCCATACAAATGTATCATTCCGCCCACTTTAATTTTAGAATAACAATACGCCCAATGGGTGAGGGTATTTATCAGTCAGTTCACCTGACTGAAATTTCTGTACTTGTTACTAATGGGGTCGTTGATCTACTCCAGCCTATTTTTATCTAAAATGCGTTCGCTGATGTCAATTTATGCATACCAAATTTCTTAACAATTGGGTATTGTGTTTTAAAAGATAGAATGGCATAGAAGAGACAACCCCTACGTTCCGCCTATTTGTGCCCTGATCACGTATATTTGTGGTAAATGCATCCACACTTAATTTAAAGTTACTCAGGGTTAAACTACACCAGATATTGAGTTTTGGTTAATGGGGTAATATGGGAAGGGTCATACCCCTGGATCCTATCCAGCCCATTCTTCTTTAAAATATGTACACTGTTCTCAAATGCAACCATACCAAATATCAAGAGGAATGGTACTAAAGAATTTCAAATATTGCGTTTTAAAAGATAGAGAGCTATAGGAAGGACCACGCCTACTTATATTGTCCCGCCCATATTTGGCCTAATCTCGCATATCTCTTAGAGTATCATTATAACAAATATTCGATTTTTGTTAAAGGGGTCGTATGGGCGGGGTCACACCCTTTACTGCAATCCCGCCTATTTCATCTTCAAGCTGGTCTTTAATAAATACACATCAAATTCATGACCCTTGGCACAATGTTATTCCAGATAATGATTTTTTTTTTTGAAACTCGGTCCTATGGCCGGCGCCACGCCCTCTTGATATATCAAAGTTTCAAAATATTGTGCCAAAAGACGCCAGAAGATTGCTTGAATGATGTACCTTTAAATACATCATAAAACACAATACGATCTTTATTATCCTGGCAAAACTTTCTTAACATTTTCTCTAGATTAGTTTTTGCTATACGCTTTGTGCTAACATATCGAAGCCACCTTATGGCGGTTCTTCCATTTTGGCATACCGTAAAAAAAAAACCCATGTTCCCTTCCTGGAGTATGAACCACTCTAGGATTGCGTTTGTATACTTCGGAGTGGTTTTCAAGTGACTATGCAGACCATCGTCTTTGTCATATTCTGCGGCCAGACCTCTGTTCTTTTTTTGTTCGTTAGGCTGCTGCATTCAATATTTTTTCAACAGCATTATGTCTTCGCGTTACTGTTTTGTGGCTCGTCAGTTGTCTTAGTTTCGCACCATTACGGTTGGTAATGTTTACCACCGTTATTGATCAGGTAACGACATTCAGTTTTCGCCGCTTTTGGGTTCATTAGTAACACTCGCCCGGCCAGCATCTGTGCCTGGTAGAAATATACTTCTAAAGTTTTCCTTTCGTATGGAATTCGCAAGATGTGGGATAGTTTGGCAGTCCATCTGAAAAGACTTTTCGATGACCTTTTTGCTGTAAAAACTTGTAGGGTATCTTGCCTACTTCCGCCCATTTAACTCCATTTCCATGAATGAGATATGGTAGAGCTTCTTACATTTTGATGCTTCTATTTTTAGGGTCACACAAACGGGACCTACTGTTTAACGGCGAAGGTCAGCTGTTTAAGAATCTTTTCACTGACTCGACTTATGGGGAGTTGCTGTCGACAACGTTGACGGGGTCTACAATTAAATAAATGTTGATGACAGAGACAGGGATCGAACCCTAATGATTGTCACATGTTCTAACCATCAAGTATGCAGATTTGTACGTCTTTTAAAACTATAAACTATTAAATCATAGTGTCAATTTCGCGAATTTTGCGTCGAACGTATTCCTTTTCTTTTAACCCCTCGTTCCCGTGTGTTCAATTCGATTTAGTCATATGTCATATGATTCTTTGCTATGCTCCTTTCCGCTTCAACATAACATTGTCATATGTTCGCACCACACAATGGGTAAGAGATTGACCTGAAAACCTTCATTTATTTGTTTTTTTCTTTTGTATTGTTGCAATAGCTATGAATGTACAAATATGTTACACGAGAACAACGACGATGACGTTCCTATGAATTGAATGCTCCTCCTGCATGTATCATTAATTCATGTCTATCAGTCCGTATGCATATGTGTGTGAGTCGGTATAGGTATGTAAGGGCACATAGCTTTGAGTTGAACTCATTCAATATTTACCATTTGAATTTCCTGATGTATTATAGTCTCAGCGTAACCTGACTTTTTTACAAGCTATGCAGAAAAACAATATGTTTTATGTGTTTTTTATTGCTCATGCATTTCGTAGAATTCAATATGCGTTGATATGCTGCTATTTATATAGTGGATTGTATACGTAGAATAAGTTTATTTGCTTATAGCTATATATGTACAAAGGAATCATTTGATGCGTTTCGAGAATATTTGGAAATTGTGTAGATATGAACATATGAAGCAATTTATTTTTAAATGCTATCGGTATTTAGTAAGGTAATAGTACAAAATATGTGGGTACGCGCAACGTTGTGCTGGCACTATAGTCGGGACAAAGAGCAATTGGATTAAACCCGACTTGTCCTGTGTATTTCTATGGAAATGCACTATTAATGCAGACAGTTTTCCTTTGTTAATATACATGTTTAAGTCGAAAATCGACTTTATAAATGGACAGAATTTGCCACCGAATATAATATTGGCTTCAGTTGACTATTGGATGTTATTATCTTTACTCCGATTATCTCTGCAGTGTAAAAATTCTACTTTCATCATTTCAAAACATTAAAATTATTTACATTGCTTCCAGAAATTGCTACCGAATTATGTTTTTTTTCTGCAACATACAACAAAAAATCCATAACTGCATAAATTAAATGTAGTCATATCGTTAATAAATATATTTATATTCATTTAAAGGTCAGGTGTATGCAAATACATTAAGCGTTTCGTTCGATTTAATTACGAGTTACAAACAGTTATCAATTTACTGTATGCGTGTGTGTGTATAAAAAACGAGTTGTTAATTTATTTCATTTTATTATGCGCATTTTTATAAATGAATAAAATTCACTTATATGCTGGTAATCGACATGTTACTAAAAAGTTATGGAAAAAATAACCAATAATTGCTTTTTGGATTGAAGGGAAAAAAGTTTCTGAAAAAAATATAAATATTTTAAAGGTTTTCATTCGTCAATGCTTAAATTATGATTATGTATCAATTTCCCATGAGTGGAAAACATACGAAATACAATTTGTTACAGGCTGGTGAGAAAGTGTATACCTTATAGATAGCCCAGTAAGAGAATGCAAAGTAATCGATAATTCAGTGGATTTTTTTGTTGGCTTAAGTTACTTGGGATGATATGAAATTGTGTAAACTTTTAGTTGGAGAGAGGGAATAGGATTTCAAGTCGAGCGCAGTTCGATATCGAATTTAATGGAAAACCAAGAAATGAATTGTTATGTAAGGATTTACAGATGTAGCACAGAACTACTACAGTTAATAGTTTTGATTCTTATTGTCATGCAAGTAAAACAAAATATACACATCTTCTTCATCCTCAGGGTCATTATCAGGGCAACTGGAAATATGCAAATGCATGTTTTTTTAGAACGGGATATTAACAAATGGCTAAGGTATTTACATATTGTAATGGTCCTAAAAGTGTTTTGGGACCTATTTGTTTGAGCATATTTTAGCATTTTTTATCCATAAAGTCATATTTCAGCATATTTTGTTTTAAAGAGCATATTTAAAAAAACATCCTTTTTAAGCATATTTTCTGTTTTTTTAGGTCATATGTTTTAAAAAAATATCCCGTTTTAAGCATGTTATATGCTTTTTACATAAATTTTTTGTTTGTAAAAACAAGGAAGTCTTTGTAACTTTGTTTTTTCAAATGTAACAGCCAAATCTGCAAAGTTATTGCAGCAGATCGCAGATTTCAGGTGAAGCAGCATTTGGAAAGCGGCAAACATATTCAACTAAGTCATAGAAGTGAAAATAAGCAGACAAAACAATTGTTTTTGCCAAAATGTTCCGGTAGACTCTCAAAAGAACATGATTTCCAGGAAAAACTGTGCCGAGCTTTTGGGTCTGCTGACATGCCACTTTAACAAATGAGAAACCAAAATATAAAAACCCTATTTGAAGAATACACGGACTGCCAAGTGCCATCCGAAACAGTTCTTCGAACTAAACATTTAAAAAATGTATACATCGACTGCATGGACAATATACGAGCAAAACTAAAAAAATAAATTTATATGAATCTAAATAGATGCAACTATAGATTTAGCGGGCAGAAATGTGGCAAACGTTAAAGTCATGTGGGGCTTTTTTTATTTTGGTTTCGGAGCCTTATTTTGAAGCCTTACTTCATTGAGCCTTTCCATCCATGCGTACAACATGACATACATTAAGACAAGTAGAAGCAGTACCTGTTAACAGCTAGTTTTTCGTTTTTTCGAGTTTTTCGAGAGATGGCGCTGTCATCAAATCGCATATAAGTCCGTAATAGCATATATTTGCAAGTAGGATTCTTCTACGGATTTCAAGGATACGTTACCGATTATCGATGAGGAGGCCGAGGTAGATGAATTATCTACCACTTCGAAATTGAAGTTGACAATGTTCACCCAGCACCTGGAACGAGTAGAACCTTTGTCCGTTGAAACTAATAACTTCGTTTTGTCCTAGTTCACCATTAGATACATTTTCACTGATTCCTACCTTAGAAGGCTGCAGTCATATCATTTGGTTTGTCTACGTCATCAGCGTGTTAAAGCATGCACACGATAGGCTATCGCCTTGACTTAGGTCTTGTCTAGTATACAATGGCCTAAAAAGGTTCTTGCCAACTTTCACTGTAGACTTCATGTTAGTCAGTGTCATTCCGTAAAAGAAGTATCAGCTTCGTTGAAATACCTAACTCAGCTATGGTTTAGAATAATTTCTGCCGTATCGAGCTGTTGAAGGCTGCTTTATAGTCGACGAAAAGATTGTACGTGTTGATATGTTTCTCTTGTGTATTTTCCAGGATTTTCCGTAGTGTGAATATCTGGTCTGTTGTTGATTAGCCAGTTCGAAAGACACACTGATAAAGCCAGATTAGGTGGGATAACACTAGCTTTAGTCTTTTACATAACACACTGAACAGCTCCTTAAATGCGGTGGGTTAAAGGCTGATGCCGCGGCACATCGAAGTATTTTGATGATCTGGGCGTAGGCTTGCCAGATGGTCGGGAATAGGCGGGATTTTCCCGACTTCTCACGAGAATCCCGAGTCCCGAGTATTGAAGTAATTCAGAGGAAAATCCCGAATTTTTAATATTTACTACCCATACTTTGAATAATCAAAGAAACAACATATTAAAGAAGATACAAAAAAATACTTTTCTCTTATGTACTAGTTGTGTGCACTTAACATTTGTCCATTTAGCCATTTCCATGGGTATTAATCTCTTTTCCATCCCTAGCAATTGCCTATCATCTGATTTTACCACAGCTGTTCATAACATTACGACTTTCAAGAAAAGTAAATTTTTGGACAAATTGCAGCATTTAATCTAAAAGACTATCTATTGACTTGGAAGAAATTCCCAAAGTTCTACAAATATCAGATGCAGTGGACAATGACATATTGTACAGCGACTACTGCAGTCTTCAAGCTGTTTATGGAGAATTGCCCAAAGATATACTAAATGACAAAATATGGTCACTTGAATTTGTTTAAATTGATCTCATTTATATTTTTGTTACCGATAAGTAACGCTTATTGCGAAAAACTATTTAGTATTTTAAACAATTTATACACGAAAGATAGAAACAAGTGTCTTTTGATCTTATAAAGGCTGAACTAATCATAAGATTGAATATTGTTAAAGCTGTCAGGAATTCCAGTCATATTTAACAACTAATAATATTTCTTAATAAAAAATGTCAAAAAATATATAAAATGATCTTTACATTTGTCCCGACAAATCCCGTTTTTAAGTCTCGGTTTTCCCGACTTTTCGAATTCGACGCCTGGCAACCCTATCTGGGCGGCCAAAAATATTTTAATTGTTAATTAAGCTGAGAGTAACGTTTGAAACATAAGCAGTTGATTTTTAAAGTAAAAACAGTTATATTTTCATATATTGGACATTTAAAACGTAATATTTCCATATTTCTTTTTTATTCGCCGTCATCGCTAATTTCGTCGTTCACATCACTTTCAGCTGCTAGATTCGGTTGAGTTGAGAGCATCGTATCTATAGTTTCTGGCAGAAATGAAGAAAACTCTGTTTTATTTTTAGTTGTTGGTGCACTAAGAAGTGGATCTGAGCTCAAGGGAAGCCTATTTAGGATGTCCTGATTGCACGAATCTCTGGAGAATTTTTTTGCAAAATCCTGCCTGCAAGCTCGAAAATGTTTGTTTCGAGCCTCTGCTGCTTCTTCAGACAGTTGTCCTATAGGCAGTAACGCATTTTTATTATTTCCGATCCTTGTATGAGTACTTTATGTAGTGTACGTGTTATTGGGTGCCAAGGATACAATTGTACGTATTGTTGTGTAGTTGTTCTGTGACAACAAAAACAATTTAATGACAAATATCCCAGTAGCAAAGGCTTCCAAACGAAATTGCACAGGCGCATTGTTGTAAAAGACATTTTTTGTTATCTCTCCCAAATTATCATTTTTTTGCATAGGATTTCCTATTACTTCTTAGTAAACGGATCATAAGAAAAAGTTATGAATGTTGCTGCTATTTTTGAATGACGTTATTAGTGAGAATGTGAAAAAAAATCCCATATTTTGATTTTCTTAGGTATGAACTTTAATTAACGGTTTTTTGGCCATCCGCGCTTTTCCGCGGCAAAACTTTTCCGAACTTGTTAAATTAGGCCAAAAAGTGTTTATATCAGTCGCAAGACTTGCGGGATCTAATAGGATACCTAAACAAAAATCTCCAAAAAAATCAGCATTATTTTGGTCCTTACTTGCCGACCATTTAAAAAATTTGTAGGCAAAAATATTAAAGAAATATATAATATTTGAAGAATCCCATGCCAATAGATTCTGAATCCATCGCTATTTTGCACTTGGAAAAAATTAAACACTTTAAAATTAAGAAAAACTTAACACTTTCGTAAAATCGTAAAATCAATCATTGGGTTTGAACTTTTGTTTTTTTGGGTTTCTCGCAATTAAAGTAACTTGTAATTGTGGTTTTTCGTTACATGAAGTGTCCACTACTAGGGTGATCAATTATTCGGGTTTTTGCGAAAACCGGTTTTCGAATTATTCGAAAAATGGAATTTAAAAAAAACCGGTTGCTTTTTTTGAAATTCACAAAAAACCGGATAATCCGGTTTTCAAATGTATGCCAAATAACAAATTAAAACACAATTTTTGACAAAAAATTTCATTGAAAAATAACAGAAAATAATTCAAATATACTTAAAAAAAGTAAACTTTTAGTTTAATTATAATTACAATGCAGAACATTACTGAGATCAGTTTGGTATTTTAACAAAGACAAACAAAACATAACAATTCATTTGTAAATACTTGATTATATAAAAATATATTTAATTTAATCTTTAGTTTTCCCTAACATTTAAGAAATAAGATACAATTTAAGTGCTTGGGTGGATAACTATTTTTTTCTTTGATTTTTATAAAACTTGCCATTAAAAATGCCCTCTCACTGAATGTACCAGTTGGACTTATTGTATACAAGGCATTTAATAATCTGTCAAGGTTTACAGTCCTTTTGTCGCTCTTATTCATATATAAAAAATCTTCCAAAAGAAAATTTTTGGTAGAGTTTTTAATGGTAGTTTTAGGATTTTGAACGTTTTTTATAGCTTTATTTAGTTCTGTTTCTAAAGTATCTTCAGTGGCATCAACGATCATTTCGCCATTTAAATCTGTAAACGAATCTTGTTTTTCAGTAAATAATCGTGAATACAAAATGGGCGCAAACTATTTTGTTTAATTTTTACTTTAATTTTTAAAAAATGCGTCACTAATTGGGAGTTTACTCGTACTTAAATACAAAATGAGAGTATTCAGTATTTCAATACGTCTTTCTGATATACGTCTTTTTAAAATTTCATATAAATTTACTGATAATTGGTTTTGAACGTTTTGCTTTCGGGATCAAGTGTTCGCACAGTAACATTTATGTATTTTATGTAAGATATATCCGACCATTCATCGACCACAATAGAGATGCGCTGGTTTTTCTGCTTTAAGTAAATCAATTTTTTCTTTAACTTATCTTTTTTGGATAGATAGAAATCATATATTTTCTCCCATATTGTAGTCTGAGAAGCCGGCAGAAGCTGGAAAAAACATGTACGAGTACACATTTAATACAATTATGAATGAATTTAAATAAAAAGGATCAAACGCCAAAAAACCGAGATTCGACAAAAAAAAACCGGATTATTCGATATTCGAAAAACAGGGATTTAAAAAAAACCGACGGTTTTTATGAGTGAAAAAAACCGAGTAGCCGGTTTCTGAAAACCGAACTGATCACCCTAGTCCACTACATTTCCCAATCAATTTAACGGGTATATATTAAACTTGAGATTTGGGTGTTTGGTCGCCCAGATCATTAAAATACTTCTATGTGCGCGGGAGTTGGAGCACATACTTGGATCACATATTTTCAACACAGAACATACTACTACTTAGACTCCCTTGATCGGACATGCACTCGTTAAGCCAAACCGTGCGTGGGAGCTGGTGCATGCTCGTTATCTGCTCATGGCCTCCGGATTTGAAGAGCTCTGCCGGAATACCATTGCGACCGTCTGCTTTATTATTTTTCCGCCGCCATATCGCTCTTCTTACCTTGATTTGGCTTAATGGTGGGCAATCTAAGCCGTCGTTGGCAATTGGCGTGACACCCTCATGTGCGCTCTCTGCCGTAACCAGCAATTGGTGGAATCAATCTCTTCATATAAGCAGCACACTCTACGTATGTGTAACCAGATTTCAATCCTTGTACTTCCAGGAGTGGAGTCCTGTACCTGTCTGGCTGGCTCGATGGCTGGTAGGCACGATAACTCGAGTAAACCTTAACTGATCCGTATGAAAATTTAACAGTATTAATATTTTCCAAAACGAAGAATTGGGATTTTAAATGGGCAGAATAGCCCCACCCCTTCTGGTACATCCCATATAAAATTACCTATTTTTGGTTAATAAATATTTCTCCAATAACTTCCAAACGGACAATTGGAGGGTATTTGAATTTCGTCAGTATAATTACCTAATAATAGTTGACAAACCCATAAAAATCTAATACTTTGTCACGTCCTTCTGGTACCTCCCATACAAATTACCGATTTAACCCTCATGACATACATTTGTTTTTTTGTAAGTATCCTTAATTAGACCATATTTTGCGAAAGATGTTTGCTTATGAAGATTTAACTCAGGAATTAGTATGGTCTTTATCGAATGATGTGTTTTGGTACCTCCCATATAAAATGACCTTTTTTTGGAAAACTAATATTTCTTCCATAACTTCCAAACGGATAAGTGAAGGGTATTTTAATTTGGTAAGTTTTATAATATTGTAATAGTAGACAAATCCACAAAAAAACCGAAACCTTTGTCACGACCCTTCTGGTGCCTCCCATACAAATGACCGATTTTACCCTCATAGTTTTATAAATGTATCTGTTTTGAAAGTACACCGAATTCAAAAGAAAGAAAGATGTACGCTTATGAAAACTTGACTCTGGAATGAATATGAAAATGATCTATCCTTAGAAAAATATTATTTCTTCCATAACTTCCAAACGAAAAAATGGAGGATTTTTCAATTAGGTAATTTCAATAATTTTGTGTTTATTGAATGTTGATTTTCGAACCAAAATTGTACACGCTCTGTCCCTACTGGCATCTCCTATACCCCCTTGAGAATGTAGTACTTATAATATTGTGTATTTACTGGTGAAATCTTAGAAACCGGGGTTACCCCACACATAAGATGTTATGATTTCTTTTAATTTTTTGTGCTAATTAATAAGATAATTTTTCTTTGATTCTCAGTTGGATCAAATTGGTACCTTCAAAAAAAAAAATACAATATTCCCAGGGATATTGAATTTATCATTTTACATTTGTGGGCTGTAACCTTTTCTATAGTTTTACTATACGTCTCGTCTGGCCATACGACCGAATGTCGTTTGGGTAATAGTATTTATCAGTCAGTTCACCTGGCTAAAATTTCTGTACTGGTTTTTTCTTAAATAGCTGTCTCGCCTAATTGATCCTGTTCCTCAGACGCTATGTGACATTCTTCATCGTACCAAGATTTGGCTGAGCACCGTTTTTTTTATATCTAAACACGGTTGTTGTGGCGGTTTCCTCGGTCATTAACAGGATTGAACCGCGAGACAATCTGTCTGAGTCTCTGACAAATTACAGATCCACATCCCAATTGTTGCTTTTCCGCATGGCATCTGTTGTAGATGTCGCAACTATATTGCAAGCATTCCTATCCCGTCCATCTCAACTTCTGGATGGCGGAGTTGTTAGCCTTGTATTTTTTAAGGACATCCTCCAGTCGGATAATGGCACCTTCTCTATTGAGAGTCCGGACTTTCCAAGGGAATATCCTTAACTCACGGTCCATATAACGTTTGCGGTGGTCTTCACCTTTGGGGGGTTCCTTTTGGGTTGTTTTCTTCTTCGTGTATTCATAGCCAGTATAGGGCCTGTAGGCGAGTGGCTAGCCGAACCGTCACGGATCGTCGCTCACTATCTGCCGCAGCTTGTGATAAAAATATCACAAAACAACATTGCCCACATATCACCATATTGAGGTTGTGAGTGGGCTTGAGATACAAGTTTCACATTGCAACCCCAACGGCAAACGCGGTCATTATATAACTAAACACATACTCTACCATTGAACTGGAAGCTTATTCAGGTTTCCAACTTATCAATCCTATAAATTGCGACTAATCAACTATACTACAAATTGAAACAAATACTTTACATATAAAATTGTTCCACTGCTTAATTATACAACATTTTCCTGCTCAACCCGTCAAATGTTGACCTTCTCAACAATGTAAAAGTCTTATACGTGGCAACAATTCATGACTTTAATTTTTCAAGTGTTTTCAAATCCTAGGACTTCTCATGCCATCTATCATTGCAATTATCACTTCTAGTTGTTCTAATTAAAATATGATTTCTATAAAAGTTACAGTGCTTCAAAACTAAATCACATTTCCCCTAGAGAACCCCAATTATAGTAGTTTTGCCCCCTAAAAGTATTACTCAATTAAATGACTCCGCCAAAGTTACTCACTCGTAACTTTAGAACAAAAGTTTAAATTCAATTTGTCTGCAACTTTTTTTGTGTTTTTTGTGTCGGGCTGGCGATTGCAAAACTTTTCTAAAACTCACCCAACAACAGCTATGACTGTTCAGTCAGTGGTGGTGGCAGAGTCAGTCATTGACTTTAGAGATAAATTTTTCGGATTAGAGAGAAAACATTGAAAATCTATTTTATTGTGAATTGTTTATTATTGTTTTGGTTTATAGCGGTTGTTTTTTTTCCTTTTGGAGAGTATTAAATATTCATTGCATTGAAATACCGTTAATGCTGACTGCTCATGAGGTATTAGTGTAGGTGTGCTATTGTTGTTGTTGTTATTGTTGCCGCTTTGTTTATATCCTTTCGCTCATAAGCGGAAGTAACACTTTTGTTTTAACACATACCATCGATTCCAATAAATTTGCGTTTATGTTGTGTGTCGAGTTTTGCGAATTTTCGTTTTGTAGTACATGTAGTAGACAGTATTCGGATAAATATTGGGAAAGTGGGGTGAGAGCTGAAGTAGTTTGCCAAAAGTCTTTTAGAAATTTATCGAAATTTCTGGTATATTTACTGTTACAGTCGGAGAAATGATTATTGAGTTATGCTAAAATATGTTAAAGAGTGTATACAAAAATTAATACTTTAACAATATAACACAGCAACTTGATACTTACTATTATAATACATAAGGATCGTATCTGTACTGTTTTTCGCAGTACAGTACTGTTTTTCGACATCAAAAACTGGGTACTGCTTTTCTCCCTCAAAGTACTGTTTTCCGATACATAATAGAAATATAAACGGCGAACAGCGTATTCATGCAACAACATTGTTTACTTCAAAAATAAGTTCGAAGAAACACTAAAAATGTGTCAAGAGGATGATTTTTTATCCCCAG
Source organism: Muscina levida (assembly GCA_964034835.1). Lineage (NCBI taxonomy): Eukaryota > Metazoa > Arthropoda > Insecta > Diptera > Muscidae > Muscina > Muscina levida. Next base: position 135,109,363 of record OZ035880.1, read on the forward strand.
CTGTAGTAGCAGAAAAGCAAAAACTTATTGACAATGGATACAATTCGATTGAGATGGCTGCTTTACGCAGTGATTTTTTCGTAATTTTGCCTGCTTTGATTTGAATAACTTTATACTAATGGAATGAAGTCGAAGCCGTTATGAACAAGTTAAGGGAATACAATTTGTACAATGCCAATGAAAGTACTGTATATTTGCACACCCAATTTAGATATATCAAAAACGAGCGACAAAATTATGCAATGGAGAGAAGGCAATGTTTCGAATGAGGATCGGTGAGTGGAGATATTAATTCATCTCAATAACGCTGATTGCGAATTCAAAGAAATTGCCACGATCGTTGAATATATTTTATGTTTGTCAGGAACCTCATCATCATTGGAGCGAATCTTCTCTGCAGTGAACAAAACTTGGACGTCAGCCTAAACCCGATTACCGTAAAATGTAATATGAAGTACAAATGCGTTGATTTCTACAATTGCATCAAAACGAAGCTGGCATTGCTTATTCAAATTTCTTCAAACGACAAATACAAAACAACCACAAAAGTTGATTCTGGAAATGATTGTTAATTTGTTTTACATATTGAATAAAATATATATGCTATGTAAATATGTACTGCGAAAAGTACTGTTTTTCCAAATCGATGTACTGCTTTTTTAAAAAATTTCAGTGAAATGTACTGTTTTTGTCCAAAAAAAATATACGAGCGTTAATAATACATCAAAAATTCATGGTGGGAATTCTGGTGTTTTTTGTGGTGTGGTGGTTATAGTGTTAATTACAATATCTTAAAATTTGAAGTAGTCTCAAGGTTAACCAAGTCTTTGCAGGAATTCAAAAGATTAAGAAATAATCACACAATGATAGGAGAAGAACTTTAAAATAACATTAATATCTAAGCTGAAAAACATTAAGCAGATTAACTTTCAGTTTTCAGCGTTACATATATCGAACCTATCATGGTGATAATTACCATACCAGTTACTATGGCCAGTGCTGCAGTTACGCTGCTGCACCTTCAGTTGAATTGCTGAAACCCATATTTACTGTTATATATATCTTTAACCCATTTATTTGCTATCATACACACACATATACACCCCCAGTTGCTTGCGTCTACTCCTTCTTATGTCTGTGTATATTCACCATCATTCATATCTGATTGTTTTAATTTCATTGTAGTGGTACGCCGACAATTTCATGTGCACGTGGAAAACACCGAAGTCTTTTTGGGAAATTCAGCGTTGATTAAGTGCACCATACCGGACTATGTGCGTCCATATGTCAAGGTAGCCAGTTGGCAACGTGGCGAGGAGATACTGTTACCGGATCTGTCGGATGTTGGTGAGTACGGTTGATGTTGTTTTTGTTTGTCCAGTATATTCACACATGTAAACATATACATGCATGAAAACGGACATGATGTATATGTGTATGTGTGTGGGTGTGTAAGCGCACATAAATATTTTACATTTGATTGTGTCGCGCGCTGTAGATTTTCATATGTGTGTATTTATTTTGTATGTTTGTTTAGCTGTGTGCGTTTAAATCGAATCGGAATATGCACGGTACCGTGACATGACATAGTTTCCCGCGTACTATTTTACTTGTTTTTTTATTTTGGTTACCTTTTGGGTGTTTTTGTTGCTGTGAATCATATGTATATGTAAAAAATCTTTCTCTGAAGTAATATTGGTAATTATTGGACGGATTTGACGGTCTGGTCCATAAAAATAGTAATTTGTAAGTTTCGAAAAAAAGTTACCCAAAATGTTCAAATTATAATCAGTATGATTGATATTTAAATTCTTCTAACAAGTATTCGAATGTTTTGTTTGATTCGAAGCAATCAGTCTCTGCTTAAGTGTTATGAAAGCTGCACCACACACGCTTGTTTCGCATTCAACACAAAAACAGACAGAGAAACAATGTTCGGCGATTGTTGTTGCTCCGAAGCAGAGGGGAAGTCGGAAAATTCTACCAGGGAGATAAGGCAAGAATGCGTGGAAAAGTGTTACCCTCCTACAAGGACAGCGATGGCCAGCTAGTGACGGACCCCGATAACGATCTAAAGATATGAAGAGAACATTCAGCAAACTACTGGATTTGGTAACCACTCCAGAAGACCCCACACCAACCCATAACGACTAACTGTCCACCTCCGAGCCAGAGCGAGATACGTTTGACAATATCCCACATTAAAAATAACAAAGCAGCTGGAGCCGATGTTCTCTCTGCTGAATTGTTTAAGGCAGGTGGGGAGGAGCTGATTAGGAGCATGCATCAGCTCATGGAGAACGTGTGGCTAGAGGAGAACATGAGTGGGGAAGTGGAGTCTCAGTCTGTTGTGGCCCATATACAAGAAAGAAGATCATAGTGATTGTTAGAACTACCGTGGAATAAGCCTATTACCAATTGCGTACAAGATCCTTTCGAGCATATTGTGTAAACGTCTAAAGCCAGTTGTAGAAAACTAATCCTGGAAAAAACTTATAAAACGCAGAACGACACTTCCCAAAGCGACTACAAAGCTGCTTTCGACTATCCGAAAAGGAGTACGTTATATGAAGCCATGTCTGAGTTTGGTATTCCTGCAAAGCTAATTCGACTTTGCAGATGTACCTTGAAAAACAACAAATCCTCGGTTAAGATAGGTAAGGATCACTCTGAACCTTTTATTACGGAAAGAGCTCACAGGCAGGGTGATACGTTGTCCTGTAGACTATTTAATGTAGTGTCAACATGTGTGGCAGCATATTCCCCAAGAGCCACATGCCACTAGCCTATGCTGTTGATATAGACATCATTGGCCGAAATCTGCGGGATGTTACTGCAGTTTTCTCATCACTGGGAAAGGAGTCAGCAAAAATGTGCTGGTCAACGAGGACAAAATGATGATTTCGACTTACAAAGAGTCCTCTCGATCGGGACGCACCGTGAACTTTGAAAAGTATTGTTGTGAAGTAGTAGAAGAATTAACCTACCTCGGACCTTCCGTCAATACGAAAAATAGTGTCAGCCAAGAAATCAAGCGGAGAATAGTGCTCGCCAATAATTGTTTTAACGGACTGCGGCAGCATTTTAGTAACACCAGCTTATGTTGCAATACTAAGAAACATCTATACCAGGTGTCAATTTTACCCGTTCTGTTGTATGCTGCCGAATCGTGGGTGCTTACAACAACGGACATACAAACCCTGGGAGCATTCGAGAGAAAAGTACTCCGAAAAATATATGGACCTATCTGTGTCGACGGTGAGTGTCGCCATCGGATGAATCATGAGCTGTATGAGCTTTACCACGACATCGACGTGGCAAAAAGAGTCTTAATACAACGACTACGATGGCTGGGACATATTGCCAGGATGGATGTAAATGCTCCAGCAAGAAAGGTGTTTGAACCTGTAGAACGGCGCAGAGCAGGGAGACCCAAACTTCGTTGGAAGGACCAAGTGTATGGCGACGTGTCAACATCTGGTACATTTAACTGGAGAACGCACGCAGAATACCGAAGCGTGTGTAATTCTTTAATACTTCAGGCCTCTACTATATGAACCACGTTCGTAATTTGTAATGGACGACTTAAGTAAAGTAGTATTTTAACATAACTATGATATGTGTACAAATTCCTACGAAAGACAAAGACGAGGCCACATAAGATTTTGGCAGATTTTAATGATGAAATAGGAAGAGAAGATGCACTTGGTTCAGCAGGCAGAAGATTTAGTTTACACAGGAATACTTCGCAAGAAACGCGGTAGTCAGTGGAACCTGATTTCCGCATTAAAATATCCACTAGGCATCCTAGATATTCCTTGATCAAATGATTCGAAGCCAAGTCGATTTAATGTCAAAGCGCTCTCTCGAAGAACAAAGATACAACTTTACCAGAGACTGATCTTACCTATGTTGCTCTTCAGCGCAGAATCCTGACACAAGCGGATCAATCTAACATATCTAACTGGAAAACTTTGAGTGAAAAATATATTTGGACGCTTCGTTGTTAACGACCAGTACCGTCGTCCAAATAACTAGGAGCCGTATGAACTATACAGTGTCATCGACATAGTCGAGCGCATTCAAATAGACCGATTGTGCTGACTTGGACATGTTGTACGAATGGATGAAAATGTACCAGCGCGAAAAGTCTTCGGCAATAAATTTCGTTGGATTGACCAGGTGAAAGAGCTGTTATCTAAACTTGGTGTGACGAACTATTTTGGATCCCAAAATACCAAAGCGCTTGGATATCTTTTCTATGTGCGGCTACTGATGGATGAATTTCTGTTGCTGCTGCCAAATAGAAAAAAATAAGTAGTATATAAAAGTAATTACCTAGCCTAAAAGATACAAAAATAAAATAGCTGCCCAGCTAAATCAAAAACACTGCTCCCTTTTACAATGTATCTCACATAACATCTCACTTCTACGTAGATATATTTTGCCCATTGACTGCCGGAGATACCAACTCATTTTTGGTACAATGTGTTGGTTTTTTTTACCAACATACTGCAAATAGTTTTGTTGGTATGTTCGGGATATGTACTACATGTGTTTGTAAGCGGTATTTTTTCCTCCATTTATTCCGCCATACATTGTATGTGCCCCGCGTCTTTTTTTAAATGTGTGTGTTGGCGTTTTAGTCACTTGTATTGGAGTCGATTATATTTGTGTGAGTGGTCGCTGTTGAAACTATTGTTTGAGGTTGTTGCTTCTCACTTTTTCTTGTCGTTGCTGCGCGTTGGTATTGGAATGTGTCTGTCTGTGTTTATCCGTTTGTGAAAATTTATGTTTGCGCATTTTCTTTCCTTCCGGTGCGTACGTATGTTTTCATTCGCTACAACAGCAACAACATTCGTCGTGCTACATTTTACATTGCTTTACAGTGATGTACAAAACATATATGCAAATAAACGTATAAATGGATTGACTATACGGTCGGTAGAGATGTTAATAAAAACTTGGGATGACCATAAATCAGCTACGAAACATATGGGGGATAAATGAAAAGCAAAATGTAGAAGAGAATAAATTTCAACATATGGAGTGGGGATGGATTGGGGATCAAAGGTGATAGAAATGTGGGTCGAGCAATGGAATTTTGAGAGAGTTGTGCTGGTATTAGAGATTTGTTGATGATTACCTTAGTACTTTAATATAGAGAAATAATTGAATATTTCGCCAGCACCTCTGTGAACAAGTTGCAGATCATATGCGCTCATATATCCTCGTTATATTGGGAATGTCTAAAACTAACGTCTTTACATTAATTCCGTTTTTTATTATAACTAAATTTGTAATTAAAATATTATGACCAGTCTATTTTCTTTTGAGAGGTTCTTTAGAAAACCAAGTTCAAAGTTGTCTCGAACTAAATTCACTCAGCATGCTTTCGCTTAAGGAAGGTCAACTGAGACAGTTCGCCATTCTGTAGACAGTAAAATTAAGAACTACGACGATAATAAGGACTACGTTCTAGTCATTTTTCTAGACATCGATCCTTTAATAATATTTTACCTACAGCAATCTTAAAATCGTTACATGATCTGCGGGTTGCGGACATGAACTGTCTGAGCTAAATGAGGGGCGTTCACAATTTCTAGGAATTTTTGTAGTTGGCTCCGAAGCCCTGCTGAGATACCTAAAGGACTGTTCAGCAAATTTATAAATTGCAGAAACCGCAGGTATCACAAGGGTTTCACTAGCCTAAGTGTACTAGACATTGTGTTGTCTTGCAACCTGTTTAACATAAGCCAACCTAACCTAACTTTCAGAAATCAACTTCCATGCGAAAATAGTAATAAGGGATTCAAGTAATATCTCCAGCTTTTACTAAGAATAATGATATGAAAATTCACCCATATCTAAACTTAATGATATAGTGATTAATATCAAATTTTTTATTGAAAGTTCTTGGATCTCTATGATTTCTTCAGACTTAAATTTTCTTTGTATAACGGGGGTTTTATCTTACGCTGAGATAATTCGATAATTCCGGTTGTACAGATACAAAGTCCGACTTTACAGACTTATAGCCCGATTGTACAGGCTCGTAGCGCGGTTGTACAGGCTCAAGGTCCGATTGTACAGGCTTATAGCCCGATTGCACAGGCTCGTAGCCCGGTTGTACAGGCTCGTAGCCCTGTTGTACAGACTCAAGGTCCGATTGTACAGGCTTGTTGCCCGATTGTACAGTCTCGTAGCCCGGTTGTGCTTATTGTCCGATTGTACAGACCTACATCCCGGCTGTACAGGCTCGTAGCCCGGTTATACAGACTTACTGTCCGATTGTACAGGCCTATAGCCCGGTTGTACAGACTCAAGGTCCGATTGCACAGGCTTATAGCCCGATTGAATAGGCTGGTAGCCCGGTTGTACAGACTCAAGGTCCTATTTACAGGCTTACAGCCCAGTTGTAGAGACTCAAGGTCTGATTGCACACGCTTATAGCCCGATTGTACAGGCTCATAGCCCGGTTGTTCTTGACTTATTGTCTGATTGTACAGACTCATGGTCCGGTTGTACACACTTAAAGCCTGTTCAGCAAACTTTTTCGTGTAGGCAGACGAACGATAGCTACCCAGTTTTTATTTGTGTTTTCTTTCTCTTTTCGCTTGGGAGTAAAAGCTCATTTCACTCATTGTCCATCTTTCAATGTCCATTGTTGCCGATGTGTTGTTTTGGTCTTTTCAAAAGCTATTGCTATTGAAAAATACCAAGTTTTTGCAATATTGGGGCAACCCTGTCTTTAGTGAATACATCTGACTGCGGACACACAAACAAAACAAGCAAACAACAACTCAAAGGTGTAAAGACGCATTAATTAATGAAATCTATAATGATTTAAGTAAAAATTTAACTATACAGAAATCAGTAACATAGATCGATTCCACTAAACATCCCAAAAAAAAACAGTTGTCGTTTTTTAAAATCCACCATTTCCAAATTTCAATGTATATAAGTGTTTAAAATGTTCTAAGCTGCAAGAAAGAACATTCTTTTGCAAAAATACTTAATTTTAATAACAATAGTTCATTTTCTGTACAATGTTTCACCTCAACGATTGCTTATTTTTGATCGTCTAATATGACGTTTTGTTTCGCCCGTGTTTCAGTTTGTCGAACCAAAAATTTCCATCAATAAAAGCTCTTTTTTGTTTCACTCAATATAAAGAGTAAAAAAACCAAAAATGTCAATCGTTCGCCATTTGACGTACGAATGGTTGAAAAATAAGTTACAAAAAACACGCTATTAGTGTCCGTTTAACAAAGATGTTTGTCTTCGTACAATCCCAAAGGATCAAGGAGATCAGATAACATTCTTGACTTGGAGATCTATGTAGAAAAACGTATTCTGCTTATATTATGGGTGACATGAACTAAGTGAGAATTAGCTATGGGCACCACTACTTTGAAAGCCTTGCATGTGTTTGTGGACGGCAGCCCAATACAACCACAATATGAGTTTGTGTTGGTGAGTTACTCTCTTCCCTCTCTCACTGTAGAGAAGGGAATTGTTATATAGTTTTTCCATAACTATAAACAAAATTATGATATAAAAGTCCAGGAAATAATTAATAAATATTACTGCCGTGCGAGTGGCAACGCACATTAACATATTACAATTCATTTTACTGACAAATTGCATTCATTTTATTGCCGTGCTAACAACAAGCGTCGACACAACCGCGTCGGGCGAATGCTATAGCGAGACTGAATGCATTTGTTTATTTTCGTTTAATGGGTGTGAGAATACATGTGTGGCTCTCACGCTCATGTTGCCCATGTTGTTGTTTTTTGTTGTAACTTCTTCGTATCAATACGAATTCTTATGCTCTTGAAGCTCCCAGAGAGCTCCCTGCCCATAGCTGATTATGAACCTTTGCGCTGCTGACCGATGATGCTATTGTGTGGTGGTATTATATGCGAGGCGACAGTCTTTGCATTGCTGGTCGATGATGCTGTGTGTGTTGTGGGGTGGTATGATATGCTCTCTTTTAGCGCTCTCGTCGCAACCGTCTAACATGGTGCAGTGGAAGAGCATCTGGCTGACAATCGGAAGGTTGCGAGTTCGAATCCCGATGGAGTCGGTTTAAGATATATTTTGTCCCTCTTTTTAATTGTTCTATTCTAAGTGTTTTATTTTATTTTAAGTTTTTAAGTTATATTATTCTAAATATTTTATTTTAACCTTTGTCTATTATATTACTCTATTTATTATATATTATTATGTACGGACGAAATATTAATTTCGTCACATTACGTTAGTTCTACCAGCTGTATGCGTATTGCAAATATAACAATAACAACCTATCGCATTAAAAGGATACCTTTTACCACCAATTTTTATTTTTTGACTTCCATCTACATATCCTTAAAGAATCCATATTTTGCCTTCAAAAAATTCCATTAAAACTTTGTAAACTTTACATTTACATTATGTCGTCGTAGTATTTTACACGAAATTCCCTTTATCAAGTGTAACCTTCTGTGTGTCTCTCTGTCTGTATCTGTTTGCAACGCTTTTGTTCCATAAAAGGTTTCAACATCCGCCCATATCTTTTGTACAATGGACGTTGTGAAACTACAAGCGACCAACAAAAGTAAACAACAGTAAAACAACAACTACAACATAGACAAGGAACATGTGGAAATATTTGGACTGTCTGTTGAAAATGAATGTATGTCACATTGTACATTTGTATAACTGCACACAGGACATACAGTAGTGGGACCATTGAAGTTACAGAAGCCTCAAAGAAGAACTTGTCCTCACTGATCTTTCCTCATTATATCTGAAATAGAATGCCACATAATTTCCCTACACATTACCTCTGCAATGGCATTCCCTACCTATTGTCGTAGTTTTTACGATATAACTAACATTCATAACACTGTGGAAAATTTTTATCGTCATTGTCTGGGGATAATAAATTCCAAGTCAGGGATAAGGTACTAGGTCAGTATAGTAAAACCCCAAAATGGTTTGGCGTTCTCAGAAATTTTATACTTTTGCTCATATTGATGTTTTCGCTTAGAATAAAGAGAATAAAGTCTAAAATAATCAATTTTGGAGCCACATCTGCAATGAGTGTTGAACCCATTCACCGGGCCTTGATGATACCTTTTAAAATTACACATGGTAATTTAGGGTCTAAATCTTCCATTTCCATTACAAGCGCACTTTTATATGAGGCCTTCTACCCGACTCTTGTTAGAAGGGACTACAGATTCAAATTTTTGAAGGCAGAGAAAGGCCAGTTGTCAGATCTTCTCGGGAAGGTATATAATAATTGGCTTGGGATTCTATATAAGTCCTGCTGTAGCCGTTTTTCGGGTTACTATTTCACAGTTATGTTTTTCTTCGATTTATCTGGGCAATATATTGAACTACATACTTGACCTTTTTCTACAATCCCTGTTATCGACCCACCACTGTTGGTAATATAGTGATGTACAATACACTCACGTGAATGTAGTAGTGTGTTAAATAATTTCATAGCATTGTAGTTTGTTCAACTGTGTGCAATGAATGCCGAATGTCGGTCGCTTCACTGTCGCTGGTGTTGGTGCTGTCTCCGTACGTAGTACGAATGTGTTTCATAGTTGACATTTATTGGAAAATGTTTTCATGTCATCATGTGGGAATTTCCACTGTTGTCCACTGCTTTGTTACTTTGCCATGCATTCGCTTAACGTTTTCCCTGTGACATAGGAGTTATATTTTCCACTAGACCCATAGCAAGTTACAACAACTTTGCAGTTCATAGTTTTCCATTTTTGCAATTCATTTTATTTTGTTTATTTGCAGCTGCTTCGCTGCTTTTCTTTTATGCGCCCACAGAAAAATCCCCTAAGGATAGTGTCGAGATTTAGTGTTCGAGTAGATATGAGTATATTGATATTTGCTAAAGGAGCGAGTTGGAAATATTTAGATACACAGAGAATACACTCTAATGGGATAAGCTTAAACGAAAACTTTAGTTTGTTTTTTATCAAGAAAATGTTGATGGGATTGCGGACCTGCTGATCATGTGGCATTTGGGATATGGAGTGCGGCATTTGGGTTGCTGACTTTTGCGTATGTACGTAAATTTCCTGTCACCCTGTAAATAGATTTGTTAAATTGGTCTAAAACTGTAATGGGCATACACACATAATCACACGTTGCGCTTGTGTGTGAAGCAGAATAACTCGAAGTTGAACTTGATGTTCGATTGCCTTGAGAAATAATAAGAAACAAAACTGTTGCCAAATGACCATGATCGGACCCGGAGGAAAAGCTTATACTTTACGTGTGCCGACAGCGCCGAAACTTAATTATTGCTGTCCACCACGATTAATTTAATTTAGGGCCTATTCTAGGCCTAACCTACGGATAGGAGGGTATATATCATATCATATGTCCCAAAAGTGAAACACATAAAAGGAGTCACTTTAGATCCTAGGTTTCTTTGAACCAAATTCGATTCGTGACTGTTTTTAGACGTTTGATCCATGTCCATGTGTCTGTTAGTGTGTCCGGCTGGTACGTACGATAACTTTCGAAAGACGTAAACAATTGTTTTGAAACTTAGCGTGTGTTAATATTTACCCATAACTACCCACGGCATTGCATAAGGTCTACATAGACACAATAATATAAATAGATCCACCGTGATCGTGCCTAAATTCTTAATTTTGTTAAACTATTACAGGACAACGTTTTGGAAAAAAAATCGGAAGTCCAGCCGCGTCCCTTTCGGTACCTCCCCAAAATGTATATACTACTTGGAAATTTTATATTTTTACTGGGGGTAGGGTATATGTAAGTCGGTTATTGTTTATTATTGCCAATAGTTTTTTTTACAAGAGTTGTGAAATGTATTATGTGACAGCAGGTTAGGCGAATGACGTCATATCCACATTTACCACAATGTCTCGTCGGCGCCCTTTGCTGTGACTTATCCTCTATCATCACAAACCTTAATGTAAGAAAAGGTGGTTAAATTGTAAGGGCCGATGTTGAATGTGAACCACACCTAAACGTCAAGTTCTTTTCCGCATTTCATTTGACATTTATCAATTTCAGACTAACTCAATTTAAACCATTGAAAAATACACAATCGAGCAACGCGTAAAAGTTAGTTATTCAAGCTTATTATGAAAATGAGCGTTTAAAGCAAAATGCATAGCGTGGACTTCGTGATTTTTTTGGTCAATTAAATCGTCCAAATGGGCGTACAATCGGAAAAATCATTAAAATCCCGCAGGCATCTTTATCAACGGTATACGAAACAGCATGTGACTTTTATTAAAGACGAAACCCGTCGTGTTTGCTGCTGCCTTCCGCACGATCATCTCCATTATGAAGTTCAAATGATTGCATAACGCCTTGCCTAAAGCATAGCTTGGTACAAAGTTGCTCTGTCAGATTTTTGCTTACTTTCACTGAACTTCGTGTCGGTGAGTGCCATCCCCCAAAGTCGTATCAGCTTGGCGGGGATACCAAACTCAGTCATATCATCTTATAGTTTCTGTCATATCGGACTGTCGCATGCAGCTTTGTAAACGGGCAGGTGTCGATCTGCATTTCTTGGTTCTTCTTCAGGATTTGCAGCTTTGTAATCGATGAACAGATAGTAGGTGTCGATCTGCATTGCTTGGGTCTTCTTAAGTATATGTCGCAGTGTGAATATCTGGTCGGTTGTGGATTTGCCAGATCTAAGACCACGCAAATAAGGTTCAATCGGGTTCGCTAAGATGGGCCGTAGACTTTCATACTACACTCTCGACCAGACCCAGTATGCGATGAGTAAAAGGCTAATTCCGCGGTAGTTGGTGCACACACTTGGTTCACCCTTCTTAGGCATAGCCCATAAAACACTCAGATTACAATTATCGGGCTTGCATTCCGGGCTCATGTTTACAAGCTGGGGCATGTACAATGCCAGCTCATCCTGGCCGGCCTTTAAAACCTCTGCCAGCACTCTATTAGCTTCCACTTTACATATTATATATATATATGTATTCCTCTACCTCCCATTGGAGCATAGGGCGTCAACGATTCGTTAGCAATTTAGATTTCGGAAGATGTGGGTTGCTAACCCTCGTCTCCTAGATTGGTAATAGAGCTGCTATCTGCGCGTCCAATCCCACGATTCAACCATGCTTCAGCGGTTTAATGGTTGTAATGAATTCTAACTTTAGCTAACTTCTAAGCGGTTGCTTTGATGTCATTGCCCGGGAAAGACTTGATCTAAGACCGGAAGTAGTTAGCTGCTTGGACAGTACCACAAAGGAATCGATTCTGGTCACTCCCAAGTGAGTAACAATCAGTAACTTCCCACCTCTGGGCAAAGTCCCATCCCCCTTTACATTTTGAAGCCCTGCAATTGCCGTGCCGATCTGATTTGGCTCGGTGGTGGGCAATCTACTCCGTTGTCAATGAGTGACGTTATTTCCCCACTTATGGTGCCTTAGGGAACGATCTGAGTACAAAAGTGTCCCCTTCATAATCTCAGCACACTCTGCGTGCCCGTGACCAGATTTCCGTCTCTTTCCTTACTTGTAGGAATACTTACTTACTTACTTACTTAAGTGGCCAATTACAATTTACGAAACGTAGTTCATAAATTTGAGGCCTGAAGTAATAAAGAATTCCACACGCTTCGGTCTTCTGCGTGTGTTCTCCAGTTAGTCCTACCAGATGATGGCACATCGCCTACCACTTGGTCCTTCCAACGGAGTTTGGGTCTCCCTGCTCTGCGCCGTCCCTCAGGTTCGCCTTCAAACACCTTTCTCGCTGGAGCATTTACGTCCATCCTGGCAACATGTCCCAGCCATCGAAGTCGTTGGATTCTGACTCTTTTAGCTACGTCGATGTCGTGGTAAAGCTCATACAGCTCATGGTTCATCCGATGGCGAAACTGGCCTTCGACACAGATAGGTCCATATATTTTTCGGAGTACTTTTCTCTCGAATACTCCCAGGTTTTGTATGTCCGTTGTAGTAAGCACCCATGATTCGGCACCATACAACAGAACAGGTAAGATAAGCACCTGGTATAGCTGTTTCTTAGTATTCCGAGAGAAGGTGGTGTTACTAAAGTGCTGCCGAAGTCCGTAGAAACATCTATTGGCTAGCACTATTCTCCGTTTAATTTCTTGGCTAACATTATTCATCTTGTTGACGGAAGATCCGAGGTAGGTAAATTCGTCGACTACCTCAAAACAATAATTGTCAACGTTCACGGTGCGTCCCCATCGAGAGGACTCTTTGTTCGTCGAAATCATTATTTTTGTTTTGTCCTCGTTGACCGCTAAACCCATTTTTGCTGACTCCTTTTCTAGCGATGAGAAAACTGCAGTAACATCCCGCAGATTTCGGCCAATGATATCTATATCATCGGCGTAGGCTAGTGGCATGTGGCTTTTGTGAAATATGGTGCCAGACATGTTGATGCCAGCCTTTCTCATCACCTTCTCCATAACTATGTTAAATAGTGTACAGGACAGGCTATCGCCCTGCCTGAGACCTCTTTCCGTGTTGAATGGTTCAGACTGATCCTTACCAATCTTAACCGAGGATTTGGTGTTGTCTAAGGTACATTTGCAAAGTCGAATCAGCTTTGCAGGAATACCAAACTCAGACATGGCCTCATAAAGCCTATTCCTTATCGGAGAGTCGAAGGCAGCTTTGTAGTCGACAAAGAGGTGGTAGGTGTCGATCTGCTTTTCATGGGTTTTTTCCAGGATTTGTCGTAAGGTGAATATTTGATCCGTCGTAGATTTGCCAGGTCTAAAGCCGCACTGATATGGTCCAATTAGTTTTTCTACAATTGACTTGTAGGAATACCTGTTCGAAAACCTTTGCTTTTGATATATTGGTAGAACCTTCTGGCTTCATCTCTGTTCCTGTAATTTTTGATTTTCTGACTTCATCTTATCTTTCATATATGCTTTTTCCGCCTAAAACGCAGTTTCATCTCCTTTCTCTTCTCATTACAGCCGTCACAGCACGTGTTGCCCATGACTGCAGTGTTGCAGTATCCTTTTCCTCAGACAATACGCGATATTCCTTATCGTACCAGGGCTTGTCTGAGCATGGTTTTTTCATAACCCAGTACTGTCGTTGCGGTAGTGTTCATATAATTCGCAATATGTTGCCACTATGTGTCGGGAACATCTGAATTAGAGGAGTTTGTTTGAAGTAGTTGAGAGAGGTGGTTGGAGTAGGCATTGGCTATCTCGGTGATATTGAGCTTTGTGATGTCTAGCTTCCTTTGCGTTTTAAACACAACTTAATCAGGTGCATACCTTGGATCACTTCCTAGTTGGAAACGAATCCATATTTGCAACGCACATTACCCGTACGTACAAAAGCTTGAGACATGCCTTCAATTGATTAGCACGAGATCAATCTTATTTATTGTCTTTTATCAGGGGATATACAGGTTGCCTTGCAGACATTTTTTGTCGACGCGAAGCTAACCAGTCTGAATCCGTTATCAGAGATATTGTTGTGTAGCCTGAATAATCTGACTGGTGAATTAAGATCAACTTTCCTTCCAATTTTAGCATTAAGATCTCCCTGATCTCTACCGCGAGACCAGATATAGAAGTGTCTCCGACTATGAATTCGCATACAAATTCATGTCTAACTGCATGGCAGCTGTAAAAGATGTTACAGTTTTGTTTTAGTATGTATCCCTTTGCCGTCCATCGTATTTCCTGCATGGCGGTGATGTCAACCCTGTATTTATCGAGATCATTCGCCAGTAGGAAAGAGGCACCATCTCTGTAAAGAGTTCGGACATTCCAGGTGCATATCCTTAAACCATGATCCTTACAACGTTTGCGGGAATCGGCGACATTTGGGGGTTTTTTTGTCTTTCAGTTTCTTTGTGTTTTCTTAATAATTTGATCATTTGAGGAGATTAGCTTTTTAGGCCATCGCGCCTGATCTTAATTTCTTAAGGCTACCAAAGACACTAAGAGATCCATTGTGTTGAGCAACAGTAAACTAACTGCATCCTTCAGCACCTGAGCACCTTATATACTAATTTTATTTCATAATTACAGACATTACTTACGATAAATTAGCACATTAATATTTTTCCACGTGCAACCATGTAATCGTAATCATAAATTATTTGTATTTACTCATTCTTTCAGCTGGTCGCTATGTGGTTCTATCAGCATCCGGAGATTTATACATTCGTTCTGTACGCACAGAAGATAGTTTGGTTAAATATTCGTGTCTGGCAACCAACACTCTAAGTGGTGATAGGCAACGCAGTGAGCCTGTTACACTACAGGTCAAAGGTTAGTACTACTTGTAGTTCTAAACACTCTTATCACCCACATATACATATGGGTTTCTATGTAATTTTGTTAAATACTTTTGTTTTTTCTTTTTCCAGAGTTGAGCAAAAACTTGGCACCACGAACGACACAAAAGCCCGTCATGGACATTCATGTGGAACGAGGCAATGATGTGCACATGCCCTGTAATATTCAAGGCAATCCATTTCCTATATTCACGTAAGTTTTCTTCCATTGCGGTGGGTTATTATTTATCTTTATTTATAACCAGTTTCCCCCAGGGGGGGAGCGACTGGTGTTGTGCGAGGATTTTTATGATGTGTTAGGGCTTATTAATGTTTATTATATAAGTGTTGCCTTATTAAGTGGCATAAGTTATTAGCTGCTTAATTATAATTAAATGTAAATAACAAGGGTATAAATCCTTAGCGGTATGTGTTAGAGATTGTAGTGTTTTTAATGAGTCTTGTAAATCAGGGCGTATCATTAAGGCCGTTAGGCAGATATGTGAATAATAACAAGTGACCATGGCGAGAAATTTAACATGTAATTGTATTAAAAAAACTTCATTCGAAATAATACACATGTCTTGCTCCGTTCATACGTCATTGTTTGTGAATATAAAACAAACCATAAGGCATTGTAGTAGCGTTTCACTCACATAAAGCTGCATATCGCCGAGGTAGCCTAAGCCTATAGCAACAAACATCTTATTCATATTTTTTTAATATAATCAAAAAAGTTGCCACATTTTGAATGCGTTCCAAAACTTGTATCCTCTTTATCCCACACTACACTGTGGCACATAAAAATGGATGTTTCTATAACTAAATCCCATAAAATCGAATAGCTTAGGACAAAAAAAATCCCCTTCAGATATCTTATGAGTTTTAACATATTCAACACGAAATCAATAAACGATTCTTAGATATAATCTCTGACAGATTTACTTTATGAACAGCCTTATTGTGTAAATCCTTTTACGCCATTTCCATAGTTATGCCAGGCACGCGTTTCGGTTGCTCGAAGCCAACAACAACCATACGGCATTTCTTTGGTATGTGGGCTAATATAAGCTTCAACATATTCTACATGATTTCACATTCCCAGCAAGGGCAAACGGATGAATGTGTGTCGAGAGAGAATCAACGTGGGAGAGATACGGCGGCCATATCTCCTCGAAGATGGTTGGAATTCAACTTCCTTGTTTGTTTTTAATTTTACCGCTTATCAGTCGGTAACGTATTCCAGCCTCCCTTTGGTTGTGTGTGTGTCACTCTCTATCTCTCTCTCCCTCTCTAGGTGTGTACGTGTGGCCTGAGGAGTTTCACTTAATGTCTTTACTTCACCTCCTGAATCGCTGAATCGATATCATATCCTCTTTTAGGGTTAGTTAATACAGTTGAATGAGCGTTTATTCATAGAATTTTAATGAGCTTGTTTAGACAGTTCAATGGAGTCCTGCCTTTCTGGCATCTCCTGCTGAACAGCAACTGCAGCAGCAGCGACAACAATGTCAACATCAACAGCAACACCAACATTTCGTAATGACAAACATACGTTACAAATGAAACCTGTTTCAGATTTGTGTGGTTTGCTGCCAGGCAACTGTTGTAGGATGCTTAGTTTTATTTTGGAATTTAGAGAACTACGTTTATTTAGGTTGTGGGATATCACAAGATTTCGTTGAATTTGTGAATAGTGTAGTCGTAAATAAAGAATTGCGGTGCTTAATTGGAATTTTGTCTTCAATGAAGTGTTAAGACGAAAATATCCTTTTATTTATAGTTGTTCAGTTGTATAATAATATACAGACGAAATTGGAAGTCTTCCTTTTTTGTGACTATACATGTATAAGCTTACAAAAATAGCGAGGGTTTAGCGAGGGTTTAGAATAGGTAG
Source organism: Muscina levida (assembly GCA_964034835.1). Lineage (NCBI taxonomy): Eukaryota > Metazoa > Arthropoda > Insecta > Diptera > Muscidae > Muscina > Muscina levida. The sequence goes on from OZ035880.1 coordinate 135,126,572, forward strand.
ACAATTGTTTATCCCAGATACATTATTTGCCTTCATGTACTGCTTATACATATGAACAAACAAAAACAAAACATTTACGAAATTAAATTATTTTTATTTAAATGTCTTACTGAATCTAAGAAAGTTGTTAGATTTAACTAGCATTTGCCGCCACATACAGTGAATCGTTTCCATACAAGCCATGAAAAAGGTAGTAGTAATGGGATGTATAGACGTAAATAACTAAGGATGAAATGAGAAGAGCAAGGATATCGAAAAGTACAGGGATAGATCCAGAAAGCTCAACCAAAAGGTTTAAAGCAAAAAGGTTCTGGCCCCACATGTAAGGACAGATATGTAAATCTGGACACGGAAACTCAGAGTGTGTACCAAATATCAAAAAAACATTTTCGCTCTCTGCACGTTCCCGAAGGCAGCATAAGTGATCAAAATCTACCCGGAGTAGATTGTTCACCACCGAGCCAAAACAACATCAGCACGGCAATTGTGAGATATAATTACAATAAAGCTGCGGGTACCAATGGTCCGCCGGCAGATATTTTTAAGCCGTCCGCGATAAGTTGACATGAGTGTTCTATGTCCTGTGCTTAAGCAAGGCGATTTAAGTGTATGTACCATGTATTACGGGATCAGCCTATTACCCATTACATACTGAGTCTTTTTGGGTGTATTATATGTAAAACTAATGCCCACCTTAGCGAACCCGATTGACCCTTATCAGTATGGCTTCAGACCTGATTAATCCTCGACAGATCAGATATTCACGCTACCACAAATCCTGGAGAAGACCCAAGAAATGCAAATCGACACTTACCATCCGTTTAATGATTTCAAAGCTGCATACGACAGTCAAATACGACAAAAACTATTAGATGCTATGGCTGAGATTTGTATTACTGGAAAACTGATATGAGTGTGCGAGATGACACTGACCGACACCGAGTCTTCAGTAAAAATAATAAAAAATCTGACAAAGACATTTTCTACCAAGCAGGGCTTAAGACGAGGGGCTAGTCAGTCATGCGATCTGTTTAACATGCTAATGGAGACCATTATGCGGAAGGCTGCAGTAAACACGACTGTACTATCTATAATATAAAAATAAGTCGCTGAATGTGTTGCTAAGCGTAAAACTCGAGAACGGTTGGACCGATTTGGCTCAATTTTTTTTTCAGTTATTCGTAATTGCCAGGAGTAGGTTTTTACGAAAGAAAATTTTGGAAAACCTTCCGGAAAAGTCGAGAAATTGGAAAAATCGAAAATTGCTTTTTTGTATGGCATTTTGTGTGCAATTGTTACGAATGATCATTCGAATGGAAAAATAAAAAAAAATTGTTGGAAAACTCCGGAAAAATTCGAAAAATTTTAATACTATTTTTCGACGAAATTTAGCTTTTTGTCGTAAGATTTGATAGTTTTGAACGATGTAACTTGCGAAAAATTTCGGATAATTATTCCGAAATGACTTTCCGAATGTAATAATAGATAAATTCTCGGTGGAAAACTCGGAAAATTCTGAAAAATCCAAAAATTTGAATTTTTTTGGCAAAATTTTGCATTTCATCGCCTGATTTGAGGTAAATCTCAAATTAAATTTTTGTCGGTTTTCGAATAGAAAAATAGAAAATTTAAGTTGGAAAATTATGGAAAATGCCAAAAAAAATTTCGACAAAATTTTGCATCTTATCTTATGTTTTGGTAACTTTGAGCGATGTAAATGTGAAAAATTTCGAACAATTATGATTTTTCGAATGGAAAAATAGAAAAATTCTTGGTGGAAAACTCGGAAAATTCCAGAAAAAAATCGAAAGATTTGGATGCTTTCGACGAAGTTTTAAATTGGAAGTTTGTGGGATCAACCTCGAATTTCTCAGTTTTTCGCGTGTTGGCAAACTGTCTTCATTATTTGTTTTAGCGCCGGAAAACAAATCGAAAAACATTGTTTATCGGACCGTTCTACACTGATTTCGATTAAATTCAAATAACTCACATTTAAATTTGAACTATATGTGTTATAATATTACTCTGGAGCTTATATGAAGGCGTTAACTTGGAGCGAGACGAAGTTCGCCGAGTCAGAATTTGTATGGCAGAATAACGTTTGCGGGTCAGCTATCTTAAATAAAAGTCTCATGCTGCTCGCATATGCCGTTGTTAAAGGTATCACTGAGGGGTGTTAATGCAGCAGTCGACTGAAATGGGTCTGGTGATAAAGGAGGACAAAACTAAGTTATTTGTTTCAACGAACAAAGAGTCTACTCGTTTGGCACGCTGAGTGAAGCAGGAGCTGCAGAAAAGGCAGGATGAGTGCACAGAGTAGCTTCAAAGTAGAGGGGAAGCCCGAAAATTCTACCGGAGAGTTAAGGCGAGAATGCATGGAAAAGGGTTGTCCTGAAGATATCATTTCAGAAATTTACTGGATACGGTCGCCACTACAGAAGATCCCGCTCCAATCCATGACGACGGTATTAACTGTTCACCTCCGAGCCAGAGCGAGATACATGTGTCAATATCCCGTCTAATAACAACAAAGCGGCTGGAGCCGATGGTCTCCCTACTGAATTGTTTAAGGCAGGCGGGGTGGAGCTGAGTAGGAGCATGCATCGACTCACGGAGAACATCTGGTTAAACGAGAGCATGTCCGGGGATTGGAGTCTCAGCCTGTTATGTCCCATATATAAAAAAGAAGATCGGAGTGAATGTAAGAACTACCGTGGAATAAGCCTATTTCCAATTGCGTACAAAGCCTAAAGCCTATTGTAGAAAAACTAATTGGACCATATCAGTGCGGCTTAAGACCTGGTGAATATACGACGAATCAAATATTTACCTTACGACAAATCCTGAAAAAAATTCATGAAAAGCAGATCGACACCTACCACCTCTGTCGACTGCAAAGCTGCCTTCGACTCTCCGATAAGGAATAGGCTGTATGAGGCGAGGTCTGAGTTTGGTATTCCTGCAAAGCTGATTCGACTTTGCAGATGTTCCTTAGACAACCCCAAATCCTCCGTTAAGATTGGTAAAGATCAGTATGAACTATTCAACACGGAAAGAGGTCTCAGGCAGGGTGATAACCTGTCCTGTACACTATTTAATATAGTTATGGCGAAGGTGATGAAAAAGGTTGGTGTCAACATGTCTAGCACCATTTTCCACAAGAGCCACATGCCACTAGCATATGCCGATGATATAGACATCATTGACCGAAATCTGTGGGATGTTAATGCAGTTTTCTCTTTACTGGAAAACAGGGCGAGGACAAACCGAAAATAATGATTTCGCCGAACAAAGAGTCCTCTCGATGGGGATGCACGTTGACAATTATTTTTTTGAGGTAGTAGATGAGTTTACCTACCTCAGACCTCCCGTCAACAAGAAAAATAATGTCAGACAAGAAATTAAGCGGAGAATAGTGCTAGCCCATAGATGTTTTTACGGACGTCAGCAGGACTTTAGTAGCACCACCCTATCTCGAGATACGAAGAAACAGCTGCACCAGGTGTTAATTTTACCAGTTCTGTTGTATGCTGCCATATCGTGGGTGCTTACGACAACGGGAGTATTCGGGAGAAAAGTACTCCGAAAAATATATGGACATATCTGTGTCGACGGCGAGTTTCGCCATCGAATGAACCATGAGCTGTAAAAGCTTTACAGCGACATCGACGTAGCAAAAAGAGTTAGAATCCAACGACTTCGATGGCCGGCACATGTAGACAGAATGGATGTAAATGCGAACCTGAAGGACAGCGCAGAGCAGGGATACCTAAACTTCGTTGGAAGGACCAAGTGGTTGGCCACGTACCACCATCTGGTAGGACTACTTGAAGAATGCACGCAGAAGACCGAAGCGTGTGAAATTCTTTCAGGCCTCAAATTTATGAACCACGTTCGTAAATTGTAATGGGCCACATAGGTAAGCCTGATCTAATTGTATGGTCTGAACAACGACATCGACGTAGTCAACTCAAAGAGACCGATAGCACTGGCTGGACATGTTGAACTAATTAATGAAAATACTCCAAATGGGATTGACCAGAAATTCAGTGGATGGACTAGGTGAAAGAGCTGTTATAAAGACGTGGAATTCTTTCCTACGTGCGGATAATGATGGCTGAATTTCTGTTGCTGCTGCTTTGGACTTCACTTTCTTAATTATTCAAATAGTCTGATGAAACTTTCAATATGCCTAACAGTTACAGTTCTCAAGTTCATAGGGAAAAAAAGGAAGAAAGAGTCTAACAAATAATTTGAGCGACAGACCATCGTTAGTCTGTTCCCTATGGTTCTCAGTCTTATAGTTACATAAAACAATTACAATTGCTTTCTTGGAGTATTGTCACACTGATGTTTGAAAACATTGAATATTCCTTCGAATTTCGGATCTTTATTTAGTCGCTGACTTGAGGTTCTATTTAATTGCCATCTTAGAATTTAGAATCGCCATTTCTGATGAGTTTCCTGAAAAACTGAGGGTGATTGAAATAGTGCGTTTTTGACTTAAGATCGTGTGGCATGACTGCTGTTGACCAGTGTAATTCCATTATAGTTAGAACAAGCAACTATCATGCAGGATAATATTAGGCTCAAGCAAGGAACACATTTTATGTGTCAACACTGGGATTAGTCAAGCGAGCAATCAATGTCTGGTAAAAGTTCCTTACAAAATTTGAAATTGGGAATCGTCGTTAAACAGTAGATTCCGTTTGGGCAGGTCCCATTTAATGGAATAGTTGATATAAATCTATATTGAGTTAAAAGTTGAGAGTGGGTAGAAGATAAACTTCATATTTTTTATATTGTTTTAATTTAATATATAATCATCAAATTAGACTAATCTGTCTAAGCTAACACCATACATGCATTTACATTACTAGTATTACCTGCATCAATTGTATTTTAGTGATGATCAAGTACTCAATAACCACCTAGTATTCGATGCTATAAAAAAAATACATCAACATGTTAATTTCAGTTTAAGGCGTATACTCGGTACACCTTCAATCGACCGCCTGTCAGTTTATCATAGTGCAAAAATAATGAACATTTTAAGCCGTTTCTAATCAACGAAACTAATCAACTCCCATATAAATCTGCTGCTGCTTACTATGTAAAATCAAATTTGAAACTTAGTTGTTGTGTTGCTGGGGAGAGCCCCAAATTGTAGTCCAGCCATTTGGTAAAGCACAAATTTTCCATCATAGTCAACAATATAATAATCTGTTATAAATATTGATTTCCATTACACGTTTTAAAAGCTCCTCTCATGCACAAAGGCGTACATACATACATATATTTTGTAAGTGAAAACCCAATTTAAACATATCATAGCTCAATTACCATAAAAACATATTTTTTTCTTTCGCACACACACACCCACACACACACTTATAGAAACTTATCCATACCCATACAACCATTCGCAGTCATGGGAAGACTCATGATTTTCATGCTACAATGTCCTTTCTGCAAGTGGGTGTGTGTGTGTGTGTGTGTGAATGTGTTTTTTCACTCTTCGCATTTCTGGCTTTTCAGTTATTTTTTTTTGTTTGTGCCATCGTCATTTTCCACTTATTTCTACTTTGTTTTTGTTGTTTGTTGTAGATGGTATCGTGTATCGGATTCATCGGCCTTATATCCAATACCATCATCGCAGCGTGTAATATTATCCCGTACATTGTTGCTGATCAAAAATGCTGACGAACGTGATGCAGGCAAATGGGTAAGTACGAGAGTATGATAAAAAGTGAAGTGGTAAAAATGAATGAACCAAACTAACACTCCTGCCGCTAACTCCGGCAGCGCTGGTTGCTTGCCGGCAGTTCCACCAAATCCATTGGAACGAACAGAACATTACGACTTTTACGAGTTACGACTAAGATATATATATGCAAGAGTGTGGCTGAGTGAGTGGCCACGAATGGGGAGGGGAGTAAATGGGTTGTTGTAGCTGCCATCTACAAATGGCAATGTGCAGATGTTAGTGGAATGAACTGAACATGTGAAGTGGAGAGACAGTTTGGAGTGTTTTAAGCAAACACACAGAAGGAGGCAAAGCAGTAAAGTTGAATGGTAAAATAGCTTGGCAGACACTGCATCTGCGTGGTAAATGGAGATACTAAACGGGCAGGAAAAGTTACGCTAATCGGCGGATATCATTGTCAATTGCATTACATTCATTGCATTGAATGTAATGTAAACCAGTGTAATATTTTCAAAAAGTGACTATACAAACTTTGGAAAACTTTGAGTTTCACCCTGAAATCGTAAATATTTCTGGTATCAGATCACAGTATAAATATAAGATTTCCAAACTTATGGATGTTATAACAAAACACGACTTATAAAAGTCTGAACTTTTGGTTATAACATCGAAGTCCATTTAGTCACAGGTACTTAGATGAACGAGATTCAAAGAGGGACCATTGAATAATAACATACGGAATTCGGACACAGATTTTTTCGAAAATCTACTTAGACAAAAGTAACTTGTAAACGTTGCACAGTGGTCGATTTGCACCGAAAGGCGCGCATGGGGTATTGGTGGGCCCCAAAAAGCTTTGACGGCATCTTTACTTATCAAAACCCATGGATAGACATTGAAGGATCCTAGACCAAGGTTGGACGTCAATACGGAGACATTATCTAATAAGGTATATGGTCAATTCCACGGCAAAAATGTCTATTCAGATTAAAGATTCGAAGAATTTTTTCATGAACTTTTTTGTTTTTTTTTTTGGCGAAATTTGATCCAAAATTTCATAATATAAAAATGGTTCGAAATTATCAAGGGAAGCAAAATCCAGTTTTTTTTTTTTAATTTTTGAGGAAATTTCTGATCTTTGAAAAGCCGTCAAATTCAATAAGTTCAATTTGAACAATCAGAAAATGTTACGGGAATTTTTTTTTGTAAGGGTATTGTGTTTTTGAATATCATCATATTTGCAAAGAAGGTAAACCCCATGTTACTGTAATGGAAAACGCAATCCTTTTGAAAAGCGCCTTAATCAAAAGAAACTAGCTGTTTTCTTTGTGAAACATTATTTTACTTTAGAAATTATGAATATTCATATGTATAGTATCTCGCAAAATTTTAAATCATTTGAGGAATTTCTGTATAGTCATCCTTTTTCTTATTCCCATCTCCAACCTCATGTGTTTTGGTTCGAAGATTTCCTGTCTGTCGCTCTCAAACTACAAATGTATGGATCGGAAGTGATGAGGAATCGCTGCCATATATGTTCCAAATTTTCTTTTCTAGACATCTGTCTCTCGTAGTTCGTCCGAAAATTCTTAAAATCTTTGTTCCTGTGCTCAAAGGCGGCATAAGCCTAATTGGCCTAAACATGTAAAAAATATGAGTAATTGAAGAACTTGGAAAAATATTTATAGGTAGGAAGTAATGATATCCGCACCATGCAGCAACACTTTATGCATGGTGGGTGACATACTCCACCAACCATATATTTCTACGACAAACCTGGCAGTTTAGAGAGCGTAAAATCTGTATTTGTTTGGGTCGATCTCATCTGACATATTTATACACGCCAAAATGACAGCCAAGCGATGGAGTATATCTTTATCTTAACCTGTAATCTCTGATGATACTTCAATATCTGAAAAGATCTCCGGGCAGTGTTCCCATCATTTTAGGAACCAAAACCAATAAAAATGAGAGATTTGTGTTGTATGTGTAACACTGTGTTCAGCCTTTAAATCTTTGATATCTTCATTAATTGCAACTTGTTGCAAACAGAAGAAGTGACAAAGTATAACCAAAGGATCTACCTTTAAGATGAAAGTGCTTTCAGAGTGTTCCGCGATGTTCCAAAATAGTGGCACATGAAAATTGTCAAACGTGATTTTTCAGTCTTTGGCGAATACTTTCTGGGATTTTCGGGTTGCAAAATAAAAATCGACGTTCCAAACGGTGGAATTATCTTTGAGGAATGCTTATAGAAGTAGAAAAACAATCTAGAAGATCGAAAGTGACCCGTGACGTATTGTTTTTCATCCTTTTCGGTTTTGTGTGGTTTACCGAATTTACATTGGAAAAAAGCTTCCATTAAACATTCGACGGCAAATTACACTATGTCACAAAATTTCAAAAGTTTCTGTATCCGGGACTTTTAATAATAAATTTTAATGTAAAATTTCACGCTGAATTCAAATCTGTCTCAGATATGTGGAAAGTAGAACAGTTTTTGAGATATGGTCAAATTTCCATTTTTATTGTTTTGAAAAAAGGTAGGTCTACTAAAAAACGATAGCTGATTAAAATCCAATCATAAATGACAAAGTTATGGCACTTCTAAGTTAGATTTTTGTAAAAATTTTAATGATTTTTCAAGTTTTCGCTGCCTTTAATTAAGTTTTTTTCCGTGTTTCCGTAAAATTTGCTCTGGTTTCAGACTATTGCATGATAGAATAATATGTTACAAAAATGTTTTGCCCTTAATCATCAAAATCGGTTAAAAAATAAACGCTACATTCACAATTAAGTACACATACCTCTTCTTGAGGGTAGTAGTAATTGTTGTTTTGCTTGCCCTCCGAAACATAACTACATTTTTTGTTAAACAAGTCACATAGGAATACCTAAAAAAAAAAATTGGGTTATTTTCCCAAATGCTGCAAATGTGGAAATATTTTTTATCCGATTTTGATGACCAAGGGGAACAAATTTTTGTAACATATTATTCTATCATGCAAAAGTCTGAAACCGGATCAATTTTTACGGAAACACGGAAACAAACTTAATTAAAGGCAGCGAAAACCTGAAAAATCATCAAAATTTTTACAAAAATCCAATTTTGAAGTGCCATAACTTCGTCATTTATGATTGGATTTTATACAGCTATCGTTTTATTAAGAAATAATTTTATTATCTTTTATTTTCGTCACAGTTTAGTAAAATCGGTGAATTAAAGCTAGAGAAAATGGCATTTTATTAGACCTACCTTTTTTCAAAACACTAAAAATAGAAATTTGACCATATCTCAAAATCTGTTCTACTTTCCACATATTAGAGTTGATTTGAATTCAGCGTGAAATTTTACATAATGATCAACTATTTAGAAGCCGGGATCAAAAATTTGTTGCATTGTGTTATTATTTCAATTTATCGGCACTCTATCGGTCATGTAATCCGATTATCATACGATCATTGTTGGCAAATCTGCTCCGTTTCTTTGTAGATAACAAGGTTTGTGTCAATGGATTGTTGTGAGTTTTAACCTCCAAATTTCTCCAAAGATGGCGCCGGGTGGTTTTGTTGATTTATTTTATGAAGTTGATAAATCATTTCCTTGGTCATTTCGCAATCTGGATTTTTGTAGTGAAAGCATCTAGGATGAGTTTTGGAGAACTTAAAAGTATTTGAAAAGTAATTTCATCGATGTTGATTTTTAAGTGCCCCGGCCGGTAATCAAACCCGGCACCTTTGGACTGCTAATCTACGTCGCTTCCATTGAGCTATCGAAGGCCGTCTCTGTCATCTCAGTTTTGGCACCTTTTACCTTTTTCTAAAAGGTTTTTTGGCTTCACCTCCAGCCATATGCATTTGGATATCATCGCTTTATCTCTTTTCCTTCGTAGATGCCTTTTTTAATTGCATTTCGTCTCTCTCTTCTCTTCTTCTTATATCGTTCCACCGCAGCACGTGTTACGGTGATCATAGAATGCGCACTATGCTGCCAACGTGTGTCTGAAATATAACTATTAGAGGAGCTTGTTTGAAGTAGTAAAGAGAGTTGATTGGAGAAGGCACTGCAGCTTTGCGATGTCTAGCTTTCTTTGTGTTTGGTTATGAGTGTTTTTATCACTACTTAATCGCGTGCGTACAAATAGGGGGTGATATGAGTCTATATTTACACCACTCATTACATGGCAGTCCATAACGCTGGAGACATGACTTTCCTCGATTACTATGTGATCAATAATATTAATTATAAATGTCCTGTGTTTTGATCAGGGGATATACAGGTTACCGTGTGAATACTTTGTGTGGACATCTGATTTCATTTATTACCATGTTTCTTGCCCACGCTAAGCTAACCTGTTGCATTCGTTGTCGTATATGTATGTTGTTGTGTAGTGTGAATTTTCTGACTCCTAAAACAATATCATCTTCCTTTTGTTTTTTATTATTCAATTCTCCCACAAAAATTTGATTGTCACGGCCAGGGGCAGCAGTCATATTACTTCCCCAGGCGTTCATAAAAAACTTTTAGTGCCCTCGTACCATGTTTCGCCGGACCGCAGACACAAATTAACGTAATTTAAAACTATTTCGCGGATAGCGGCTATTCAGTCACGGTGGGACTAGATGTCTAAATCTACCACTAATGAACCCACATCCAAATTCGTGTATTTCTGCATGACAGCTTTAATCGATTTCACGTTTCTTTCGTCCGGTGCATTCCAGTGACATCCCTCGATTTTTCTGTACGACGATGTCAACCTTATACGTATAAAGGATATCCGCCAAATATTATAGAAACATCACCTCTGTGCACATTTCGGGAATTCCAGGTGCTTAGCCTCGATTTATGCTCTTTGTAACGTTTACAGGAAACGCCAACTATTGGAGGGTTTCATGTTTTTGCTTTTCTTTGCATTTTCTTAATAATTGGATTATTTCAGAAGTGTGGCTTTTTAGGCCTCCCCCATCCTTGTTTCTTCAGAAAATAATTTGAATCATCAGAGCTATGTACGAGAATGTAGTTCTTCATAATGGCCCTAGAGTTGAATCCTCAAGGCTCAAGAAGCCGTGGTCGACCCAAGAACACCTGGAGACGAACGATACTCCAAGAGCTGGGACAGTGCAATCTTGTATGGGCAGAAGCTAAAATAACAGTAGCAAATCGAGTAAGATGGAAGATGCTTTGTGGAAGCCATATGCTCCCAAGAGGGGTAATGAAAAAAAAACAGATGTCCAGAGCAATTGTCCGAAAAATACGTCATTTATCGGACTTTGTGAGCTGCTTGGTGACCTTCGCAGAGAGTTTTGGGGTTATTTTCAATTGAATAATGATCACTTAACTCAAATTAGAAAATCTCCCATCCTCGTTCCATCTTACGTTAAGGAACTTATATTATATTGTATTGTATTGTTTTTTTTTCTTATGTATGTTCGTAACTTTTCCTGCCGACACCGTACAATTCCTTTTGGTATGCAAAGAAACATCTGACTGCGGATACGTTTTTGGTTTTGTTACATTTCCATGGGATTGTTCATATTCTAAATTGATTTAAATTCAAGTAGATTTTTATGACAACAATGAGTATCATTGCAGTCATCATCATCATCATCATCTACATCAGTGGTAGCAACATCAGCATCGTCGTCATTTCGCTTCTGCTCTCCCTTGAAAGTCATCATGTTCGTCCTTTATGCCTTTTCACTTCGAGTGGAGACATAATGAAGAACAATTTAAATTTGCATAAATTCATTTCAAATTTATTTATCTTTTCCATTTTCATCTCAGCCGATCATTAAAGTCTCTTTATGTGCACTTTGTTAAACAAATTCGCTTCCTTCTTGTGCGTTTTCGCAAACGAGCATGTGGGAGCAATGCCAGTGATTGTTTGCCGAGCGATGAATTGCCACGTTGATGCTGATGATGACGGCGATAATGTCCTCTGAAGTACATACTACTGTTTGAGGAAGTAACAAATAGAGCTTCGATGTCGTGGTAAAACGTTAAGTAAAGAAATGCGATAGAAAAACTGTTTTGCGACATGTTTAGAATATTGTGTAGTGTGAGTAAGATTAGATCAAAGGGTGCTGGGGTGGGGTAATTTGAAGATTTTAGGGAAATTATGATGAAAAACGTATTGAGGAAGTAATTTTGCTGTAATAGGATTTCGATTAAATCAGTCTATGGGACGAAATTGTTGTTATCATATTTATTTCCTAATTTTTTTTATAAAATAACAATTTATGAAATGTCAAATTTAATGAATACCAATTTAAGGGAAATTGTTCATCATCTGGCACAGTCGTTGGAGAAAAGTGGATGAAACTTAAAATCGAAGCCTGGCAGTTTTGATAATATTTTAATTATGCAATTTTTGAAAAATAGTTGTGGAATTGGGAACATTCATCTATGGTGGATTATGAGCTTTATATGAAAATATTATATTCGATTCTCTATGAAAATAATTTATTCGTCCTATTGTTAAAAAGTTTGTAAGATATTATTTCAGTTCGTTTCTCGTCATATAGGCGGCGCTGCTAGTAGTCGAGTATGCCATCATTAGGCAATTAACTAACCAGAGCTTTTTAAAAATTTAATTTTAAGAATATTGACTTAACTCGGAATCGTCTCAATTCAGTGCAATGTACAAATGCACTATTCACCATCATCATTATTATGATATTAATAGTACGATTTCGAAAGACGAACTCCATTCACAATTATCACTACAAACTCAAAAGCCTTATATTGTTAAAATTCACTTTACACATTTATTAGTTGATTTTATAAATAATTTGTTATTAATTTTTTTTCTTAAATTCTCGAAAATCTTTAAGCTTTAAATATAAATCCTTACATTTAATGTCGGCTGAACAAAATAATTCACAAATGCTACTCCGGAATATAATGGATTATTTTACATTTTACTATATCCTGCTGCTTATATAAATGTTCATATATACTCATATTAAATTTTTAATACATAACAAATGTTACGAACACATTTGATATTATACTCATAGTTCCAAAAAAAAAAATGATTTATATTTTCTTTTGTTTTAGGTCTGTCAAGCATCAAATCAATTTGGTGAACAGCGGATTGAAATTCGTTTATTTGTCAATTCGTATGTATCTGTTCATATCCTACCACAAGTTCAAATTGTCAATTCGGGCGGAACGGCAATTTTCAATTGTTCGACAACGGGTTCAGCCATCGATAACATCGAGTGGCTGCACAATGGCAAGCCATTGCAGGAGGATAATGTCCTAACGACGGGCAGAGATAAGTGAGTATAGTAGATATGTATGTTATGTATATATATATTGTAGTTACATATAGCTTTTAAACTTGTAGTCTACACAAATGCATATAAATACATGTACGTATATAGTTAGACATATAAAGGGTTCTTGATTAGTGACGGCATGCTATGAACCACAGAGAGTTTGTTACAATTAAATAAGAATTTTTATTTGTATTATTGCTATAGGGCACTTTTTTACTGACATATGTGTATTTGCGATAGATCAACTCTCTTCATCATATAATTAATTTGAGGTTCTTTCGCGTCAATGTCTTTGATACCAAAAAAATAACATCACCTTCTCCATAACTATATTAAATAGTGTACCGGACAAACTTTCAATCTCTCTGAGACTTCTATCCGTATTGAATGATTCTAGAGGATCCTTACCAATCTTAGCCGACTTGATATTATCCTAAGTTAGTGATCCCTGCAAAGACTTATTAACTTTGTAGGAATACCAAACTCAGACATGGCATTGTAGAGTATATTCCTAATAGAAAAGTCGAAGGCTGCTCTGTGGTAGACAATGAGATGGTAGGTGTTGAACTGTTTTTCATAAGTATTCGCCAGAATAGGTCACAAAATGGATTTGATACTTCGTTGATTAACCAGTTCTAAAGCCTCACTGATAAGGTCCAATTAGTTTTTCTACAATTGCATACGGAGCATACGATCACCAAACGTACCTCGCTCTGACTCGGAGGTGAACAGTTTATATCACCGTTATGGATTGGAGCGAAGTACTTAGCCAGATTATTACAAGATTATTAAACGCATTGTCCAACGATATTCGTAACGACCAAACCAGCCATCGATCACATTAATAGTCGCAGCTATATTTAATGTTCATCGACTTTGAAAGGCGTTCGATACCCTAGTCCATACTGCAATTTGGAACGCCCTTCGCTGCAAGAGAATACCGAAAAAGCTCATAGAACTTATTAAGTCTTTGTACGAAAATGCTAATTGCGCTAAGGAGTATTATGGCGAAAGCCACATCCACCCCTAGAGGCACCACATGGCGCTTAAACGGTCGTCTAGCAGATGTAGACTTCGTAGACATTTGTTTGCTATCGCATAGTTTTGACGATATGTAGTCAAAACTAAATAAAATCGAAGCCGAAGCTGCACTTTGCTGTCTCAGTTTAAGCATTTCAAAAACGAAGGCTAAGAGAATCAACACCTCAAAAATTCTACAATTCACCTTGCAAGATCAACAGATCGAACACGTCCAATCTTTCTGCCACCTGTGTAGCATTGTAACAACAAGTAGGGAATCAAGAGAAGATGTAACGCCCAACTCAAACATGTTTGAAATTTCCCCCCAATTCTCTAGATTCACTAAAATTAACATATGCGTGAATTCAGTATCACTTTATGGGTGTGAGTCCTGGAATTCAAACCAATGCGATATAAATGTCTGTACAAGTATTCATCAATCGCTGCCTTCGTCACATACAGAAAGTTTTCTGTCTCAACACCATCACAAATGAACAGCTATGGGTAGGGTGGGGGCAAATACCTGTTAATACTTAAGTCCGAAAACGGAAACGGCGCTGGATTGGACATGTCATGCGAAGATCTCAAGGCGCATTACAAGAAACGCAACTGAGTGGATGCCACAAGGTAGCCACAGGAGAGGTTGGCCAAGGTCGATCAAAACATGGAACGGACTAAAGAACGTAGCAGCACATTAGCAAAAATGGAAAACTATTGTTTAGGAATTTATATATATTTGTATGCCTGCAATGGCAGTCAGAAGCTCTACGCTACAAATGCAACCTTCATTTCAATTTAACAGACAGGTCTCCTCTGTCGAAAACAAATAATAAATATAAACAAACACTCCAGCAGTAGGAACTCGACAAATAGCAAACATGTAATTTTCATAAACAATAGCATCTGTCTTACCTTCCCTTAAGAGTCCTTCCAACAGTCCGACTTGGAAAAGTGACTAGTGAACTGCTATGAGCAACAATTCTGAGTTCTGCTAAAAGGACCATCAACAGGCCTATTAACGGCAGGAAAAATTCTGCATGTCTATTTTTTGTTAGGTACATAGAAGTGCTCGCATCGTCCGACCCATAATGTCGATAGCCGCACTGATAAGATCCAATCAGGTTTTCAACAATTAGCTTTAGACGTTTACGCAGTATACTAGATAGAACCTTATACGCAATCGGAAAGAGGCTAATTCCATGTAGCTTATTCCATGGTAGTTTTTACACTCACTACGGTCACCTTTTTGTAAAAAGGACATAGCACCCTGAGTTTCCAATCCTCTGGCATGCTCTCCTAAAGCCAAATATGCTTAAAACAAGCTCATCTCAGCTCAATTCAGCTGGAAGATCATTAGCGCCAGCGGCTTAGTTGTTCTTTAGGCGGGATATGACAGTTTTTATCGCAGCTTGGCTCGAAGGGTGCACTCGATGTGCAGAAGTGGTCTTTCCATATTCTCAGTACCCTCTTGAAGTCAGTAACAAGATGACCGTCCTTTAGAGGAGGGGAGACCTGTTCCATGTGCCCTAGGGCGTTTCACCAAACGCGTTTTTTGCGATTTTTGCAACTCTTGAAGTGGAATATTAAGGCTTGTGATCTAAAAGAATTTCGAAAAAATTGTTGGATTTTTTGGAGATGGGTATGGGGTCGCTGAAATTGATTTTATCAAAAAAATTACGTTATGGAGAAAAAAATTGTATATTATTTATTTCTGGTGCTTTTTGTTCATACAACTAAACAATTCTTTTCTTATGGATCCGATCACACGACAAAAAAATTATTGGTGTGAAAAATTATTATATTATGGACCACTTTGATAGTCTTAAAAGTGAAAAATTAATTTTCCTAGATTTCAAACCTCGATAACTTGAAAAGTTCTCAACATTTTTTCAAGATGTAAAATGCGTTGGAAAGGTCTTTAAATTACCTTTCATTCGGTACATAGATTTATTTTTACTTGTTGGAAAAATATAAGAAAAAAATTGAAGTTTGAGAAATTATTTTTTATTTATCAAATTTTATGAAAATTAAAAGAATTTCATTATGTTTTGTTCTTGGTTAAGTAAAAAAAAACTTCTAAAATACATAGCTTTAATAAAAATATCAAAAATTCAATTCATCAATATATTTGTATTCCCATACAAAATCAAAAGATATTAAATAAACAAAATCAACATATTTAATAAACAAATTAAAATTAAAAAGTAATTTTGTATCTAAAATTACAATACATTAACCATTAAATGTGGAACAACTGTGGAAGTATTTTCAAATTGGTTTCTTAAGAGCTTTTTCAATGACATTCTTGTAAACATTAGGTATAATTTTTTTGATTGTTATCAACTCTAATCAATAAGTTTTGAAAATCAACCTCATTCGTTGTAATTTTCTTGTTATATATTGTAGCCGACGCCACGCCTCTTTCTGATAAATCATTCACAGCACATAGTTTTTCTAGTTTTTTCTTTGAAGAAACAAAATCATCATCATTTTCCCATAAAAGTGTATCTTTCGAAAAAAGGAAGTGGGCAATTTTAATTCATCAAAAACCCTTTTACTGTTTGAGGTTACAAAATTATGCATTATGAATTTTGTTACATTTTAAAAAGGGCCTATTTCAAATATTTTAAAATTCAAATAGTGCGAATTTAAAAATAAAAAATAATTTTTTTTGTCTATTTTTTATTTTTTTCAACATTTTTCACAAGTAAGATATAATCTTATATATACCAAAATAAAGGTATCTATATTATCTTTCTATATTATCTAATTTTGAAAACTTTTCAAGTTATTGTGGTTTGAAATCTAGGAAAAAATAATTTTTCACTTTTAAGACTATCAATATATCTATATATATAAAAATGAAATGGTCCACGTATGTCATAGCATTACGTGAGAACGGCTGGAGCGATTTGGCTGATTTTTTTTTTATTCGATTCGAAATTTTCCGTAGATTGTTTGTGTTGAAAAAAATCAAATCCAGGTGGCGCTAGGGTGGATTTATATCGAAAATTTGAATGCATGTACCAATTCAACTGAAATTTAGAATGAATATTCGTTTGATCATGAGAAAACATTTTATGTACAAATGGACCCGGTAGGTGGCGCTGGGGTCGGTTTACAATCAAAATTTTAACGAATGGGCCAATTTAACTGAAATTCAGAATCTATATTTGTTTGATCATCAGAGAAAATCGTATGTACAAATGAACCCGGTTGATGGCACTAGGGTGGATTTATATCGAAAATTTGAATGTATGTACCAATTTAACTGAAATTTAGTATTTATGTTTGTGGAACCTTGAGAAAAATTTATTTGTATAAATTGACCCGGTAGGTCGCTATGGTGGAATTATAATGAAATTTTTAACGAATTAAACAATTTGACCGAAATTTAGAATGTATATTTGTTTTATTATCAGAATTTTTTTTGTATATATGGACCCGCAGTTGATTTGGCTGGGGTTGAATTATTTCGAAAATTTGTATCGATTGTCTGATTTTATTTAAACCTAAAATATATGATTTTTTTGGCATAAGAAAATTTTGAATGTATGTTTGGAACCAGTTGCCGGTGTTACGCTTATGATACACTTAATTTTTGGATTTTCATTTAGTCACTTTTTTTAACATCTTAGTTATTAAGAAGTCTATATATACAAAAAAGGTGTACATTTTGATGTCACCACTAATTGTAAAAACGGTTGACTCTAATTGTCCCAAAATTTCAGTGAAAGTTGGGGATTGGCTGTAGATGGTCACCCAGACCGCAAAAAGGCTTAAAGAAGAATGACTAACTTTTATAATGGCGCACTTCCTACAGAATTAGAGAGCTTCACAAAGTGGTTTTTCCCATTTCGAAATTTTAGGGGACAATAACGAAAATCGGAATAACTGTTGATATCAACTAGACCATACGGTTAATGGGGTTGCTGAGCTTAATGAAGGCATTTATGGAAATTCGTACTCCTTAGGATAAAAAGGGACAATCACTCAGTACACTAACGCAGAAGTTATATGTTAGTCAATCGGCTTAAAAATGTGGTTTAAGAATATATGCCTATCAATAAGTAAGTTTTCATCACATCATGGACGACACTGCTGATCCGTTTTAGCAATTCTTATAATAATAATATATAGTCCGGGAAAACTTCGCCCTTTAAATTGAAATATTTTAGAGGTCAAAGAAATAAACCAATCGTTATTAGATTTCAACTACACTCAACATATTTTACAAAAATTTGGAGGCAGGACGAAGTCTGCCGGGCCAGCTAGTAATATAATAATTTTTCACACCAGTAATTTTTTTGTCGTAGGATCGGATCCTTACGAAGAGAATTGTTAGGTTGTATGAACAAAAAGAACCAGGAAAAAATAATATAAACATTTTTTCTCCATAACCTCATTTTTTTGATAAAATCAATTTCAGCGACCCCATGCCCATCTTCAAAAAATCCCAAAAAATTTTCGAAATTCTTTTAGATCACAAGCTTTAATATTCCGCTTCAAGAGTTGCAAAATTTTTTTTGTGAAACGCCCTAATGTGCCCTACCATTTATTTCATCTCTGTTCCTGTATTCTTTAATGCACACATTATTCTGCACCTTCCGCTCTTTTTTTCGCCTGATGAGTCGAGTCGCCTCCCGCCTTTTCTCCCTGTTCTTTTAATGAACAGCTCGCGTTGCCATTGGCTTAATAAACACCATCCTATATTGAACCACCGAAGTCCAACTACACCAGGTAGTGATTTTACCGGTCCTGCTGTAAGCCTTCCAATCTTGGGTGCTTACACAGGCAGATGCATCTCATCAGAATGTGTTTGAGAGAAAAATACTCCGCAAAATATATGGACCCATTTGCGTAAACGGCGTTCCTGTATTCGGATGAACCATGAGCTATACGACGACAATGATGTGGACACGCGAATCATAGTTCAACGATTACGCTGGCTAGGCCATGTCGTGAGAATGGATGAGGAAACTCCTTCGCAAAGGATATATTATCAAGACTTTGAAGAACGGCGCAAAAGAGGGAGACCGCGACTACCTTGGAAGGACCAGGTGGAGGAATCACTGACGCTGCTTTGTAGAACTGACTGGAGACGGTGCGCACAAGAACGAAGCAAATGGAAATCTCTTATCATTTCGGCCTCTGACTTAGATACTTAGACTTAGATACTAAGATATAAATAAATGTGTTGCCAAGTTGTTTTTAAGGCTAATAATAATCAAATAGAAGGGCTGCTGACAGATTTAAGAAGAGAAGGAATTATGTCTGCCGGATCTATTTTAACCCTTGGAAGAGGCCTAATTGCAGGTCTCATTTTAGAAGCGAGATGTGTATGTGTATTGAATTTTTTGTTAGTCGCAGTAAAGGGCTCACTATGGTCTGTATACATGACTGATAAAAGAAGGCGTACTTGAATGTCAACAAACTTTCTTTAAAGGCATGGTTACAGGCCTTTCTTTACAATGCCTTGGCATTTCCGCTGCTGGGCATGAGTGGTATTCAAATTGTCTCTCACCTCTTCCTGTACTCACGAACAGCTCGCGTTAACATTGGCTGCAGCATCTGTCTTTCACGTGGTATTAAGACATTCATCATCGTAGCAGGTATCGTAATGGGACGGCTTTGAGTACCCAAGAACGCTTCTCCCAGACCGTTCTGAGGAGTCGGCTATATATTGCAACTGTGTGATAGTATTTTCAGCGATTGGAGAATCCTGAAGCAGTTGAGTTACGAATGTTTTTCGCCTAGTACGTACCTTAGCCTAGTACGTACCTTAGCAGCAGTAAGGTAGTGATTGCAGTCTATGTTCCCAACCCTGATCATTTGTACGTCAAGAATGCTCGATGAGTGTTAATACATGTATGATTCCTAAGCATTTAATCTGGAGATAACCATGTTGTCTCAGTAATATTTCTATAGTCAAATCTAGTGCTGCCATATCAAATTTCTTGCGAGAAGTCAATCAGTCTGATGTCATTGTTGGACTTTTTAGTGTGCAAACTTAATTATACGATAGTTGGCTCAAATTCGGTCTCCCTGCCCATTTTAACACTAAAATCACCTAGTACAATCTTGATGTCTTGGATCATACACATTTTCTAGGCTCTCGTAAGACTCGTCTTTGCCCTCACCGCTTTTCTCTTCTGTCGGAGCATGGACACATATAAGTATTATGTGGAAAAGCCGCTTATGGTGGCAATTTGTTGACACACCTGATTGAAACGTGAAACTAGGTATCGTAATCTCTTGCCTACCACAAATGCATATCTAAACTCGTGTTTGTCCGCATGCCCACTGTAATAGATGTCGCACATCTTCTTACGCGAGCAGCTGTGTTTCGTCCACTGGATTTCCAATATAGCGGTTATGCGACCCGTGTATTTTTCCACAACTTCCGCCAGTTGGATAGAAGCAGATCATGTAAAGTGTTCTAACATTCCAGGTACATATCGTCGAATCATGGTCCTTTTTTTTTTCTAAATAAATATATTTTTTTTTAAAGAAACATCTATTACGGATTTTTCTTCAAAACCTTTGGGGAACATATTTGGTTTGACATGGAATGAGCGTTATGAAAAATGATTGTGACAAAGCCGAAGCCACCAAAGAAACTGTGGTAGTACTTAATTATATCAGAAAATATCAATTCCCTCATTCCAGTTAAATGCCAAATTCATCAAATTCCATGCAATGCAAAATGCTTCTCTCCAGAGTTTTGTTATAGCGAATACAAAAATCGTAACAAGTTTCTAGTAAGTTAAATGATTGCAATACTACTATATATGCAATAACCGCGCCATTTCTGTGTAGCATGATGTCGAAGTTGCATCGTTTCACAGTCGCATACGTACATTGTTACGTAGTTGCAAACTACCCACCCATATACCGCATGCTTGTACTATTACAAATACATATATGTATATGTCTTCATCATGCACTTCATTGGAATAATACGTATGTATATGTATTGTGTGTGTCTATGAATTCCTACTTCATATGTATGTAGCAATGACGGCATTGAACTCCAATTTTGTAAATTTTAATTTACAATTTGTTGACTAACTGTTTTTTGTTTTCTCATGTTTTTGTATTTTGGCTTGTCATAGGATTAAAGTCGGTTCGAACATTAAAAAAATGCAGACTAATAGAAAATTGTATTTCTCTATATGGTATAGGGGCTTATTTTTCCTTTTGTTTTGTATTATTTTTTACTTCACTGATGGTTAAGGCCATAGGGATGTCAGATTTTAGGGTTTTAAAAGTTTGTAATGATAATGGTTTCGATAATTACTAAAACAATTTTTACTAATGTCGTTATTTGGATAGAAGATACTAAAGTTGTTAATGTTAATGTTAAATATTTATATACTACTAGCTGGCCCGGCAGACTTCGTCCAGCCTCAAAATTTTTGTAAAATATGTTGAGTGTAGTTGAAATCTAAAAACGATTGGTTTGTTTTTTTGACCTCTAAAATATTTCAATTTAAAGGGCGAGGTTTTCCCGGACAAATTCTGTTATTCATATATCTTAAAGATTATTATATATTATTATATGAATTGCTAAAACGGATCAGCAGTGTCGTCCATGATGTGATGAAAACTTACTTATTGATAGGCATATATTCTAAAACCACATTTTTAAGTCGATTGACTGACATATAACTTTCTGCGCTGGTGTACTGGATGACGGTACCTTTCTATCCTAAGGAGTACGAATTTCCAAAAATGCATTCATTGGGCTCAGCAACCCTATTACCCGTATCGTCTGGGTGATATCAACAGTTATTCCTATTTTCGTTATTGTCCCCCAAAATATTGATATGGGGAAAAACACTTTGTGAAGCTCTCTAATTCAGTAGGAAGTGCGCCATTATAAAAGTTAGTCATTCATCTTTAAGCCTTTTTGCGGTCTGGGTGACCATCTACAGCCAATCCTTAACTTTCACTGAAATTTTGGGACAAATGGGGTCAACCGTTTTCACAATTAGTGGTGACATCAAAATGTACATCTTTTTTATATATATAGACTTCTGAACAACTGTGATGTTAAAAAAAGTGACTAAATGACATTCCAAAAATTAAGTGTATCATAAGCTAAACACCGGCAACTGGTTCCAAACATACATTCAAATTTTTCTCATGCCAAAAAAATCATATATTTTAAGTTTAAGTAAAATCGGACAATCGATATAAATTTTCTAAATAATTCAACCCCAGCCAAATCAACTGTAGGTCCATATATACAAAAAAAATTCTCATAATAAAACAAATATACATTAAAAATTTCAGTCAAATTGTTTAATTCGTTAAAATTTTCATTATAATTCCACCCTAGCGACACCTACCGGGTCAATTTATACAAACAATTTTTTCTCAAGGTTCCACAAACATAAATATTAATTTTCAGTTAAATTGGTACATGCATTAAAATTTTCGATATAAATCAACCCTAGCGCCATCTACCGAGTCCATTTGTACATACAATTTTTTCTGATGATCAAACAAACATAGATTCTGAATTTCAGTTAAATTGGACCATTCGTTAAAATTTTGATTCTAAACCGACCCCAGCGCCACCTACCGGGTCTATTTGTACATAAAATGTTTTCTCATGATCAAACGAATATCCATTCTAAATTTCAGTTGAATTGGTACATGCATTCAAATTTTCGATATAAATCCACCCTAGCGCCACCTGGATTTGATTTTTTTTAACACAAACAATCTACGGAAAATTTCGAATCGAATAAAAAAAAAATCAGCCAAATCGCTCCAGCCGTTCTCTAGTGATGGTATGACATACGTGGACCATTTCATTTTTATATATATAGATATGAATGGAAAACGAGTATTAGTAGATATGAAATGTCAAACTTATTACCGAAAGGAATAATGTGAGTGAAATTGCCTAAGAAAAATAAGAATTTAACTATACGAAAACATAGACCTGGAAGTATTTATAATATATCTCGACTCTGCCGACCGCAGAATGATGATAAGAATATTAGCCTAAAAATGTGCTGAAAATGCTTATTGCCAAAAGTAATAGATGTTCAACATGGCAGAGCTTAATGAATGACATATATTTCAAATACTCCAAAACATCATCAATCGTTCTAAATTCCTAGAAACATTATTTAAATTTAAATTAACATCTGTACATTGTCAAAAGATGAGTTTGAAGGAATTTTTTTGTATTCAGCAGCCAATTTTGGAACTCTGAAACAACATCGGCTCTGTTGTGGAAATGCAGTTTACTGCCTGGAGAATCCATAATTATATAAAAAGTTTGCAATTTGATTGCCTTAAATAAAATCTACAAAATAACATCTGTTTTCTTCAAGATCAACTTAAAATTTCCACTCGTTCGAATATCAAAAAATGCCTAGCATTTGTTACCTGCCCATATAGCGTATGAGTGATAGCACAGTATTATTATTCTCAACTCATACGCACCGTCGACCGTATTTTCCCTCATAATATTAACGTAAATTACATTTATAATCCCACATTGCGATCAAAAAAGAAATAATCAATCAATTTGCCCACACACTCGCATCACTACAATCATCCCTATTAATAGAATTTACTTTCTTTGTACATAATCTTTTTGTTATTCCATTTAGGCTTTTGGCAGAGCAAAAAAAACGGGCTATGTACACGCTTACCAAGGATTTGGCGAAAATGTGTTATATTATAGGGGTTTTCATGGCAACAAACGGCAGAAATCCTTTTTCCATTATTTTTGCTGACCTCGACACATCCCAATTATAACGTGAACACACAGAGAATGGGCAATGTATCCTTTTGATTTGTGGCAAACACATTTTTATGATGATTTAGGCAAAATAATAAGGCAAAAATGTGCACACAAACTGATTTTCGCAAACAAATTCATCAGTGTCGAAATATTTCGAACATGTACTCAGGAAAATCCCCCAAGAGCTGGGGCAGAGCCAACAACGTAAGGTGCCTACGATGCGATACATGTAAATTGAGTGTGGTAATGATGGCCATATTAGGGCAGCTAGAGCAGAAAACATATATACATATGCTATCTGTTCAATCCTTTTGCCAAAAATATACAACAAGCAGAAGAGGGAAACAAATCTTAGAATATGCAAACACAATAACTGTTATTAGGCAACTCAACAGATGTTAGGGGATATTTTCCTTATTTGTTGTCAGCTTTTGCTGAGCCTGATTTTTTGTTTTGTTGTCTGTTGCTACTTATTTGGAGGCTGTCCAGCATTACACATGTATACATGGGTAGAAAATCAAAATAACAAATCAAGCGTGAAGTTTTTATGCTTCACTAAAGAATTCCCAGCCAAAGGATGCTGCTTGCCCTTACACACAATCATACAAAATATTTGTATATGTCAACATTCTTGAGATAGCACACACACACACACATACTCAAGCAAATACTTATGTATAAATATGCATGCATATGTATTTTGCTATACAGCAATATCATCAGCATATGTAGATAACTGTATGGTGAATATGTATGTAAATGTGTTTGTATTGATTTTAAGCAGAAATTACATATGAAAGTTTGAGTGTGGGTTTGCATGCCTATGGTGGCCTTTATTGTATGTGTTAGCTAAGTGTGCTAATAAAAATAAATAAAAATTTCCATATGAATGAACAGCAAAACATTTGAAATAAGAAAGGTCTTCAGTATTCGATAAAGCAGCAATATTCATGATTTTACACAGGAGCACAGTGCTTAAAGCCGTCAGGTTTGTGAACGAAAGCAACACCGAACATTCAGGTCGTCGATAACAGCCATGGAATGTTGAACCATAAGAGATTGAAAGTATGAGATGGCTAAGGCTGTAGGCTTCTCATGTAAGCAGAGACATTTCATTCGCCGAAAGAAATATAGTATGATAAAGAAAACACCTGAATTAGAATAAGAATCGAAAAATGTTTTTTCCTTTTATTGTAGAAATTGAACAGTTAATTGACTGGATAAATTGGAGCAATAGCTTAAGTTTTCACTGACGGCTTAAATAACGGCTCCACGAAAAGCCCCCCAATGAAATAACGCCCAGGAAATAACCTAATGAAATAAACTCAAAAAAATGTAAATAACACCCAAAAACAGTAAATGTAATAACATCGAAAAATAAATGAAATAAACCCCAAAGCGAAAACAAAACCACCCCCAATATTTGGGAGCTATTTCATATGAAATAACACCCAATGATGAAAATGAAATAACCCCTAATGAAATAAACCCCATCAGCAACAAAAATGAAATTATGACCAAAATTCATAAAAGAGTAAGATTCACCAAGGATTTCATGAAGTCAATATGAACCAACAGCAAAGTCGCAAAATTATTGAAATGAATCGTGGATCGTAGATCGTTGTAACCCTGCATTATTTTTGCAGTTCGGAAGACAATTTGCCTTTTACGTTTGGGCTTTACACAACCACCTCCAAAGTTCGCAAGCAAATCAAACTCTCTGCTTTTATTGAACTCTTCCCTCCGAAGAACTCTTACAAATTAAAAAAAATTTCCATTCTTATATATCATTCTCAAAATGTAAAAATGTTCTGTGCATTTTGTTGATTTTTTATCCGTCAATATGAACAGGCTAAAAGTTTTCTTGTAAAAGGTCCATTTTTATATAATTATAACCCCTAAAAACTAACAGCTTTAATAATGAAATAATTCCCGAATAAAAAAAGTAATAACACCAAAATTATACACGATATGAAACAAGCCCCGAATTTAAAAAATTGGTTGGGTGTTATTTCGTTGGAGATTACTTCATAATTTGAAAACCCAACATGAGGAATGAAATAATTCCAAAAAAAAATTAAACGCGGCCCAAAAAAATTGGGAGTTTTTTCATATGAAATAACACCCAAAAATGTATGAAAAAAATTTGGGGAATATTGCATTTCTCGTTTGGGCGTTATTTCATTGGGGGGGGCTTTTCGTGGAGCCTTAAATAACAAGTGTAATGTAAATTTAATGGGATAAGAAATTTCCCTATGAACGCACAGATGACGGAAGATATATTACGAACATGATAGCAGCATTTATATGTCCTTTGGTAAAGTAGTCAATTTTGCCAACTAATAGCAAACAACGGAATTAATAGGACTTTGACCTCAACATAGCATATTTGGACTTAAAAAAAAAATATCAGCATTGTAGAAGGCCTATTGTTTATGAGATACACTCTGAAACTAAATTTGGACTTACTTACTTAGCTGGCGCTTCCTTGTAATCGTATATTGTAATTATATGCCGCACAATAAAAAAATTAAATATGCGCTTCTTCTCAGTATCCTGGTATTTCCATAAGAGTTTTGATCGGCCACGATTTCATTGTCGAAGACTTTTCGAGGTGGAGCATTTTCATCCATGCGTACATCATGACCCTGCCAACGCAACCGCTGTACCTCAATGCGTATGACCAATGTTCAGCTCATGATTCATACGATTTACGGAGTATTTTCCTCTCGTATATTCCCAGAACCGATTCATCCGCTGGTGTCATTACTTGGGATTCTGAACCATACATTGAGACAGGTTGAACCAGTTATTGTTGTTGTTTTTGTAACAGCTGGATGAAGTAGCTGGGGTATTAATTCTTCATACCGATTTTCAATTTATCGGCACTCGATCCGATTACACTGTAAGACAAATTTAAACTTTTGGCCTCACCCATGATCAAACTGACCAGATTCTGAAAATATAGCTCAAATAAAAATATACGTATCTTCCAGTTTTTCTAGATCAGCTCATTTAAGATTTTTACGACCAATTTAATTTTTAGAGGGAAGCTCCCATACAGCGACTACTTCCTGTTCGTACAACTCCACGAGTTGTTAACAGATTTTGATGAACTTTTTTTTAATGTTTTTCAAATGGTCAGGAGCGGGTTCTGACGAAGCCAAAAGTTAAAATTTGTCACAAATTTGTCACAAATTTAATTTGCCAACAGATTTTGATGAACTTTTTTAATATTTTTCAAATGGCCTGGAGCGGGTTCTGACAAAGCGCAAATTTAAAATTTGTTACAAAACAATTATCACAAAAATGAAAATAGCAATTTTTTCATGTGTAGGGTTGCTTAGTCATAAAACATATATACATAGGTATATGCTGGCTGAATACTGCTGGTCAGAACCAGCTCCTACCCATTTGAAAAGCATTCAAACATATTGTGACAATTTTAATTTTGGACAGTTTGTGTCAATTTTTATTTTTGACAAATTTTAAATTTTGGCTTCGTTAGAACCCGCTCCTGGACATTTGAAAAATATTTAAAAAAACCATCAAAATCTGTTGACAAATTAAATTTGTGACAAACCTAATTTGTGACAAATTTAAAATTTGGGCTTCGTCAGAACCCGCTCCAGGTCATTTGAAGAATATTACAAAAAAAGTTCATCAAAATCTGTTAACAACTCGCAGAGTTCTGCGGTCAGGAAGTAGTCGCTGTATGGGAGGTTCCCTTTAAATATTAAATTGCTCGTAAAAAACTTAAATGAGCTGATCTAGAAAAACTGGTAGATACGTACATTGTTTTTTGATCTATATTTTCAGAATCTGGTCAGTTTGACCATGGGTGAAAAATCGTGTCGTACAGTGTTATCATACGATCATTGTTGGCAACTTCGTTTCAATCCTTTGTTGATAACAAGTTTGTGTCAAGGGATTGTTGATGTTGTTATGAGTTTTGTTTACTGGAGAATTCGAAAGTATTTGAAAAGTAATTTTCCATCAATGTGGATTTGGCAAGAGCAACGGCGGGGAATAGATCCCGGCACCTTCTGAAGGTAGAACCAGTATCTGGTATCGCTGGATTTTCGTTCGTCGAGAGAGCACTGCTATTAAATTGCTTGCTTAGTCCGTAATTCGCACGTAGGACTCTTCACCGGATATCAAAACTGACGTTATTTGTGTTATTGTTGTCAGAGTCTAGGCGGATAAAATCAGCTACCACTTCGAAATTACAGTTTTCAATGTTCTCACAGCATTTCAAACGAGTAGATTCTTTGTTCGTTGAAACTAATAACTTCGTTTTGTCCTCGTTGACCGTTAGACCCATTTTAGCTGATTCCTTCCGTATACTGAGAAGACTGCAGTCACAGCTTTCACCCCGAAGTTTTTGGCCGATGATGTCTATATCATCAGCGTACATAAGTAACATATGGCTTTTGGCGAATATTGTACCACTCGTGGTTACTGCATCTATCCTTATTATCATCTCCATTACTGTACTGAAGTGTTCACACAATAGGCTGTCGCCTTTTCTTAGGCCTCGTCCGCTATATATTGGCTAAGTAAAGTCCTTGTAAATTTTTACAGAAGACTAAATATCAGTCAGGTTCATTCCGCCGTAGCATAGTGGTTAGAACACGCGACTACCATGCGGGAGATCGCAGGTTCAAACCTGGCTCCAGTCATCTTAAAAAAAAAAAAAATAAAATAAAATTTTCTTTCATTGTCGGCTCCCCTCGAATGTTGTTTGACAGCAACTTCGCAGTATTAAGCGTCGATTCAATCGTCGTGTCTAGTAAGAGCTTCTCAAAACAGTGACGTTCGCATTCGTCGATAAATAAGTAGGTGCCGTTAGTTGTGAATGTAAAAATAGAAAGCGTTTTAATTCACAACAACGCGAGAAGCTATCCCATACCTCATTCATGGGGTGCAAAGGGAAATTAAGTTTTAAGTTTTAAGTTCATTCCGCAAAGGCGTATCAAGTTCGCAGGTATGTCAAACTCAGCCATTGTTTCGAATAATTTCTACCATATCGGCCTGTCGAAGGCAGCAAATTCGATTCGTCTGAGCGTCGTTTTTGATATCCAAAAACGAAATGCGCAATATGCTGCCACTGAGTATCGAGGACGTCAGAAGTAGAGTGGTTGTGTCGTAGTAGTTGAAACAGTTGGCTGGAATAGGCTGTGGCTATCTCTAGGATTAACAGTTTCGCAATGTGCATCTTTCGTTAGCATTTCCATGACACTAGGTACATGCCTGTCATTAATTACCACATGATCAATGTGATTTTTGGTGTTTTGATCGGATGATAGCCAATTTGCCTTGTGAATATCTTTGTGCTGGAATCTGGTTCCACTAACTACTATATTCCTTCCTACTGCAAAGCTAACTAGCCTAAACCTGATGTCGGACGTATGAGTATGTAGGCTAAGTTAACCGATCGATGAACCAAGGACATCTTCCTCTCCCATTTTTGCATTAAAATCTCCCTGGATTGTTTAAATGTTGCGGCCAGGGGAGCGATCGTATGTTTTCTCTAGGCGCTCGTACAATGTATCTTTAATCAATCATCGTTATCTTCCGAAGGGGAATATGTACAAATCAGCGTGATGTACAAATGTTTCGCTTTGATGTGGATTGTGGCTATTAGGTCACAAGCAGAATTGTCTCTGGCCAATTACAAATCCGCACCTAAATTCTCGCTCTTTTCGGAATTTATACGCTGCGAACATTATCCCTGTCCCGTCCATCTCATCTCTAGGAAGGCGGTGATGTCAGCTTTTATTTTTTAAGGACATCCATCTTTATAAAAATTCCAAACGTTGCATATCCTTAAATCATGGTCATTCCTGAAGACGGGTGGCTAGCCCTATCATCAAGGTTCATCGCTCACTATCTGGTGCTGATTGTGATAGAAAAATATCACGAAACTACGTTGCCCAAGTGCCACCAAATTGGTTAACTTTTAACAATTGTTTAAAAACCGGGTCGTGGAACACGCGACTACCATGCTTATGAGCCGTGAGTCCATTCCTGGCTCCAGTCATCTACATTTTTCTTTCATTGCTGGCCCCCTCGATATTGTCGTCAGCAACTTCGCAGTACAGTGTCGAGTCAATTTGGAATGTCTAGTAAAAGCTTCTCAAACAATGACGTTCACATTCGTCGATAAACAACTAGGTGCCGTTTGTAGTGAATCTAAAATAGAAAGCGTGTTAATTCACAACAACGCGAGAAGCTAGCCCATACCTCATACGTGGTGTGCAACGAGAAATTAAGTTTTTTTCTTAACCAGTAAGAAAGTTTCAGTCTGCAAAACCGACTTACATATACCCTCACCTTCAGTAAAACTTTATCTTGTTAAAGCTTAAAAAATACGGAATTTCGGCAACATCGTGTCGAGTGTAACGATTTTACTACTCGATTTCTAAAGTGGGCGGAATGGTACATTTGTATGTGAGGTACCAGAAGGGGCGTGGCTAGATTTCCTGAATTTTTCTCCAAAACTTTATCCTACTTGAGTTTTACTAAATATATAATATGTGTACGATTGCTTTAGGTCTTTTAAGAATATAAATCGATTACTAAAATGGGCTATACCAGATGGGTATGGATGGGGCGTGGCTAGACTTCCAGTTTTTTTCTCCAAAAACTTATCTTGCTATAGCTTTACTAAATATAGTAAACCTATAGTATTTTAATACGGTAAGTAGTTTTTGCGAAAATTAACACGTTCAAAGTTCCAAATATTTGAAAAGTTATCGTAGTACCGGACAGCCAGACAGACAGGCGATCATGGCTCAAACGACTTTAAAAGTCATAAATAGAATTTGGTTAAAAGAAACCTAGGGCCTAAAGTGACTCCTTCTATGTGCTACACTTTTGGTTCGAATCAAATGATATATACCCTCCTACTCGTAGGGTGAGGATATAATAAGTTATTACAACGTTTTTAAGAACAAAGCGATTGTTTTTTTTTTAAAAATTTAAATAGCATGTTTGTACCCGACATTTTTAATGTAATTCGGACAGGAGGAGACCAAATGAGTCCTTATTCAAATTTTTTTAGAAAGTTTTTTTTTTACTCAGTTTTGTTTTAAGAGGGGTAGGGTTTTAAGCGCTTAAATCTGTTTTCCTCAAGCTATTATTGGGTTTTCGACAAAGTTGTTGTTAATATGTTAAGCTTATCCGAAAATAAAATTATAATATATATATAACCTCTTAAAACACTGCGCACTGCGCAAAAAAACCTTCAAATTTTTTCGGTCATGTAATTTTTTTCGACTACTAAAGTGTAATTTTAGTTTTTATCCTAATAGTAATTTGACTTTATTTAGATTTACTTATGAATTTACTTTCTTTTATATTATTCTGAAAACAATGTGCAATCGTTTGCTAACCACAGTGCGTCCTTATTTTCCTTTAAGCCGACAGCATAGAGTATCTTCTTATCACACTTTTTGTTTCCTTTGAAAACATCAACACTTTTTAACATTTTTTTTTCTTACACTTGTGCTATTTTCTCGCATTTTCTTACAGTTTACGCTTCTTGGCTAAATCTTCTTTGATGGTACAAAATGTGGGTCGTCGTGATCGTGGCGTCTATCAGTGTCTAGTGGAAAATCAGAAATCCAGTGCTCAAGCTATGGCCGAATTGAAATTGGGTGGTAAATATTTATCTACATACAACACAGACAGACAAATTATGTTTTATGACCCTTTGATGCATTGCCTGCCTCATCAGCTACTAATATTTTATGGGTACGTTTTCGCATTTTTCTTTTTTTTCATTTTGTCTACAATGTCCACAGATACTGTGCCGGAGTTGATTTATACATTTATCGAGCAGAATGTTCGTCCCGGTCCATTAATATCGCTTAAGTGCTCCGCCAGTGGTTCACCACCGCCGCAAGTAAGTCTCCATGGTATAAAGAAAAAAAAATCGTATTCTTTGCGTTGAACTTTTTGTTTAAGAATTAATTTTTTCTATCAATTGAGTTAAATTTGTTTGTTGTTCGCAATGCACTCGCATGGCCCAGGGAACCACATCTACATAGTAGGTGAAAAACGATTTCCCGTTTTTTTTTGCTGATTAAGTGGAAATGAAAGTTGTGGTCGTGGGTGTGTGTGTGCGTGCTTGTATTTTCAGCATAAAACACTCGTATATTTTATGGAAGTTTTATTTTTTAACTTTGCTCCTTTCCTGCAGTTTGCCTGGCTACTGGATTCACAGCCAATTATGGATGTTTCCTTGCATCATCGCTTTGCAATTGGGCAATTTGTCGATATGTCCGGCGATGTGATAAGTCATTTGAATATCTCTCATGTGCGGCCGGATGATGGCGGACTGTATAAATGTGTGGCCACCAATACAATGGGTAGTGTGGAACATTCGGCGCGTCTTAATGTTTATGGTAAGTTATAGTTTTTGTGTGAATATAAAAATTTACGATATAGGTATATTTTGGCATGTGAAATCGTATATGTGCTTCAACATAAGCAAAGGAAAAAAAGAGATAAATTACAATAAGAGTAACATTAAATTGCCATAACACATAATACAAGTGGTAACATAGTTTCTGCCAGAGTTCGAATAACATTTATCATTGCCATTACATTGCAAAAATACTTACACATAAAGCTACATTTTGTCCCTATACGGTCAGAGAGGTATGAACCCTTTCCATATCATCTGAAGAGAGTAGTAAATTCGACAGATTTTCGGTAATATATGTTTTTTTTTTTTGTATTCGTACTCGTAGCAGGTTTCGTTTGATTTCAAGTCGGTGTCTAGGTCGTTTAACATAATGTTACTTTCCTCCTGTACAAGTTGTTTTAAAACTGCTACTCTGACTATGATAGTTCACAATAAACAACGAATTATATTACAAAAATTTAAATCTAGACTTGAATTCCCTTGCATAAAACAAATTACTTCTCCTCTTCATGCTTAAATCATAACGGCCTCGTACTCCACCCTAACAATTCATTGTGCAAGGCGCAGAATATGCTGCAGGACCTAATAAAAATATATAAGACAATAAACTAGCGAAAGGAGGAAAATACACAAATAAAAAGGACAGCTCATAACAAGTCTCAAGTAACCATAGTTAATATTTGTTTACCAGCTCTATATTGATTTCGTCTTTTTTTTCCCAACATTTGCAATTTATTTTTATAATAAAAATTGACAGTGACAGTGATTGTTGTCTGTCTGTTTATGTGCTTATGCAGAGCTACAGCTGCAAACCGACGAAGACCCAACCAGGACTCCTCTCTTCGCACACCATACTTCCACTTACAAACTGCAACATCATAGTTACATCACCCCTCCCCCACCTTCACAATGCCTGTGTAGCTTGTAAGTTGTTGTTACCATCATGATAAGCTTGATTTTGTTTTTTAGCCTTCTCTCTTGTCTGTCAATGGGAAAACAACAAAATAATCGAACCTTTTAGCATTCAGGACATTGTTATCTAAGTCCATTGTTATTGCTTCAAAAGAGAATCATTATGGCATGAAGGGAAGACTTTACTGGTTTAGTATCACTCGGCTTTGATGGTGTGTGTGGACAGCAGGAAAGAAATGAAATCAAAAATAGAAAAAGAACTGATTTGTTGCCCTTGTTGTCAGTACGGCAACAGCAGCAGCAGCAGCAGTTGTTGTTGCTGTTGTTTTGCATAATAATTGTCAAGTAGGAATTCTCATATTGTAGAACTATAACTGTCCATACAAACTGATAGATAAAAAACACGGTGGCAAACAATGTAACAGACAGAGTACAATGAAACTGAACAATGTACAAATTATTGTCCCATAATGTTTAAGATTATTCCACGGGCATCTGGGGCCAGCTTATTAATACGGCCAATTACAAAGAGCAACACATTTTTGAAATTTGCAACTTTTACTACTCATTTTATCTCTTTTTAAATCACTGTCTGAATGTTTGTTATAGTTTTAGAACATATTAGATATTAGATGTCTTTAATGAAATTTTAAGATGAATTTTGTTGTAGAACATTTAAACTCTCTATCTCGACTCCTTACTTGTCCTTTTCGTCATTATTTCAAGAAAGTCAAGAAAGTGTCGAAAAATGGGACTTTAGAACATTAACATTTTCTAGAAAGATGTTGCTTAGAAATATATTGTGATTCTGTTCTAAGACAAAAAATCAATATCTTTAACTTTTCATGATTTCGGAAAACCGGAAAAACCAACCTGAAAAAAATCGGTTAAGCCGCAGTTATTCGAAAATCGATGTTATGTAAAATACAGGCTGGTTTTGTAAACTCTACACCAAACACACTTCCGCCGACTGCTTTTCAATGCTCGAATAAGCCGCAGTAACATCCTGCAATACACGACCAATGACATCTATATCATCGCCATACGTGAGCAGGTTGGTATCTGGTTGGTTGTGGGACCGGCCGTGGCATAGCGGTTAGAAATCATGGAAAAGGATTTGTCGTAGTGTGAATATCTGGTTGGTTATGGGACCGGCCGTGGCATAGTGGTTAGAACACGCGACTACTACGCGGGAGATCGCAGGTTCAAACATGGCTCCAGTCATCTTAAAAAAATATATTCTTTCATTGTCGGCTCCCCTCGAATGTTGTTGACAGCAACTTCGCAGTATTAAGTGTCGAGTCAATCGGCGTGTCTAGTAAGAGCTTCTCAAACAGTGACGTTCGCATTCGTCGATAAACAAGTAGGTGCCGTAAGTTGTGAATCTAAAAATAGAAAGCGTGTTAATTCACAACAATGAGAGAAGCTATCCCATACCTCATTCATGGGGTGCAAAGGAAAATTAAGTTTAAGTTTTTTGTGGATTTACCAGGTCTAAAGCCACACTGATAAGGTCAATTCAGGTTCGCCAGAATGGAGATTAGTCTCTTACATAACACACTAGACAGGACCTTGTATGCGATGGGTAAGAGGCTTATCCCGCGATAGTTGGTACACACACTTGGATCGCCTTTCTTAAGCACAGGACATAAAACACTCAGATTCCAATCATAGGGCAAGCATTCCTTGAGCCAAATCGTGTTTATGAGCTGATACATACATTTTGCCAGCTCATCGCCGCAGCTTTATTATTTTTAAGCCTTTCGATCGCCGTGCTTGTCTCGGTGGTGGACAATCTACTCTGTCGTCTATGATTTTTGTGATTTCGTCACTTATGCTGCCTTCGGGAACGAGTAGAGATCGAAAGTGTTCCCTCCATATTTGCAGCACACTCTGAGTGTCCCTGACAAGATTTCCATCTCTGTCCTTGCAGGTGTGGGTGTGAATCCCTGTTCCGAAATCTTTGATTTTAACCTCTTGGTAGAACTTGCGGGCTTCACCTCTATCCCTGCTTTTTCCGCCTGAACAGGCTTTTTATCTCCCTCCTCTTCTCATTATAACGCTCCGTCACCGCTCGCGTTGTCATTGGCTGCCGTTGTGCCTTGTATGCAACATCAGTTTCCCCAGACATTTCGCAAGATTCATTATCGTACCATGGCCTGTCTGAGCGTGGTTTTTCAGAACCCAGTACGATCGTTGCGGCAGTGGTCGTAAAATTCGCAATATGCTGCCACTGGGTATCGGGAACATCAGTATTAGGGAGGTTTGTTTGAAGTAGTTGAAAGAGTTGGTTGGAGTAGGCATTGACTATCTCGGTGGTATGCAGCTTTGTGATGTCTAACTTCCTTTGCGTTTGGTTACGGGTGGTTTTAGCACTACTTATTCGCGTGCTTACCTGGGCTGCAACTAGGTGGTGTTCCGAGTCAATGTTTTTCACCGTCCAAGACATGCACGTCTATAACGCTTGAGACATGCCTTCCATCGATTTCCACGTGATCAATCTGGTTTCTTGTCTTTTGATCAGGTGATATCCAAGTTGCCTGGTGGATATCTTTATACGGAAAACTTGTTCCAATCACTACCATGTTTTTTGCCGACGCGAAGCTAACCAGTCTGAATCCATTACCGGAGGTGTTGTTATGTAGACTGAATGTTCCTACTACTGAACCAATTTTAATATCATATGCAGGGCTGCGGCCACACATCGTAATTAATAAACAAGAAACATTTTAATGAATATTTAAAAAAAATATCCATGAAAGACATGGATATTTATGCTGTGATGCTTTCCAAACCCAATTTGTACTTTGTAAAGAACTGCTAAAGCATAAATACCCTTCGCTATTTGTAAATATGACTATACAACTATTTATTGGTGGAAGTCACGATCATTAATATTTGGCCAGGTGTTGCAGATTTTTTAATAAATTTAAGTTTCCGTCCGATCCTGCTTTTCTTAGAAATTAACTTCCGCTTAAATGATAGAAGCTTGCATACCAAATGTCAGCTCTAAAGCTCTTAAAATACTGCAGTAATAGTGGGGATCTGTCGTTTTCACAAATAATATCTTATGTCCCTTAGTTAAATCTTAACCGATTAATCATATTATTATTTTTTATATTTTTATTTTTTAGAATACCCTTATTTTTATTATTTTATACAAAAAGTGCAGTCTTTCGTGATTAAAACGCATATTTGTGTGTAAAAATCGGTTAACAAATAGTTAAGTTATTCAAGTTGTACGATTCATTTCGTATTTTTGCTCTTCTGAAAAAACGGGATTTTTGAGATAATCGGTTAACTGTGCAAACCACAGATATTATTTAAATGCTTTGGCATTTAAATTTCCTGGATCAATTTTAATGTTTAATTTGCATTTGTCTTCGTCTTACATCGGGCCATGTGCATAATTCAGCGTGATGAATAAGATTTATCCTGGATGCGGATTGTACTTTGTTGTTCTTTCACAGGATTCAATCACGGGACAAGGTGTTTATTTTTATATATATTGTGAACTACAAATCCACAATCGAAATATTGCTATTCAGTATGCCAGCTGTAATAGAATGCTTACATCTCTCGTGCATCTTTGTGATATCCATATCATCTCCTGGATGGCGGTGATGTCAGCCTTGTATTTGTCGTGGACATCCGTCAGTCGGATTTTTGAACATTTTTTGTCGGTTAGGTTTGGATAATTTAGTAGCCGCCTTTAGCACAGCTCACTTGCGTTGTATTATAGATCCAATTTTGATACCATTTTATATTCTTCCACCAATTTTTCCTACTATTTCCTATTTCGTGGCTCTAATAAAGGCGTGGATGTTACGCAGATCGCCTACTGATACACAGGTATTGTTCATGTGTCCGTTGACCAAACTATTCATATGTCAGGTCAGGAAAAGCAGACATTCTAGATACGTATCTTTATGTCGTGTGTTAATCTTTACAGACAATGCATTTAAATGATAAATTACAATATAATTTCTTATGGGTTAGTAAAAAAATAATTTTCAAAGCACTGGTATACAAATTGCTTTCAACTACACCCAAATGTTATTCATAGATTTTTGGTTTAATATACCAAAAACAGAAAATCTGCTCAACTTCAAATCTTTTACCATAACAAGAGTGCAGCAGTGCCTACATAACATATCCCTGCACTTGAGTGAAGACCTATTCAGTTTATTCATGTACTTTGACTATGCCATCTATGATCATTGTATCTACGAGTTTCGTTGTTATTCACTATGGCGACTGGGTATTTGTCGATACCCAGTGGTAGGCAACTACTACATGCCCTCTGCCCAAAGGACACTTGGTAGTATTGTGAGTTTGTGCCGACGACCGGCTGCCTGTTAGCCACACATTTTCATATCTCTGTATTTTCAATCACCAAGACTTTTCTCCGTAGTTTTTTTTTTCATTTCGAAACTTATTTCCTCTTTGTTTTATGTTTGTACATATTTTCATAGATGATGATTTTCAGTTATATTTTTTTTTCGTTGCGTATCTCTGTTTGCTTCTTTTGTGAATAAATCGAAATTTTCAATTTAAAATTTCTGATTTTTTTTCTGTTATTCGAATAATGAAACAGCAATGTCCAAAATACTCTAGACTAAAATCATCAACTATTTTACTTAAAGGTCAACAAATGTCAGGGGTAGAATTTGTGTAGGAAAGGAAATGGGACAATACAATGTTGTAATGAAAATTGTACAGGACAGAAATAAATTAAAAAAGAATCGAGAAACAAGAATTGTTGTTTGCTTCAAAAATAATTTTTTGCAATTGTTAATATTCTTCGAATGCAAATACTAGAGAACATTTGAGGGGGCAAGAGGAAATGATTTGGTTGACGTATGCTTGCGGTATCATATATATAAATCTGAATTATTGGGGGATAGTATTGTAGAGAACTTATAGAGTAAAGCCTTATAAGTAAAGCCTTATATGTTTATAGTCCAGGAAATTAGTCTTTGACTATTGGCTATGATTATGTTTCTTTCTAAAGAGATTCAAGTAAACTGTTACATGCCAAAGATTATTGCAAAAGTTCAACGATAGCTAATTACCACCTCAATACTAATATTTTTTTTACAATTCAATTCTTGACAACAGTACAATTTCACAAATTAAATTTTTTTAAAATTTTTATTCAAGTGCATTTCTAGTAAGAATAAAACATTAAATTGACATACACAAACATTGTCGTCTACGACAAACATCAGCAACTAGTCAATACAATTTTTAATTTTACAAACTACTGCTAACAAAAGTTAGTTAAATTTTAAACTTTGTAGCATTTTCTTTATCCATTTAAAGGAGTGGGTAGTAAAACTATCGAATTTAATTAAAAACTAACATAAAATTAATTGTATTTCTTGAAACAAATAAATGTTTTCCTCGGGACACAAGATCAAAAATAAACATAAAAACTAAAAGAAATGTTGTAAGGTTTCAATCCAAAAGACAAAAAGCTCAAATTCAAACAGCCGGAAAGGAACACATAAATACACATACATACGTGTGTGTGTGTGTGTGTGTACACAATGACTTACACAACTAAATGCAAATTGAAGTAAAAATAATGTAATTGGAATGACATACATACGTACATGTGTTTGGCTATACTAGGGTGATGCACAAGGTAGCGATAAAGTATAGTAGGCAGTCCATTTAATGAACACGTTAAGGATTTAAAAAAACAAATAAAGAAAACTTTTGCCCTAGTATATCGTTGGTATTTTAATTAAATTATAACTAAGTGCTAACAAAATGTTATTTCCCAGTGTGCCTCCGGATCCGTTTCGGACTCGTTCCTG
Source organism: Muscina levida (assembly GCA_964034835.1). Classification (NCBI taxonomy): domain Eukaryota; kingdom Metazoa; phylum Arthropoda; class Insecta; order Diptera; family Muscidae; genus Muscina; species Muscina levida. Next base: position 135,165,523 of record OZ035880.1, read on the forward strand.
ATCTGTTTCTACGGACATTTTATCCGAATCGGATTCCGTTTCTGATCCGACTCGGATCTCATTTCGTGTAAAACTCCTCTTGAAAAAACGATTTCGCTGATTCCGATTTTAAGAATTTTTCGGATCCGAAACGGGTTAGTTTCGGATCAGTAAAACACGGATTTCACTGATTCCGATTCGGATCAGATTTCACTGATTCCGTTTTTTAAGTCTTTTTCTGACCCGTTTCGGGTACGAGTCCGTATTTGTGCCCCTTGGGTTATAGCCATTAAGGTTGGCTACAAATGTTGCAAGACAGCACACTGTCTAGCACACTTAGGCTAATGAAGTCCATTTTGATTCCTGCAATTGTCCCAATTCTTCTTTTTTATAAATTTGCTGATTAGTCCTATAGGCATTTTCTGCAGACCTACGGTGCTTACTACATAGTTTCCGAATACCCTAGTTTTTGGTTCAGCTAATGCTGGGCAATCATATAGAAGGTGTTTCGTTGTTTCTTCATCCTTCTCCTAGCAGCATCTACAGAGAGTGGAGTTTCTATGGCCTAATCTTAGAACGTATTTTTCAACAAGACAACGTCCCGCGAGTGATCCTGTAACTGCGGATATTTTACATCTCGGCAAGTGAAGTAGTTGCTTAATCTTCTTTTTATTCACCTGCGACCAGTGAACCCTAACTTCTTCAAAAATCGGAATAAGTCTCCATTTATCATTGAATATATTATCGACACATTGCCTGAGGTGTAGACGGTAGGCAGAGATCGACTTACCGATGCTTTCTTTTACCGGTAGAATCTGTCCCGTATTACCATATGTCACTAACCCAACCGCTAATAACTTGCCGAAATGTTGCTGTGTTCCAGCACCCAGATGAGCCTGATATCAAAATCCTCAGCCATAACCCTTTTTGATGATAGACATTCCTTCACCGTCAGAGATGCACCAAACATGGCTTCCCTTTACTCCCCATGAATGAGGTATGGGATGGCTTCCCGCGTTTAATATATTTTTAGATTCACAGTTTGAGAAGCTTTTACTAGACATGCCGATTGACTCGACACTATACGGCAATGAAAAAACTGACTGATTGGAGATAGGAACCGAACCCTGGATCTCATGCAAGGTAGTCGCGTGTTCAAACCATCATGCCTATCCCAGCGTCAAGTATAGCAGAAATTTCCGCCGGAAACTTGCTGCAATGGTCTGGCAGATTGTATGAAATATTAATATTAAGGTCCCTTGAATGGATCCCATAGTCTACTATATCGTCCAACCATAATCTATTCGTAAAAAATCGGACATTAGTGGTATCCCATTCCAGCATTCCTATTCGGAATAAATGTCCTTAGATTAGTTATGTTTAATTGGTGTGGGATACAGTAGTCAATTTTTACGGGAATTGAGTTTATCCCGTTTAGTAGCTTAACATGTCCAGAATGCTCCGATAGCTTAGAGCCACACTCACTGATTTTTTCTAGAGATGCAGTGGCAGCCTATTCAGCCATGTTATCAGGATTCCAGATGTTTAGAATGACACTAAGTGCAATACCTGTGTTCATTACTCCACTTACACTAATCATTGTTGATCTTTGAATTTTTTTTCGTGGAATTCATCCACCAAAATACGATAACATAGAAAAGCATTGGACTACCTGGTGCTGTGGATTTATACACATAGTGACCTTCGCAGACAATCCCCAGTGCTTGCATATATAGTAGAAAAGAGCAACAGATGCCTTTGTGACCCTCTCCCCTATATTGGATTTTCAAGACAGTTTCCTATCGATGATAATCCCTAGATACTTGACTTGCTCTGTCAACTGCAATTTGACCCTATTAAGTGCAGATACTTCAAATTTTGGTGTTTTATATAGAAAATAGGATAAGGTTGGTTTTAAATGGGTTTAGTTATGGTCCGCTATTGGTGATCCGGTTTGATAGTTTATTAAGTAGGCTGATTGTATGAATACTAAGTAAATTGAAGTTTTTGCCCGTGTAGATGATGACAAGGTCAGCGAAGTAGACAAATACTTGGCATTCAGTCATCTCTAATTCTAGAAGCAGTTCATTGACTGAGGTTAACATTAGAAGTGGAGACAAAACTCCTCCATGTACCAGGACCTTATGTAACGTAGAAGTTACGTATCTAACTCTACTAAAATAAAGATGTGACTTTCTTTTTTATTAGGTCAGAATACCTTATATTAGTAGGCGATCTGCGGAACATCAATACTTTTATCAGAGCAACGAAATGGCTTAAGATTGACGTTGAGCAAACAGAGTACGAATAATTGGTGAAAATTTAAAATGGTATCACAACGGGACCTTCACTGTGAGCCAAATTAGCTATGCTGAAGGCGACTTTCAAATTAGCCTTACCTAACCTAACGTTCCTAGCAACTGTGACCCCTCCCCATTCAGCTCTGATGGTTATTTCCACCTAAAGCATCACTGGATTGTCAACTTCCAGATCATGTTATGATTTAAGGATTGCTGTAGCTAACAAAAAAGTTAAGGATCTCCTGATGTCTAGGAAAATCCCCAGATCGTACATCATATTCCCGAGAGAGCTTATTATTGTACTGACTATAGAGTGTAGATCTGTTTCAGGTCACCTTCGTTTATGGCTGCATTAAACAAGATTTTAATAGTTAATTCGGTGGAAGATTACTTCGAACAGTGATTTATAATAACATCTGTAATATTTTAACGATGAAAACCACTTTGATTTGCTTCTAAATTTTGACTCTCAACATAAGGCAGCCTCTGATCCACTTTTGATCCACTACAATAATTATTCCAACGCTAATATTATTCCATCAGGTCCGGGCGATTAATTGGGTTTAAAGCATTTGTTGATAAATTTCAGACTATTCCTGCTTACTATTAAGCGAATTGTATTTAAGTTAGGCAGACTTCCACCTGACAATTTTTGATTGATGACAAGCGTTCATGTTAATATAGGGAAAATGAGTGTCCAAGAGAATGCCGAGTGATGGAACGTGGACCCATCTCTTTGATTGTTGCTAGCTTTTGCATTATGGAAAAGTCGCTTAACGGGGGATCTTAGACCCCGAAGTTAATTACATTTGAAGGATTCATTAGGTGTGATTTTGCATGAATCTGCGAATTTTCCACTACCTCAGATTTATTAGCCGGAGTATTCGGATTGTAATCTGATAGTCCGTGTAGGCGCTTGCGACATTTACTCCAGTCTGTGTTTTTAAAATTTTATATATCTATGGACCGGCCGTGGCATGATGGTAAAAAACGCGACTATCATGCGGGACATCCCATGTTCAACTCCTGGCTCCAGTCATCTAAAAAATAATAAATGTTCTTTTATTGCCGGCCCCCTAGATGTTGTCATCAGCAACTTCGCAGTATAAGTGTCGAGTTAAACGGCATGTCTAGTAAAAGCTTCTTAAACAGTGATGTTCGCATTCGTCGATAATCAAGTAGGTGCCGTTTGTTATGAATCTCAAAATAGAAACCGTGTAAATTCACAACAACGCGAGAAGCTATCCCATACCTCACTTATGGGGTGCAAAGAGAAATTAAGTTTTAAGTATGATGAACTGTAAATATCTATGATCGGAAAAAGAGTGATCAGTCAATACCCTCCAAACGGACACAATTGCATTGTTGGTTTTAAGAAAAATTGTAAGGTTAGGACTTCCCTTCTAACCGATGTTATGAGGGTGGTTTCCTCGCCTCTGTTATAGATTGTCAAGGCATCAGTAATAGTGCAATCAGAAAAATAGACTCACGCGATAATTTATGTCGGTACTCGCCCATATTGTGCTTTGGCATTCGCACCTACAACGCCACTAGTGTTACATTAGTTTTGCCTACAACGTTTCCGACGCTCATCGCAGGGGGTGGCTCTATGTGCCATGTAGGATGAGACCAACCAGTTTACCCGATGGTCTCTTCCTATCGAGAGGCTGATGGCAGTAGAATCTCTATCATCAAAGATGTGAAGTAAACAAGTAAGAAAAATTTCAGTCGGTCGACTTCAGTAACAACATAAACTTTTGTTTCTCCAAAACGTGATCCTACTATAGCTTAACAAAATATTTAATTTGGGCACGATCGCATTGTGTGTATTGATATTAGTATTCGATTTCTAAATTGGGGCGGAATGGTGCAATTGTGTGAAAGGTACCAGAAGGGGCGTGGCTAGATTTCTAGGTCTTTTTTTTCAAAACTTTATCCAGGTATAGGTTTACTAAATACGAATTATGGGCACGATCGCGTTAGGTATGTCGATATTATTATTCGATTTATAGGAGTTACCTCAATAGGTGTGGCCATGTAGCCCATATGTAATCCCGTAAGTAGTTTTGGGAAAATATTAACCCATGCTATGTTAACCAGCCTGGAAAACCGAGAAACCGAGGGTGTTACACTTTTGGGTCGAAAAAAAGCTTTAAAGCCTACCAGGGCTTGAAAGGCCTACAGTTGTTTATCCATAGCACGACCGTCGACCGTTTATGGCTCTTGTATCAGGACAGCATCGGCTCCATCCTTTGCAAGATGGAGATTGAGGTTGGCAGATACTGACTTACTTATGTAGGTGAAGATTTATATTTTTAACACTCATCCCTGAGTATAACGATCATCTTAACTTCGTGATCGACTCATCCAGGAGACTGTCCCACTTCCATCTGCGTTAAGAGAACTGTTGTGTTGTGGTTTTACAATTTTTAACGGATGTACTTTTAGCTTGCCACTGCAAAGAGTGTCACCTTAGCCGATATGCTTCATTATGCTGCATCTACTGGAATATGACAAGCAGAATGTTCTCGTCAAATTCTTTACTACTGATGTGTTTGTCAGCCTTATCCTCGGGATATCACGACTTAGTCTCACTGAAGCCGAATTTGGCCGTTTGACACCTGCAGGTATTTTAGGGTCTCCTAGTTTAGAATCTATCTATCCTAGTTTAGAATCCTTAACTTTGACAAATATCCAATCCCTTGCGAGTTTGTCTATCCAAAGCTTTAATATTGTCACAGTATTTCCTAACGACATCCACATGTTGCCAGGATGAAGCAAAAGTGTTATACGTCACCTCAATTTTCAGATTTGATGAAGTTAAAATGCTTTGGAATGGTGCTATATTCTTCATAAAAACTATTTCTATACATTTTTATTTTCTAAAAGTCACATTTTGTCATTCCTATGTAGTACTAAGTATCAAGTTTGAACAAGTCAACTCTGTTGTTTTAATATACTATTAACTCAACCGATTTTGAATCACCCTAATGTACATAAGCCGATATGCAAAAATGTAACACTAATAATAGACTAACAAATGACAACATGTTTCATTAGAAGGAATTATTTGTAAATGTAAATGATTGCGACTAAATATTGCAATGTACATGAGATAGATTAAAAGAAAGGTGTATGTCTGCGTATATACATATACATATGTATTTGTATTTACTTTTCCATACAAATTTGCATCTAAACTATTGATTATTTAAAAAAATTGTGTACGACTGTATGAATAACTTTTTAAATTAAATACTTGCAGAATTGTTATTAAAGTGCGATATAATTATATTTTTTTTTTAAATTTTACAGTTTATAAAGTAAGACTGCATATTTTAGAAGTTTTAATTGAATAATTTGTTTTCGGGCTTAATTTTATGGATATAGTAGCAGAAGGCAAGTAAAAGCAAACCATACATACATATTCTTAACTATTCAATGCAACTTTATCCATTGAGGAAACAAAAAAAGTTAGGAATACAATTTGAAATCAATGAAAACCTGATGTTTTTTTCTTCTATCATGCGTTTTCTTTCATCGACGCCTTCCTCGATGTTGTTGGCAGCAGCTTCTTAGTATGGTGTCGAGTCAATCGGCATGTCATATTACTAGGTTCTCAAACAGTGACGTTCACATTCGTCTATAAACAAGTAGGTGCCGTTTGTTGTGAGTCTAAATAGAAAGTGTGTTCATTCACAATAACGCGAGTGTTTCATGGAGTGTAAAGGGAAATTAAGTTTTTAGTGTTTACTAATTATTTGCCAAAAAGTGTCAAATTATTGAGTTTACTTTTTAAGAGTTCCACTTAAATCTTTATTGTTGGAAATACTTATTAACCATAAATACCAGTGCTCAATTTTAATCCCAAGCAAAAACAGTGTTCTATGTACTCGTACTTCGATAACTCAATAGTTATTACATTACATAATATTTGTAATTCAATTTGCATAAGCCGTCACTCGTTTCTCTTTGGATATATTCACAATATCGATTTCTATTTGATATTTAAATTAAATGGATTTTAATGAATCCAATAAATATGAGTGAGTGACCACACTGTGGGAAAAACGCCACGAAACGTTATAAAACTTAAACAGATGCATTTTTCATTTATGTGAATGCCACGAAAAAACTGTATACCAACTAATGAATTGCAGTGGTTATATGGAATATTTTAACCACACAATTTGTCTATTTTTAAATTTTAATATATATTTAATAGTAGGCAATTACACTCAGAGAAAATTGAGAAGTAAAATTGGTATTTATAGATTTTACACATTATTGTTGGGGGAGCAGTCACGAGCGATCGCATAGCAATATTATGCATCACTTAAAAAAAACTTAATTTCCCTTTGCACCCCATGAATGAGGTATGGGATAGCTTCTCGCGTTGTTGTGAATTAACACGCTTTCTATTTTTAGATTCACAACTAACGGCACCTACTTATTTATCGACGAATGCGAACGTCACTGTTTTGAGAAGCTCTTACTAGACACGACGATTGAATCGACGCTTAATACTGCGAAGTTGCTGTCAAACAACATTCGAGGGGAGCCGACAATGAAAGAAAATTTTATTTATTTTTTTTCTTTTTTAAGATGACTGGAGCCAGGTTTGAACCTGCGATCTCCCGCATGGTAGTCGCGTGTTCTAACCACTATGCCACGGCCGGTCCATCACGGAGAATATTATTTTAAATCTCCGATGCTCCAGCGATTGAATAGATAAAACAATGGTGCAGAAGTTTGAGGAGACATGTTAAAGAATTGAAAGATGAGAAATCAGCAACTCGGTGTGTTAAGGTGTCTACTGCTCAGCTGCTTAAGGATACTTCACTTGGCATGGATCTGAAAACTATTACTAATCCCAAAATTCTGATTATTATTCTCCCATTGTGACCGGTAGGCTCGATTTTATATCACACATCATCTGTGATAGACTGGGTGGGGAAAAGACAAACCGGATATGTTTTATGAACGCTATGAATTGAAAATATTTTCCTTTGGGAGTATCTTCATAAACTATTTTAATTTATAATTTTTTTTTTTATCAAAATTTTAAATGTGTTTAATACTCACACACACACACACACACACACAAAAAGAAGACATTAATTTTTATAATTATTTGCCATTAAAGCAGAATGACAATATTGCAAATGCATTTACGCCAACAGACCATGAGAAATTCATATGAATACAAAACTACAACGGACATAAATGCATAAATTATCGGCCCGAGTGCTGCTATGTGGACACAATGGCATCATAATGTCTCAGCAGAGAGTGTATGCGGGAGATAGATTGGACACATGACATCGAGGTGATTAGCAAAAGGTATCTAAGGCAGATGATGTTAAAGAATAAATAATGTTGTTAGTTTATAAAAAAAATATGAGCTACCAAAATATACAAATTTTAAGCATTATCTGCTTAAACTTTAACGTTATTACTAGAGCAAGGAATCTTGTGCAAATGCATATGTTAGCTGGACATCCTAAAATGGAAACGGTTAAGTTGTCTTTACGAATCATGAAATTTCCTTTAAAATGACATTCATTCGTTCTTGCATGATTTTGCATATTTAAGCGCATTTTAAGCAACTTTTACAATAAATGCATATTTTTGTTGCATATTTTAGGTTTTTTGATTAATAACCATTTGCAAATGTATAGTCTATTAACTTTTTGTGGGACATTATTTGGTAAAGGTAGACTTATAATTTGTGACACAATGTTCATCGAATTGACATATTTTGTATTTACAATACATTTGCACACCGATATCTAGGGGAGATGGAATGCTAACTTTATTGTGGAAATTTTTAAATGAAAGGAAGATATGCACGACATTGCACGTTTTGCATTATTCCCAAAATATACTTGTTTTTGCATATTTATGCGCATATTTTAGAAAATTTTACAATAAATGCATATATTCGATATATATTTTGGCTAATTTGATTTACAACCATTTTAAAAAGTAAAACGCCTTTAACAGTTTGTGGGACATCTCTCACCAAGCAAGACCCCTCGCACTGACCATATTATGAATGTACATTTGAATGCAATTATAATGTGAATGTACATTAATGCATAATTGTGTACACGCGCATTCATATACGTATGCGTGTATGCGTTTCAGCATACATATAATATAATATTAGTACATAATTACAATGAGTGGTGGTGATGGTGGTGCTCGAACATAGAATATTTAGTTAATACTGGAACAAGTGTGTGTGTGTGTATTTATGTGCTAGTGCATTTGTGCGTACGCCTGTGTGATATAGAGGGAGGGCGGAGCTGTATATGGAAATGACTGCTATAATGGGCTTTGTCATTTATGCAACTTACGCATACTATAACTAAAAGCCAGTGCGTATGAATGAATGCATAGACTACCATCCGACGTATGCAAATTTGCATTATTCAGCTTAATGTGATTGCGTCAATGTACTTTTTGAACTTTTTGCAAATGTTGTGAAACTAAATTCAAATTATGACCAGGTCATCATCTAACATGCAATTTGTATGGAATGAAATGCTATTTGAAAAAGTTATCTATTTTTTTTTGCTTATGCAGGTTATCGATATCAGGAGAATTCATTCGATGTATGTAATTAGAAAATTATATTTTTACATAAACAAAAATAGACTTTGTGCTGTTGCTACTGGTATGATGTAATATGAATTTGACAAGGTTGCAGTATCTGGGTTGACATTATGTTAGGGTCAATTTATTATGTGGATTTAATAACATTTTATTTAGTGGAGGTTAACACTGAAGAACAAAAACAATTGTTAATAGTCTTTTGGTAATATTCTAAAATAAAATTCAAATAAGTGCTCTCTGTGTGAAAAATATGACGCATCGAAATATGACGAGAAGTAGATTTATGGTGTTTAAAGCTAGTTCCTGATTAGTGATAAACAGGGGTAAAAAAATTATGAAATGCATACTTGCATATGCAAATGCATATTACAGTCTTACAGGGGTTCTCACATGGCAATTCTGTTAGGCTGGAGTCCATAGAATACAATGATACTTATAGTTCTTCTCGGTCACTTTGTTAAGTAATGTTTTTATAGCAAATTTTGTGAAATGACAATTTTCAAAAGGTTACGTCAAGGCGTATTCGTAATATTTATTGTTCATTAAAAGTTTAAGTAAACCATTGAATTTAACACGACCGAAATATATAGAACTGTTAGTCTAAAAAATAACTTCATTTAATTTTTAATAATTGAGATGCATTTTTATTAAAAATTATATGTATTCTGTGAATAACAGTAACAACTTAGTAAAGTTTATTATGCATTTGTTATTAGTTTGAAGGGCATTTTTTTATGTTTTTCGTGCTTATCTAAGGGGCATATTTGTGTTGGCCCTGGTGATAACTAACTAGCCTAAGGTTGTGACATAGCTTTAAATTCTGATTATGTGCTAACATCACAATACTACATACAATCATAATAGCAAGTTATTACGACTCAGAAGTACATCAAATTTGGTACAATAGTATTGAATTTAACATTGGCTTGTCATAAAAAGGATGCTTACTTTTGATGAACATTCACGCGCCCTCCGCCTAATACCCCAACATAAATTGTTCATCTTCATATGCATAGCTGTAGTCTCTAGTACGATCTGTGTATCAAATTATATTTCTCTAGTGGTAAAAGACATTTTTTATAACAGTTATATCTGCATATCACTGATCGAAAATACAAATTTCGTCTGCAAATTTGAAATTGTAGTGCTGAGTGCTGTTTGTAACAAATTTTGTCTTCCTAGGACTAAAATACAGTTTTCGCACGTCCACGAACATTATTTATATCAAATATCATCTTCATACCTCTAATTGTTCATGAGATACAGGCGTTTAAAGTTTCAATATGAATACCACGCCCACTGATCCAAACCCGCCCATTGGTAAAACAGTCCTTAAGATATTGCCTTTTCAAAAATTGGGTCGAATGGGCGGTGTTATGCCCACTTGATATATCACAAATTGAAATAGCCTATTTTCACCACCGACCACGTAGTTACATTCTGTAAAAATTTCAAGAAGATCGGTTAAGCCGTTCTCGAGTCTATAGGTACAAAAAATTCAAACAAACACAAACTCTGTTTTATATATAGTATACTAGTGGACCCGGCAATGCTTCGCCATTACAAAGTTGACCAATTTTACAGTATTAACTTAATATAATAAAAAAAAAACTTAATTTCCCTTTGCACCCCATGAATGAGGTATGGGAACGCTTCTCGCGTTGTTGTGAATTAACACGCTTTCTATTTTTAGATTCACAACTAACGGCACCTACTTATTTATCGACGAATGCGAACGTCACTGTTTTGAGAAGCTCTTACTAGACACGACGATTGAATCGACGCTTAATACTGCGAAGTTGCTGTCAAACAACATTCGAGGGGAGCCGACAATGAAAAAAAATTGATTTATTTTTTTCTTTTAAGATGACTGGAGCCAGGTTTGAACCTGCGATCTCCCGCATGGTAGTCGCGTGTTCTAACCACTATGCCACGGCCGGTCCATCTTAATATAATACACATATAAAAATTAGAATTGGCTCACAGTTATAAAAACCTTTAAAAATAAAGGCTAAAATACAACTAAAATTTCCTCTTCAAATTTGTAATTGTCTAGTGATATAGGTGTATGAAATGTTATGTTTTTAGGGCAAAAATATAATTTTGAAACGCCACTCCATCCACTGATTGAAAATCAAAATTTGATCGGCAAATGTCCCTCTAAGGCTGCAATACAAATTGGCTACCTTAAATCCGCCAACTCATGGAAAATTAAAATTTTGTTTGCATATTCATATTTGTGTTGTCTATTACTATATGGGTATCAAATTGTAACTCTTTAGCTCTAAAAAAAAGTTCTGTCACGTCCACTACGCCCATTGGGTCCAAAATAAAATTTCGTCTGCATATTAATTTTCGTGTTGTCGAGCACTATCTCGGTATCAAATTGTATCTCTCTAGCTCTAAACAAGTATTGCCACGCCCACTCCGCCACGCCCACTCCGCCAATTCGGTCAACAATTAACATCTCGTCTGCATATTCAGATTGTATCTCTTACTTACTTACTTACTTACTTAAGTGGCCAATTACAATTTACGAAACGTAGTTCATAAATTTGAGGCCTGAAGTAATAAAGAATTCCACACGCTTCGGTCTTCTGCGTGTGTTCTCCAGTTAGTCCTACCAGATGATGGCACATCGCCTACCACTTGGTCCTTCCAACGGAGTTTGGGTCTCCCTGCTCTGCGCCGTCCTTCAGGTTCGCCTTCAAACACCTTTCTCGCTGGAGCATTTACATCCATCCTGGCAACATGTCCCAGCCATCGAAGTCGTTGGATTCTGACTCTTTTAGCTACGTCGATGTCGTGGTAAAGCTCATACAGCTCATGGTTCATCCGATGGCGAAACTGGCCTTCGACACAGATAGGTCCATATATTTTTCGGAGTACTTTTCTCTCGAATACTCCCAGGTTTTGTATGTCCGTTGTAGTAAGCACCCATGATTCGGCACCATACAACAGAACAGGTAAGATAAGCACCTGGTATAGCTGTTTCTTAGTATTCCGAGAGAAGGTGGTGTTACTAAAGTGCTGCCGAAGTCCGTAGAAACATCTATTGGCTAGCACTATTCTCCGTTTAATTTCTTGGCTGACATTATTCATCTTGTTGACGGAAGATCCGAGGTAGGTAAATTCGTCGACTACCTCAAAACAATAATTGTCAACGTTCACGGTGCGTCCCCATCGAGAGGACTCTTTGTTCGTCGAAATCATTATTTTTGTTTTGTCCCCGTTGACCGCTAAACCCATTTTTGCTGACTCCTTTTCTAGCGATGAGAAAACTGCAGTAACATCCCGCAGATTTCGGCCAATGATATCTATATCATCGGCGTAGGCTAGTGGCATGTGGCTTTTGTGGAATATGGTGCCAGACATGTTGATACCAGCCTTTCTCATCACCTTCTCCATAACTATGTTAAATAGTGTACAGGACAGGCTATCGCCCTGCCTGAGACCTCTTTCCGTGTTGAATGGTTCAGACTGATCCTTACCAATCTTAACCGAGGATTTGGTGTTGTCTAAGGTACATTTGCAAAGTCGAGTCAGCTTTGCAGGAATACCAAACTCAGACATGGCCTCATATAGCCTATTCCTTATCGGAGAGTCGAAGGCAGCTTTGTAGTCGACAAAGAGGTGGTAGGTGTCGATCTGCTTTTCATGGGTTTTTTCCAGGATTTGTCGTAAGGTGAATATTTGATCCGTAGTAGATTTGCCAGGTCTAAAGCCGCACTGATATGGTCCAATTAGTTTTTCTACAATTGGCTTTAGACGTTCACACAATATGCTTGAAAGGACCTTGTACGCAATTGGTAATAGGCTTATTCCACGATAGTTCTTACATTCACTACGATCTCCTTTCTTGTATATGGGACATAACAGACTGAGACTCCAATCCCCGGGCATGCTCTCCTCTTGCCAGATGTTCTCCATGAGCTGATGCATGCTCCTAATCAGCTCCTCCCCGCCAGCCTTAAACAATTCAGCAGGGAGACCATCGGCTCCAGCAGCTTTGTTGTTTTTAAGGCGGGAAATGGCCATACGTATCTCGCTCTGGCTCGGAGGTGGACAGTTAATACCATCGTCATGGATTGGAGCGGGGTCTTCTGGAGTGGTGTCAGTATCCAGTAAATTTCTAAAGTGATCTCTCCATATCTTCAGAACGTTATCCGGGTCCGTCACTAGCTGACCATCGCTGTCCTTGCAGGAGGGCAACCCTGTTCCACGCATTCTCGCTTTCACTCTCTTGTAGAATTTTCGGGCTTCCCCTCTACTTCGGAGCAACTCAGTGCACTCGTCCTGCCTCTTCTTCAGCTCCTTCTTTTTTCTTCTAAAAAGACGCGTTGCCTGTCGTCTCTTCTCCCTGTGCCGTTCACGAACAGCTCGCGTTGCCATTGGCTGCAGTTTCGCCCTGTATGCAGCAACCGTCTCTCTCGTGGCATTGCGACATTCATCATCGTACCAGGCATCTTCTTGAGACGGCTTTGAGTATCCAAGTACGCTTCTCGCAGCCCGTTCTAAGGAGTCGGCTATATTTTGCCACTGCGAGGTTATATTGTCAGGGGTTGGAGCATTCCGCAGCAGTTGAGTTAGGTGGTTGGAGTAGGCGTTTGCTACCTCTGTGGTCCGCAGTTTACCGATGTCCAGCTTTCGTTGTGCCTGGTTACGTACGTTTTTCGCCATGCTTAGCCTTGTGCCTACCTTAACTGCGGTAAGGAAGTGATCGGAGTCAATGTTCGCACCCCTAATCACTCGTACGTCCAGAACACTCGATGCGTGCCTTCCATCGACTACCACATGATCAATCTGATTCCTTGTTAATTGATCTGGAGATAACCATGTTGCCTTATGAATATTTTTATGGTCAAATCTAGTGCTGCAAACTACCATATTTCTTGCCGCAGAGAAATCAATCAGTCTGATGCCATTGTTCGACGTTTCGGTGTGCAGACTGAATTTTCCGATGGTAGGCTCAAATGCGGTTTCCCTGCCTATTTTAGCATTAAAATCGCCTAGTACAATTTTAATGTCATGGCTCGGGCTACGGTCATATACATTTTCAAGGCTCTCGTAGAACTCGTCTTTGTCCTCATCGCTTTTCTCTTCTGTCGGAGCATGGGCACATATAAGTGTTATGTGGAAAAACTTTGTTTTGACTCTTATGGTGGCTATACGTTCACACACCGGGTTGAACCTTGAGACTAGGTGTCGCAGTCTCTTGCCAACCACAAATCCACATCCAAACTCGTGCTTGTCCGCATGGCCACTATAGTAGATGTCGCACGTCTTCATGCGCGAGCACCCGTGTCCCGTCCACCGGATTTCCTGTAAAGCGGTAATGTCAGCCTTGTATTCTTCGAGGACTTCCGCCAGTTGGATAGAGGCACCTGGTCTATACAGTGTTCTAACATTCCAGGTGCATATCCTTAAATCATGGTCCTTAATTCGTTTGCGGTGGTCGTCAACATTTTGGGGGGTCCATTTTATTCTTTTCTTACTTCTTTTCATTGCAATAGTTTATACGTCGGTGGCGGGTTGCAAGCCCAGCGCACCACGTCGCAGTTTTCTCCTCCTGCCAGGATTTTATTACAGCCGCCCATTCTGGGTCAGACGCTGACCAGGGTACCGCTCACTCTGAGCAGACGTGCCTGGGTTTTAGGTTTCGCCCCTCACAGTTAGTCGTGCTCTGACGGGTGTCAGAAGCACGCTTCCAGGCGTCACCACATGGAGGTACTCCGTCCGCAGTAGTACTACGAATACGGAGCTCTGTGAGTAGACTTGAAGTGCAATTGGCAAGGATCACTCTGGGTTTGCCAAGTTAAACCGATCAGAAGCTTTACCTTGCATCACACTCCCGACGCCCATTGTATCTCTCTTGCTCCAAAAAATGTTTTGCCACGCCCACTATGCTCATTGGGTTTAAAATTTAAATTTCGTCATGATATTCATATTCGTGTTGTCGATAACTATCTGGGTATCAAATTGTATCTCTCTAGCTCTAAAAAAAAGTTTTGACACGCCCACTCCGCCCATTGGGTCCAAAATTTAAAATTTTTCCTGCATATTCATATTCGTGTTGTCGGATACTATCTGGGTATTAAATTGTATCTCTTTGGCTCTAAAAAAAGTTTTGCCACGCTCACTCCACAAATTTCGTCTGCAAATTTGAAATTGTAGTGCTGAGTGCTGTTTATGTAACAAATTTTGTCTTCCTAGGACTAAAATAATGTTTTGCCACGCCCCCTCAGCCCACTGATCGAACAAAAGTTTTTGCCACGCCCACTCCTCCCATATGGTCAAAAATATAAAAAATATATAACCTACGGTAATTTGTATACGGTATTCTAACTGCTTTCCAAATTTCATTGAAATCGGTTGACACGTTTAGACGTGACTGAGCCACAAAAAAACAAACAGACAAACATTCACATTTATAATATTAATAGGATAGGGGTATATTAGGGTGGCTGCGAAATGTATGGAATTTAAAAATGTTCGACCGGAATATTGTGCCACTTGATGTTATAAATACAAGTGGCACATAATGTAATAAATACATGACGAAAATTTGGGTAAGATTGTGAAAACTATATGTAATAGTCAAATATTGGGCGGCGCCTTGGCCTTTTTTCCCAACTTGGTTATATACAGTTTGGTTATAACTGTAATATACTATTTTCAGGATTATAAAACTTTTATATTGGCTGTTATAAAGGTTTCTTTTAAATAGGGAGTGGCACAGTGCACACTGGCTGTAATGCCTACTCAATCAACAACACATACCATATATCATCTGCCAAATGCATCCACATATATTTTCAAGGCGATTTGAGAAACATTCCTCCAGATATTGCGGTTTCAAATATAGGGTCCAATGAGCGGAGCCACGCCCATTTCATAAAAATAAATTAAAGTACCCTATTTTCACCACCGACCACACATACACATTGTGTGAAAACAAACACAAACTCTGTTTTAATCATATAGTTTTGACCTTTGACCTCTTTGGGGCACTGCTTAAAGTTGTCCTACTTTGCTCTAATCTTGACCATAGCTATTTTATAACAACTGACACAATATTCCGGTCGAACATTACAGAAAATCAAAAGTTGAACTTTCGCTGCCACCCTAATATGTCTATATAAATGCAGTACGTATTTGTATTAAACTTTAGCTTATTTTGGACTTTATTGGAACTTTCTGTCTCGAATAACAGCCAACAAAAATGAAATATGTGCACGACAAAACCCATAAAGTTAAAAATTTGTGTCAGTGAAATTTTATTATAAATTTGTCGGATTTGGAATATCAAAATTAATGTTATATGTTGAATTCAGCTTCTAGACAAAACGGCCTTAAGCAAATAGTATTACATCCAAAAGTTCCTTGCTCATTCATTAATACATTTTTAATCTTTTACCTTTAGTTTTCAAAAATATTGTTGACTGATGTACGTCTTTTATTTTAAGGTTCGATTTTCTGACCTTAATTTTACGGATTTTACATATTAACCCATGCAACACCGTCTTTAGACCAATACATGTCAATATAATTTGTTGTATTTGTGAAATATCTTATATAGAACTATTCCACTTATACTTATACTAACCGGAATTGTGTAGGTTTTTCAAGAACCTACAAATAAACTGCTAACCCTAAAATAAGAATCATTAAGATAACTCAAATTCGTAGTTAGATCCTTTATTAATACATAATTATATATGTATGTATGTATGTTACATATATATTACATATTCTCTTATTTTCATTGCCGATCCCCTCAATCGCTATGTAAACTGACCGATGAAATCGAAATCTGCACATCGTAATCAGCGACTTCCAATCAAGGCCCCTGTCGTATCATATCAGCTGTCTGTTATATAATTCACAGCTGCAATTGTCGATAATATTAATATCAATCTCTGTATAGCTCATGAAATAAGAACGTCTGCACGCCTGGTACTTTATTTGTATATTATTTTTAATTTATTTTATATCCACATTATCATCAAGTAGAATGTTAATTAGCTATGAACCAAAAAATAAAATGAATATTTTTCTGTGCCCCAATCGGGGAAGTTTTTATGTGTTTCAATTTAGTAAGGTATGTGAGGGATCTTAAGGCGGTTTTGGTATGGAAGTACATACCTTGTTAGGCATCCCATAGCCTCGTGGGCTTTATGATCAGATCTGATGTAAGTCGGGACATCAACCAATGTTCATGATAAGCACACATTGGATAATCACGATAACTTTGCAGTTGGCAAAACGAAAAATTATTGTGATCTACAACAGCAAAATATTACGAACATTGGTTGATATATGTGATACGGTTGTTGTCAGGGATATTAACACCATAGACATAAACCAATGTTTGTAAAATTTTCACCTTGACCAATCACGATCATATTGAAATTTTACAAACTGCAAAACTATTGTGATCGACAACATGAAAAATTCACAAACATTGGTTGATATATTTGCTAAGGTTGTTGTCTTGGATATCAGCACCCTAGACTTGAACCAATGTTTGTAAATTTTGCCCATTGGACAATCACGATAATTTTGCAGTTTTGCAAAATGCAAAACTATTGTGACCGACAACATGAAAAATTTACGCACATTGGTTCTTGTCCATGGTGGCACAAGTGAAGACAACAACCACATACAATAGTGATCTGCAGTAGAAAAAAAACAAGATAATCACTATATTTTAAGCCAAATTTAACAGAATTGCTACCTTTTAATAGATTATAATTGTTTTGTAATAGTATCAATGAAACAAAATGAGGGATTTTTGTATGGAAGTTATTTATTTTATTTTTGAAGAGTAAGAACAAACGTGTCTAAACAAATATGACTAGATATTCGTAATATTTAAATACAACATTTAGTTTAGCTTATTTGAGGCAAGTATCGTGTTTCCATGATACTGTACTGCTTCTCCACGTTAAGCTGGTAATCGTTTTCTGGCATAATCTGAAATGATATAAAAAATAAAAATGTTATTAGAATTGCAACAATGACTTTCTTAGGTTAGCTTAATATTTGATGATATTTTTGTATTCTTTTTTTTTTTTTTGTAAATCTACTGAAATATAGCCCAGAATCCTCTAGAGCATCGCTTGCTACAACAACCAATTAGTTTTAGCTTCGTATACACTTCTACATGCAAATTATCAAAGCTTAATAATAACTGGTCGAATTTTCACTCTTCCCAAATTGTGCTAAAACTGGTTGACTTATTGAAAGCAAACATATACCAACTGAAAGCTAGTTTAAAGGTCTCTCGATAGAAGTTTAAATCAAATGAATACGAGTCGAAGTTTATTTAGTATTTGAACGATAAAAATTGGTCTAAAAAATTAAATAAACTTGATTTTATTCTGATCCTAAATAGCAATGGACCTTAAACCTATATCAAATTATTACATATCTAAAAACAAAGACACTGGGGCAAAATTCGGAAAAAAATATTTTTGTGCAAAAAAAAATAAAGGTTAACCCATTGCCAAAATTTGAGTTTTTTTTACAAAAATTTTATTTTGTTTTAAATGACATAGACTGCTGAAACATATTCATTTGAGTGTTAAAAAGTAAATTATTTACCGTTTTTGTCAAGAAATCAGCACATACAGATGTTCAAGAATCAATGAAAACTGGTCGAATTTTTGCTTTATTCAATTTATACCGAAACAGGTGGGCCCACGATAAAATTGCATCAAATTATTATACTTTTGAAGCACTACCTAAAACCAAAGCCGATGCGGCAAAATTCGGAAAAAAAATATTTTTGTGCAAAAAAATATATAGGGTTAACCCCTTGCAAAAATTTGAATTTTTTATAAAAATTTTATTTTGTTTTAAATGGCATATACTGCTAAAATGTGATCAATTGAGTGTTATTAAGTAGTTAATTTTTCGGTTTTGTGAAAAAATCAGCATAAAAAATTAAAGAGAAAACTGGTCGAATTTTCGCTTTTTTCAATTTATACTAAAACATGTGGGCCCAGGATAGGCAAAAGTCATATCAAATTATTGCATTTTTGAAGCACTATCTAAAAACAAAGCGACTACGGCGAAATTCGCAAAAAAATATTTTTGTGCAAAAAAATGTAAAGGTAAAAAACCCCTTGCCAAAATTTGATTTTTTTATAAAAAATATATTTTTTTTTAAATGATATAGACTGCTAAAATATGATCAATTGAGTGTTATAAAGTAGTTAATTTTTCGTTTTTGTCTAGAAATCAGCATCATAAAGGCAATAAAAAATCAATGAAAACTGGTCGAATTTTCGCTTTTTTTAATTTATACCAAAACAGGTGAGCCCGTCATAGGCAAAGGTCATATCAAATTATTGTATTTTTGAGGCACCATCTAAAAACATAAGAGCTGCGGCGAAATACGGAGAAAAATATTTTGTGGAAAAATATATAGGTTAACTACCCTTGCCAAAATTTGAATTTTTTTACATAAAATTTCTTTTGTTTTAAATGGCATAAACTGCTTAAATAGGACAGTTTGAGTTTTATAAAGTAGTTAATTTTTTGTTTTTGTGAAGAAATTAGCATAAAAAAAGAAGAAAAAAACTGGTCGAATTTTCGCTTTATTCAATTTTTAGCAAAAAAGGTAGGCCCACGATAAGCAAAAGTCATATCAAATTATTGCATTTTTGCAGCACTATCTACAAAAACAGCAGCTGCGGTGAAATTCGCAAAAAAAATATTTTTGTCCAAAAAAATATATAGGTTAACTTTTTGTCAAATATGATATTTGATAAAAAAATTTCTTTTGTTTTAAATGGCATAAACTGCTTAAATATGATCATTTGAGTATTATAAAGTAGTTAATTTTTCGTTTCTGTGAAGAAATTAGCATAAAAAATTAAAGAGAAAACTGGTCGAATTTTCGCTTTTTTTCAATTTATACCAAAACAGGTGTTTCCACGATAGGCAAATGCTTTGTCAAATTATTAAATTTTAGTAGCAATATCTAAAAACATTGCCGGTGCTGCAAAATTTGCAGAAAAATATTTTTCTTCAAAAAAATATGTTACCCTTTATATTCCCCCTTCCCAAAATTTGGATTTTTGATAAAAAATTGTCTTTTGTTGCAAATGGCAAAGAGTGCAAAAACATAAAACAGTGTTATTAAGTAATTAACTTATCGTTTTTTGTCAAGAAATCAGCATAATATAAAAGTTCAAAAGTCAATGAAAACTAGTCGATTTTTCGCTTTATTCAATTTACATTGTGTTGCAAAAATTAGCCAATGTAAAGTATGTAATTAAATATTTTTTTAGTTTTTATCAAATAATTTTCAAACTTTTTGTTAAATTTAAAATAGGTATCTGTAAATTATGTATAGCAATAACAAAAATATAACTTACATAACTGTAAGTATATTAAAACAAAACATTATCTAAATCAGACCATAGGCACACTTTTGCTGCCAGATTTTTCTCATCTAAATATAATAATTAATTCAGTATACTTTTACTTTTTTCAACCGATCCATTCTATTCGTATATTGACAAAGTTAAGCAATATAATATACAGGTATATTGTTTCCTTCATTCCTTCTTCGTATTCTGCCAGCCCGCACTTTAGATATGCCCACAGGATTTCGACCGGGTTCAAAGCCATTCCTGGACAATTTTTACAGAATGTTTGGGGTCTTTGTCATATTGGACGATGACATTCTCTGGTCTTTGTGGTATTTTGGCCAGGGCTATGGGGAAAATTACCTTGCAAAAAGCGAAGATAGACTTTCTTTCGCATTATGCCTTCGATCTGTATAAATGGTCCTACACTTCAATCGCAAAAAGGAGATAAGATTGTGAACACCATAAAATAAATTGGAAATCAAGATATATAGTTGAAATCTTTTGAAATAGGTTGGTATCTCACCTTTAAATGTGTTAGAATCCATCAATATTCATATGGAAATCTTTCAATGCATGTAAGTGTTTAAAGGCAAAAAAAAGTTTAATTTGTCATCACCATATGTTAGTTGGGAATTTACTAAGATACAGTTGTTAGAAATACAAAAACATTCACTTTGAAATGGGTGAGAAGCCATCCATATTCATACGACAACTTTAACTGTCTTTCTCTCAAAAACCAATCACAAACGTTTTCATATTTAAATGCATTTAATTTCATATTTAGCATTAGAATTTAGAACTTCCGAAAAAACGAACAAAACCGGTTAATCCGGTTTTTTTACTTTTAGAATACGGTTTTCTGAAAAAGTCAAGTATTTGAACACTATATTTATAAAATACAGCCATTTTACCCCATTGCAGTCCGAATTCCCAAAAATCCCTTCTCAGTGCGCGCTTACGTCATACATTCCAAATTTCAAGGTTCTAGCTTTAGCCGTTTGGGCTGGGGAGTGATCAGACAGTTACCCAACCCTTTTATACAACGTGGTCCAAAAAAAGGCATCCTATTGGAAGATGCTCCTATTTTTGTTTACGTGAACAAGCCCGAGACCCTGGAAGCCTTCAAGGACAACATTCCACACGAGTGCGAGAATCTGCCGCCCGAAGTTCTGCCAATTTGGCAGATATCATCTTCTCGACTTAACCAATAAAATTCTAATGATTTAAATAAACATATTCAAAAATGTGAATCGAAGTTTTTCATTTAGAAAAATATGAGAACCAAACTACATCGGATGACTTCTTTTTTGGCTTACCTTGTATATTAAAATAAGTTTGTCTTTATTTATTTGCATTTTTGAGTATCGTATAGACGGCTCCACGAAAAGCCCCCCAATGAAATAACGCCCAAACGAGAAATTAAATATTCCCCAAATTTTTTTCATACATTTTTGGGTGTTATTTCATATGAAATAACTCCCAATTTTTTTGGGCCATTTTTCAGTTTTCTTTGGGAATTACTTCGTTCCTCATTTGGGGCTTGTTTCATATCGTGTATAATTTGGGTGTAATTTCATTTTTTATATTGGGGGTTATTTCATTTTTAAAGCTCTTGGTTTTTATGGGTTATAATTACATAATTATATAAAAATAGGCCTTTTCCAAGAAAACTTTTAGCCTGTTAATATATTACAATATCTTTCGAACGTTTACATATATTTCCATTTGTGTTCATATTGACGGATAGAAAATCAACAAAATGCACCGAGAATTTTTCATTTTGAGAATGATATCATTGAATGGAAATATTTTAAATTTGTAAGAGTTCTTCACAAGGAAGAATTCAATAAAAGCAGAGAGTTTGATTTGCTTATGAACATTGGAGGTGGTTGTATAAAGGTCAAACGTAAAAGGCAAATTGTCTTCCGAACTGCAAAAATAGAGCAGGGCTACAACGATCTACGATCCACACGATTCATTTCAATAATTTTGCGACTTTTCTCTTGGTTTATATTAACTAAATACAATCCTTGATGAAACTGACTATTTTATGAATTTAAGGAATAATTTCATTTTTGTTGCTGATGGGGTTTATTTCGTTGGGGGTTATTTTATTTTCATCATTGGGTGTTATTTCATATGAAATAACCCCCAAATATTGGGGGTTGTTTCGTTTTCGCTTTAGGGTTTATTTCATTTATTTTTGGATGTTATTTCATTCACTGTTTTTGGGTGTTATTTCCTATTTTTTGGGGTTTATTTTATTGGGAGTTATTTCCTGGGCGTTATTTCATTGGGGGCTTTTCGTGGAGCCGTATAGACTCACAAGGCTTTACCGATCATTTTGAAACTTTCACAGAATAGGGTACTTTCATTTTTGATGTATCAAGTGGAAGTGGCCCCGCCCATTAGACCCTATTATTAAAACCGCAATATCTGGAGGTCTGTTTCTCCAATTGCCTTGAATGTTGGTGTAGAAGCATATGGCAGCAAAGTTCGTGATCAATGGGCGGGATCGGATCAGAGGGAGTGGTGTAAAACTTGAAACTTAAAACGGCTGTAGTTCATGAACTATAATAGGCGTAAAGATGATATTTGTTATGTGTTGTTGGTACAGTATGAATTACAGCCAGGCTGGAAATCGGCTGTGCCCCGCCTCATTTAAAAGAAACAGTTATAACAGCCATAATAATAGTTTGATCGTTCTGAATATTTCACAGAATAGTACAGTATATAACCAGGCTATTGGGAACCAAGCTAATTAACAGGGGTCGAGGCAGCGCCCACATACGTCAATATTTGACTAATACATATTTGCGAGAAAGAAATACAATTCCTTTATCGAACAGTAGTAAAAAAAACATAGAATTTACTAAGAACCTGACCTTTGACCTCTTTGGGGCATGGTAAATAGTTGTCCGATCTTAGTTCAAATTCCATCATGTATTTTTTACAACAAGTGGCACAATATCCCGGCCAGCATTTTTAAATTTCAGCAAAAAATCGCCCATACATTTCGCTGCCACCCTATTGAATATGCAGTCAACCATTTTTTTTTTCGATCGTTGGTAAATCCTTATGTTAGCCCTAGAGAGATACAATTTTGTATAAAGATAGTAATCGCCACAACAGTGGCAAATTTGCAGACAACATTTGTATTTTTCATCATTGCACCGAGAGGGCATGGCCTCTTTAAAACAAATACTTAACTTCCCTTTCCATCCCATAAATTTTTGCAGAAAAAGTACTTAAAGTTCTAAGCACGAATAGTAATTATTTTTAAAACAAGTAAACAACGGGATATGGTCAAAAATGTAAGCGTAGAAAATATTAAATGGATTTGGAGTTTCCAAAAAAACACATTAACTTTCTCTTGGTTCTATTGTTTAGAATATTAAAATATTTTTGATCTTCCAAACTATCAGAGCATAAAGCTTAGTAGAAGTCGTTTATGTCCTATATGTCAAGATATATTTAAACACATAACTATGAGATGTACCCAGGGCACAAATAGAATAGGTCTTTTAGAAAAGTAGTCCAAGAACATAAGAATTAAAGCCTCATATACACATACCATATTTTACATTTATAAGTCAAATGTTATACATTTTTAAAAGTTTGCACTAAGTAGATTGTTAGGAAGGCTGTCGTCACCAATTACGTGGCACACTATGCGCTCTTCGCCCTCTGATCGAAAATTAATATTCCTTCTGTTAATTCATATGTGCAGTGCTAAGTACTAACTGCACATCACTTCCTACTGAAAGAAAATAACGATCTCGTCTGTATATTCATAATTATAGTGCTTGGTACTATTAGTGCATCGAATTTGGTCGCTCTGGGGCTAAAACTATATTTACCACGACCCGTTATCGAAAATAAATATTTTTATATAAATATATTGATACTCTGTGAATAAAAAAGTACATTTGCCACGCTAATTTCTCTCAATAATCAAACTAAAACCTTTTGTCTGTATATTCATGCTTGCAGTGCAAAATCTTTTATGTGCTTCGAGTTTTATTTCTCTTGGCCAAATATATACATTTTATCTTTTCTTAAAATAAGTCCACTCCAGCGCCACCTACCGTTCTAGTTTGTTCTCATGATCATTTAAATTGGTCCATTCGGTAAATTTTTCGATATAAATCGGGTCCATATATACAAAAACTTTGTTCTCATGAGAACACACAATCATACATTCTGAATTTTAGTGAAATTGGACCATTCGTTCAAACTTTCGGTATAAACCTACTCCAGCGCCACCTACCAGGTACATTTATACATAAAAATGTTTGTCGTGATCAAACAAATATACATTTTAACTTTCAGGCAAATTGGTCCATTCATTTAAGTTTACGATATAAATCCCACTCAGCGCCACCTACCGGTTCCATTTGTACATACAATTTTTTCTCATGATCAAACGAACATACATTCAGAGTTTCAGTTAAATTGGTCCATCAATTAAACATTTTCGATTTAATTCCATCCCAGCGCCACCTAGCGGTATGCAAATACAATGGTATCTATTCTCATATCTACCAATTACTAGGGATGTAACGAATGTGCTTTAGCGAATGCGAATGCGAATACGAATATTGGAATATTTTTTTTGCGAAAGCGAATGCGAATGCGAATACTTATTTTTGGTTTTTGCGAATGCGAATGCGAAAGCGAATATTCCAAAATTGTTTAGTGAATGGCAAAAAATTGTTTACGTAAACGAATAATTTAGTTTCATTCCTACTGTCTGCCTTTTCAAATAAAAATATGTATTCCAGTTAAGTAATTAAGTATAAAATATTGATTTCAAAGTAAAACAAAAACAAAAATATATATAATTCTCAGAAATTCAGTCTTTAAGGTAACTAAACAATAATTTTATTTACTTTCGAAAACTTTAACGTATTCAGTATTCAAAGTTTAGTAGAGCCAAGTTGTATTTAACAAAAAGAAGCTATGCTGCTTTTTCGCTATGCAATCTAGTTCTTAGTGGATCATAGATAAGTCCGGCTCTACTAAACAACTGTTCGCTAGGGACACTTCCCGGAGGCGTAGCTAAGAAATGGCGTGCCAAAGGTACTAACTTTTGGTATTTCGAGCTGTTTTGTTTCCACCACAATAAAGGATCTTCTGAAACATTAATTGTTTTCTCTTTATTGTATTCAGCTAACAATTTTATTGCATGAGAGACTGAAAACGTAATGTCTTGCATGTCGTCATCAGTCTCACTATTACAATTACTTGTATGAATGCAAATGCGAATATTGGAATATTTTTTTTGCGAAAGCGAATGCGAATGCGAATATTGAAATATATATTTATACGAATGCGAATGCGAAAGCGAATGTACAAAATGATGCGAATAATTCGCATTCGCATATGCGAATGCGAACGTTCGTTACATCCCTACCAATTACCCCTACAAAATTTCATAAAGATTAGTCGAGCCGTTTCGGCGGATTGCAATGACAAACACCGTGACACAAGATTTGTATATATTAAAGGAATGAAATTCTTCCATTAAGTATGTACGAACTTAATTGGAATATTTTAAGTACGAACTTGTCAACTACCTGGTAAAAAATTCTTAGAATAAATGTCAAGTTTTATCTGACTTAAAGTAAGAATATAAAATATTGCATTTATCTGTGAGAAAAAATGTTTAAAATAAAATTTTCTCTCTAAGTTTAATGTTTCTCCACACATTTTTTATTAATGCCTTGATCACGTTTTAACGGCTGATTAATTGATTTCATACTTAAATTCGACGTTTAAATAAATATCTCTGATCAAGCCTTAAACATCTTAAGTTAAGGATTATACGGGTCTTTAAATGTTGCAAACATTGTTTTTAAGGTTTCACAGATATTTAAGTAATGTGTGAAATAAAATAAAAAAAAACAACACTATAACAAATTAGGCACAATTGCCTTTAGTCTTCCTTTGCAAAGCAAGGAAAACAAATCTAATTGGAAAATTTCCCTGAATACTTGTACGAGTTATGAGCCAGTTTATTAAAAATCCCCTCTTTCATTTGTTTATGGATTTTAGTGAGTAAGTGACAAATTGTCTATGTAATAAACAAATTTCGAATTTGCATAACCTTGCATATGTCTTTAATTTTTCGCATATCAACCACGACCAGTCACTTACATTTTTAAATATACATTTAAATACATGTATGTATAATGATCATAACAATTACTTCATCAATGCATAGTGTTCGCAATGATACAAACATATATACACGTACTTCATGACTACTGAATAACATGTCAACCTATAATGTGACAACTGCATTATTCACAAATCCATTAATAATACAGATTTATACGTTAATCGTAATTAATAAACATTTTGAAAACTGTCAAAATGCCACACAATTCTTGCTGTGTGTACACACAGATGTATAATTACATACATATTATGGCAAGTGCTTACACATCTCTATAACTATAAAATAATGCATAAGTAAGTATCACAGAAATACATACGCTACATATGCATATGCCAAACTTTTATGATAATAATTGAAATACTAACAAATGTCCAAATTGAAAGCAAAAATTAAACTATTCAAAAATATCATGTGTCATCATAGGTGTCTTTTCCGTTTAGTCTATAAAATAGATTCTCTATAGTCTCTATTGCCCCACCCCTTTAGCTGTCTCACTTGTATTGGTGTCGATTTTTATTTTACTTCTTTACTTTGATTCTCATTCTCTGTCTATTGTTGCATATATTTACAGGACCACCATATGTGAGAGCCATTGGACCGGTAAAAGCTGTCGCCGGTGAAGATATAACGGTGCATTGTCCATTTTCCGGTTATCCAATTGAACAAATTAGATGGGAGAAAGGACATCATGAACTGACAACAAGTAAGACAAATTGCCAATGTTAGCCACTGATGGCATTCGATGGTTACGAGTTCGCTACTGGTATATGTAAATAGTATTAAAGTGCGAGGGGTGTTAAGCGGAAGTTTGAATGATCAATTGTGTTGTGTATGAATAGGAAAAATATTGATAGTATTGAGTTTATTTTTCATTATCATATGATCTTAATAACATTTTCTAATATGTAATTTACTAAAATATGTTATATCTGTTGGGACCGGCCGTGGCATAGTGGTTAGAACACGCGACTACCATGCGGGAGATCGCAGGTTCAAACCTGGCTCCAGTCATTTTAATAAATATTTTAATATACATATATCTTTGAATACCTTTATTTTTCCGAAATAAAAATTTGTTTACCCTCGGTTTAATAAATTTCTTTCGAATAGTGTGTGTCTTTGCTAAAAAAGATTTTTCATCACTCCCTTAACACACAACACTTTCCCACAAACTTCTACTGAACTCCTCCACTCTCTCATAAGCTATAAACACATTAAAACTATTACTAAACCATTCAAGCCATATGTGTGCAATATATGTATAACTTTTTTTTAACAATTCCAATGGTAATTTTTTGTTTTTTAATTTTACCCATTGTGTCTTTTTTTCTCTTCCTCCACCTCCACCTGCTTTTATCTAGATTCCCATTACTCGTTGGCGCCCGTACAACAGGGAGGTTATCTTGTCATCAAGAATGTTGAACCAAATCGTGACCAGGGCATGTACACCTGCATTGTCAAGAGTCGCACAGGCGAGGAGGCTCGACGTGATATGCAATTGAATGTCAATAGTGAGTATATTTTTGAAATGAAAAACAAAAACAAAAAAACCAATTCCTCCGAACATTATTTGCTACAACTGCTGCAGCTACTAGTAGTAGTAATACTACTACTAGTTGTAGTTTCATGTTCATCGACGACATCTAGTTTCCATTTTATTTGACACTCTCAATGGCTCAATTTTTATTTCATTGTCCTGGGGGTATTTCATAGAGGATTTGTTGATGAACTGTCTGATGAACAAGTTGCACCAGGCAACTTGTATACATTGGATGCAAATGTATCTAATGTTCGTGCCATAGGACATCTGGTGTAGCGATTAACACACATTCAAGCTTGTATTCTCTAATGGAACACGTTCATCAACTACATTCGATGTATGCGTTAATATTCAATGTGATTGAAAGTATAGAATATGTTTGAACATTTTTTGAAAAGCTGCAATAATGTTGGAAAATGTAAAAACTTAATTGGTTGCCATCATGGTTACTTCTTGGAATTGCGCATGCATTGGAACACTTTAGTATGCGTTGAAAATAAAAGCTATCTAAATGAAGCGTGGGTAATTTGATTTCCTTGTAAATGAAGCTGAGATTAAATAGAAATGTAACCAAGTAACAAATTCCAATAATTTTGTTTCATAAGCTATGACTTGTTTTCTTGGCAAAGATGAAGGAGGATCGAGTTTTTTCGCACAAAGCGTATGGCTCTAACGTAATTATGAGGAAGATTTGCCAAAAAAAAACTTAGATCTAAAATAAATTCTTGGCCCGTTGTTCGATTCTCGGCTCTAGTCATCTACATTTGGATTTGTGCATGTGGCTTTTGTTGAATTTCGTGCCACTCGTGTTTACTGCAGCGTTCCTCAATATAAGAAAAGAATGTAACGGACCCTCCAAAATGGTGTCGACCACCGCAAACGAATTAAGTACCATAATATGATATGGATAAGCACCTGGAATGTTAGAACACTGTATAGACCAGGTGACTCCATCCAACTGGCGGCCGTCCTCGAAGAAAACAAGGCTGAAATAACCGCTTTACAGGATATCCGGTGGACGGGACACTGGTGCTCGCGCATTAAATCGTGCGTCATCTACTATAATGGCCAAGCTGACAAGCACAAGTTTTAATGTGGATTTGTGGGTGGCAAGAGATTGCGGCACCTTGTCTCACGGTTCATATTATAGCCACCATAAGAGTCTAACAAAGTTTTCCCACATAACACATATATGTGCCATGCTCATATGCTCATATATGCTCATATATGTGCGGCAAGAAATATGATAGTTAGCAGCACTACATTTTACCACAGAAATATTCATGACAACATGTGTATCTCCAGCTCAATTGACGAGGAATCAGATGGATCACGTGATAGTCGATGGAAGGCACGCATCGACTGTTCTGGATGTACGAGTGATCAGAGGTGCGAACATTGACTCCGATCACTACCTCACCGCAATTAGGTTACACACAAGGCTAAGCATGGCGAAAACCAGGCACAACGAAAGTTGGACATCGGTAAACTGCGAACCACAGATGTAGCGGGTGGCTATTCTAACCACCTATCTCAACTGCTACGGAATGCTCCAACCCTTGATAATATTATCTCGCAGTGGCAATATATAGCCGACTCCATAAAACGGACTGCGAAAAGCATACTTGGGTACTCAAAGCCGACTTAAGAAGATGCCAGATTCGATGATGAATGTCACAATGCCACATGAGAGACGGATGCTGCATACAGGGCGGAACTGTAGCCAATGGCGACGCGAGCTATTAGTGAACAGCACAGGGAAAAGAGACGAGAGGCAACTCATCTCTTTAGACGGAAAAAGAAGCCGCTGAAGAAGAGTCAGGACGAGTGCACTGAGTTGCTCCGAAACAGAGAGGATGCCCGAAAATTCTACCAGAGAGTTAAGGCAAGAATGCGTGGAACATGGTGACGGACCCGGATTACGTTCTAAAGATATGGAGAGAACATTTCAGCAATCTACTTGATACGGACTCCACTCCAGAACACCCCGCACCAATCCATGACGATGGTATTAACTGTCCACCTCCGTGCCAGAGCTAGATACTTGTGGCAGTGTCCCGCCTTAAAAATAACCATGCCGATGGTCTCCCTGCTGAATTGTTTAAGGCAGGTGAGGAGGAGCTGATTAGGAGCATGCATCAGCTGATGGAGAACATATGTCTCGAGGAGAGCATGTCCGAAGATTGGAGTCTCAGTCCGTTATGCCCCATATACATGAAAGGAAATCGTAGTGATGGTATGAACTATCGTGGAATAAGCCTATTACCAATTGCGTACAAGGTCCTTTCGAGCATATTGTGTGAATGTCTACAGCCAATTGTAGAAAAACTAATTGTATCTTATCAGTGCGGCTTTAGACCTGGCAAATCTACGACGGATCAAATATTCACAATTCCACAAATACTGGAAAACTCATGAAAAGCAGATCGACATCTACCACCTCTTTGTTGCTTACAAAGCTGCCTTCAACTCTCCGATAAGGATTAAGCTATATGAAGCCATGCAAAGCTAATCCGACTTTGCAGATGTACCTTGAAAAATAACAAATCCTCAATTAAGATTAGTAAGAATCACTCTGAACCATTCAACACGGAAAGAGGTCTCCTGCAGGGTGATAGCTTGTCCTGTACACTATTTAATATAGCTCTGGAGAAGGTGATGAGAAAGGCTGGTGCCAACATGTCTGGCACAATATTCAGCAGGAGCCACCTGCCACTAGCCTATGCCGATGATATAGACATCATTGGCCGAAATCTGAGGGAAGTTACTGCAGTTTTCTCATCACTAGAAAAGTAGTCAGCAAAAATGGGTTTAGCGGTCAACGAGGACAAAACAAAAATAATGATTTCGACGAACAAAGAGTGATCGTTTAGAATTATTGTTTTGTGGTATTGGATGAATTTACCTACCTCGGATCTTCCGTCACTAAGAAAAATAATGCAGCCAAGAAATCAAGAGGAGAAAAGTGTTCGCCAATAGATGTTTTTACGGATTTTAGCAGCACTTTTGTAACACTACTATGGTGATCAGTTCGGTTTTCAGAAACCGGCTACTCGGTTTTTTTCACTCATAAAAACCGTCGGTTTTTTTTACATCCCTGTTTTTCGAATATCGAATAATCCGGTTATTTTTGGTCGAATCTCGGTTTTTTGGCGTTCGATATTTTTTATTTAAATTTATTCATAATTGTGTTAAATGTGTACTCGTACATGCTCTTTTCCAATGTTTCGGCCGAACAACCTATTGTCAGTTTTATAAATCTTCAATGTTTAATAAGTCGGCTGAAAAGCGAAAGAAAAATGTTTCCAAAATACCAATTTAATAAAGAGCTTCAACTTATCCATGATGTTAAGCACCGCTGGAATTCTACGGCCAATATAGTTTCTCAATTTTTAAAATTGCACAAATGTATGAATCATACTTTATTGGACTTAGCACTGACACCATTTAGTGAAAATAATATCGCAACTTTGCCTGTGCTTAGTGACTCCCTTAAACCTTTGGAAATGTCTATACAAAAACTTTCTGCAAACTCTCCAACTTTAGCTAATGCAGAAGGTATTTTTAAATTTTTACTTAAACACTTTTCAACAATTCAAAACCAATTATCAATAAATTTATATGAAATTGTAAAAAGACGTATATCAGAACGACGTGTTCAATCTCTGAATACTCCCATTTTGTATTTAAGTACGAGTAAACTCCCAATTAGTGACGCATTTCTAAAATATTCAAGTAAAAATTATTTTTGATTTTTTATGTATGGATAAGAGCGGCAAAAGGACTCAAAACCTTGTCAGATTATTAAACAACGCCTTGTACACTATAAGTCCAACTAGTACATTGAGTGAAAGGGCATTTTCAATGTCAAGTTTTATAAAAACCAAAGAAAAAAATAGGTATACACTCAAGAACTTAAATTGTATCTTATTTCTTAAATGTTACTTTAGGGAAAACTAAAGATTAAATTAAATATATTTTTATATAATCAAGTATTTACAAATGAATTGTTTTGTTTCGTTTGTCTTTGTTAAAAAAACAAACTGATCTCACTAATGTTGTGCATTGTAATTATAATTAAACTAAAAGTTTACTTCTTATAGGTAAAATTGAATTGTTTTCTGTTATTTGTTAATAAAATTTTTGGTCTAAAATTGTGTTTTAATTTGTTATTTGACATACTTTTGAAAACCGGATTATCCGGTTTTTTGTGAAATTCAAAAAATGCAACCGGTTTTTTTTAATTGCCATTTTTCGAATAATTCGAAAACCGGTTTTCGCAAAAACCCAAATAATTGATCACCCTAAACACTACCTTATCTCGGGGTACCAAAAAACAGCTATACCAGGTGTTAATTTTACTCATTAGGACAACGGACATACAAAACCTGGCAGTATTTGAGAGAAAAGAACTCCGAAAAATATATGGACCTATCTGCGTCGACGGCGAGTTTCGGATGAACCATAAGCTGTATTAGCTTTACCACGACAGCGACGTAGCTAAAAGAGTCAGAATCCAACCACTTTGAGGCAGAACATGTTGCCAGGATGGATGTAAATGCTCCAGCGAGAAAGGTGCTTAAAGGCGAACTTGAAGGGCGGCGCAGAGCAGGCAGTCCCAAACTTTGTTGGAAGGACCAAGTGGTTGGTGACGTGCCACCATCTGGTAGGCCTAACTGAATAACGCACGCAGAAGACCGAAGCGTGTGGAATTCTTTAATTCTTCAAGCCTCTTATTTATGAACCACATTCGTAAGTTTAATTGGCCACATAAGTAAGTAAGTAAGTTGCCCTGTAAACAGCATCCTGTTCCTCAGACGCTATGCAACATTCTCCATATTCGTCCGATCGCCGTTTTTTATAACCAATAAATGCTGTTTTTGGGCAGTTGCCATAGAATACGCTATGCCACTGTATATTAGGAACGTTTGATGTTGAGGTGTTGTGTCATAGTATTTGGGAGAGCTGGTTGGAGAAGGCAGTGTCAGTTTTTTGTTTTGTTATTGGTTACGTGCGTTTTTCGCTCTGCTTAGTCTCGTGTGCACCTTAGCCGAAAACAGGCAATAATCCGAGTCAATGTTAGTTTCGAGGTTCACGCATTTGTATGACACTAGAAGTATGGCCTTCGATAGCTTAGTGGAAGCGACGTAGATTAGCAATCCGAAGGTGACGGATTCGATTCTCGTCCGGGGCACTGGCATGCAACAGCTAATAGAGAATATTTGGCTTCAGAAGAGCATGCCAGAGGATTGGAATCTCAGTGTGCTATGTCCTATTTACAAAAAAAGTGACCGTGTAAATACTACCGTGGAGCAAATCGACACTTACCACCCCTTTGTCGATTACAAATCTGCCTTTGATAGTACCATCAGGTATCGACTATACGAAGCCATGTCTGAGGTCCATATCCCTGGGAAGATAATTCGTCTCTGCCGGTGTACCCCTACGAATACCAAATCCTCTGTTCGAATTGGCAAGGATCTATCTGCGCCATTCGAAACGACGATAGGTCTTAGACAGAGTGATGGTTTGTCATGCATACTGTTCAAAATAGTGATGGAGAAGGTGTTAAGGAAAGCAGCGGTGAACATTTCTTATCGTTTCGGCCTCTAACTTATATACTAAGATATAAATAAATATGTTGTCAAGTTGTTTTTAAGGTTAATAATAATAATTATATAAAAATTTCGTTCCTCGAAAAACATGAATTACTAATCCAAATGCACTAATAAACATTAGAATAATATAATAAAGTAATGGCTAAAAACTTCTTCAAACTTTAAAAATAGTGAATAAATCGAAATCGATTTGCGCAAACTTGGAATTTATTTTAGACCAATGGTTTCAAGATTATTGTTAATTATTTTCTACCCATACAAGTCGACTCCTCCTAATCCGCACCCTGTCCATTTCATCTCCTGGATGGCGGTGATGTCAGCCTTGTATTTTTTGAGGCTTAGCCAACCATCAGGGTTCTTCGCTTACTATTTGGCGCTATTGGTGAGATAAGTGGCCACTACGTAGAGGTCGTGAATTGGCTTCGGATGCAAGTTTTACGTTGCATTTCTTACATTAGTTGAATGTGAGAAATCAAAAAACTCCAGTTGATACTAAAATTGCATTCTAATCTAAGAAAATTATGAAATTAAGTATGAACATATACTGTTGGCAAAATGTAATAAATGTAGTATTTAATTTGAGTTATCAAGTTGTTTTTGGCACAAAATTTACAATTTTAATTTCATTTTATAATTTTATTATCCAATGTTAAAAAAATTATATTTTATGCTATGGAACTGCCTATGTACAAAGTTGTTTGTTCATCTTTAGCCTACGTATGCAATATTTTCCTCTTTATTCGGCAGTGAACTGAAAACATTTTCTCAGACATTGTATCCACTCCTCAAAAAAGTGCTGCAAAATCCCAATGTCCGATTCTTATCATGTCTCTCAACTATCTCTGTATAATCATAATGTTCACATCACATTTTTGTCTACTTAATAATCAATTTTGTTGCCATATGAAAATATTTTCATTACTTCTTTTCTTCCTATTCTCTTTGTAATCATTACAGGTCCTCCGGTCATAGAACCATTTAAGTTTCCCAAAAATCTTCAAGAAGGCGGACGGGCGCAAATAACATGTGCTGTGTCCTCGGGTGATATGCCAATTTACTTTAGTTGGAAAAAGGATGATATGTCTATACCATCAAGTTTACAGGTAATCTTTGGTAAAATTACGATTGGAAGAACGAATGAACAGTGAAATCGAATAAACGAAATCAAATACTTTATTTCTAATAACACACACAATTTAATACATTATCCTTAAGGTTATGGGGGGCAGGGGTTATGTCTGCCTCTTAGACTGTAAGGGCTAAAGTCCTTTCATGTTGTGTGTTGTGTTGTACTGCTAGTTGGTCTAAGGATTTGTGTTTATGATCCTGAGCCCATCGAAAAGATGTAAAAAAGGACAATGCAAGAGGCTTTAGACCGACATAAAAAGGATTTGCCAGTTTTTTTTAGCAATACACACACACACACACATTGTTGTTAGGTTAAAACGAATGCTTGATTTTTTTATGGCTTACTTCGTTTTTCAATTTACAATAGATTTCGGAAAAAAAGGAAGAGTTTTACTCGTTGCTTGTTTTCAAGGATATTAGCGCTAAGCACAGTGGTAAATACACCTGCTATGCCAGCAATGCAGCGGCAAAAGTCAACTACACGGCTGAGTTGCAAGTTAGAGGTAAGTTGCAGTACAAAAGACTAAGGAGAGTGGCAGTGTGTTTTGTTATGTTTTTG
The DNA here is from genome assembly GCA_964034835.1 of Muscina levida. NCBI lineage: Eukaryota > Metazoa > Arthropoda > Insecta > Diptera > Muscidae > Muscina > Muscina levida. The sequence continues at coordinate 135,200,836 of OZ035880.1, forward strand.
TATTATTGTTATTTAGAGAAAAGATTTGTTTAAAATTTTGTTGATGATAATTAAATGTTTAAACTGATGTTGTTATTTTCATGGAAACCTGTATTATATAAAAATAGCAAATGATTATTACTAATTCCCAATTAACTTTCCTTATTTTTTGGTCCCTTGCGCCTGTTAGTAGATTTTACAAAAAATACATTAATTCTAAATCTTTTACATTAAAAAGGGTCAGAAACAAAGGGGTGCCTATGACATATAGACAAAAATTGAGATAAGTGTGCAGTTGTGGCCCTTGACACCATATCTGTCTACTAGCATGAAATGAGAAAATTTTTTATTACCAGTAGTAATATCTAGCCGAAAACCATTTAAAGTAATACCTGCACAAGAATTTGAAACTTTGGAGGCAAATATCTCGAAATTGACTTTTCGTCACTTCTTCTTGTGAGCCCATTATTTTATATGTATTAATATCTCAGTACAACATTTTTCAGCTCATTGATTTGGGACCCAATTCTGAGAACTGAACGTGAAAGTAGCCCCAAAATTAAGAAGTTCTGCATCATTCGTTTTGTCAACTTACATGCCATAATAGTTTAATATCGATTCAAAGTTAGTAAGTAGCATATAGGGGAATTTGTAACATTTTAGGCTCTTTTGTTTGACATAACTCGAGAACCACTAGTCCGATTTAGCTGGAAAAGTTTTTAAAAAAATTAAGAATTACAATTCCTTTAATCTGTTCCTATAACGTTTCCCTACATAAGCAACAATTTCACCCTTCCATTCATCAAATGAATTTAAACTGGGTTTATTTTGTAGCAGTTACAATAAAACGGTTGTACTCCGTAGCGTATGATTTACGTGAAATATTACTTATGATATTCATACGCCACCATATAGTATTTATGTTGTATCAACCAAAAGAGCCTAAAATGTGACAAATTCCCCTATACGATACTTATTAACTTCAAATCGATATTAAATTATTGTGGCTTGTAACTTGACAAAACGAATGATGCCGAACTTCTTTTTTTTGGTGCTACTATCACGTTCATTTCTAAAAATTAAGTCCCAAGATCATGTGTTGTATTGTGTAACGAGATATTAAAATCGTCTTATTATTAAGAATCCTGAAATTCTATTTGTAAAGCTCAAATTCAAATTTTATTGATTTTTGCTCTTATCCCTTAGTGTTCACCCCAAAAATTCCGAGACCCTCTTTTTCTCTTCTAGCTAAAAATCACTTTACATAATTTTCTATTCGCTCAGGAATTGTATTAAATATTCAACGTGTCAAAGGCTTTAACAAATATCCCAAGTGCATAAGTATAGAAATCAATCATGCCCAATGATTCCCACCTAAAACGTGTGAATTTGTGCTTATGGCAAAAGTATCCCTTTATCCGGTAGCCAAGCAAAATAACAACAAACAATGTGTAGCTTAGTAGCAACACATAAAGGATTTAGAGACTTTTTTTATGTTGCTTTAATTTAATACGTTTGTAGTCAGAGTGTGAGTGTGTCTGTGCGTCTCTGTGCCTTGGGACTGTCTTAAAATAAATCACATTGGATTTACTCAGAAAACAATCTTAAGAAAAAAAAATACGCCAGCAACGAACTTGTATTCCCTTCAGATACAGCAGCAACGTTAGCATGAGCTGCAGCATCATACGACCTATCTCTCTCTGTCGCTCTCACTCTGCCTTACACATACTATGGATTTTTATTACTTTTGGCCGGTTTCCGTTTGCTGACTACACCAAACGAGTCGTCGAGTCTCTGCTTCCTTTGACTTCATCAATAGTGACCTCTTTGGCGCTTCAATGATACTATCCGGTGTTAAACTTTTTCGTTTGTTTTTCTTTAGTTTTACACAGCCAACAACTCCTTCTATTTCTTCTTGTTACTTTTTGGGTTCATCTTGTTAATTTCGTGTGTTCTTTTTTTTGTTGTTGTATGCTGAGCTGTGTGTGCTGTACTACTTTGTATCCTTTGAGTTCTTAACTGTTACACACTCGTATATCCCGAAAATGTTTAATATACTTTTTGGATATATAATACTCTTACATACATTGATATATACATATATAGAAAGAGAATACTATATAGAATGTTGCTTTACTTTATTTGATCACGTTTAGTTGCACCACGCTGGTCGTTCGAACCCATGGATACGGCTATAATGCTTGGCAATACAATATCAATAAATTGCGAGGCGGAAGGATATCCAATACCCACGATTACCTGGTTCAAAGGACAAGGTGAGTAGTACTATAGTATACAATGTTTCCCATTTTTAGTGTTACTTCTAACGGCAACACACGAAGGTTGGTATGAGAAGGGGGGTTACAATTGAAATGAAATTTAATGTCAAGTAGCAACGACGCATTAAAAACATATTTAACAAAATTGATGTGTAAATTGTAACGCAAGTTTACTTACTTACCATTATAACTTGGTTGCAATGGTAAGTAAGTAAACCACGAACGTGGTTCATAATTTATAGGCCTGAAGTTTTAAAGAATTGCAAACTCTTCGGTCTTCTTCGTGCGTTCTCCAGTTAGTCCTACCAGATGGTGACACGTCGCCTACCACTTGGTCCTTCTATCGATGTTTGGGTTTCCCTTCACTGCGCCGTCTTTCAGGTTCGCCTTCAAATACCTTTCTCGTTGGAGCACTTACATCCATTCTGGCAACATTTAACAGCCATCGAAGTAATTGGATTCTGACTCATTTATCTACGTCGATGTCGTGGTAAAGCTTATACAGCTCATGGTTCATTCGATAGCGAAACTCGCCGTCGATACAGATAGGTCCATATATTTTTCGTCGTACTTTTCTCTCGACTACTCCCAGGTTATGTATGTCGGTTGTCGTAAGCACTCACTATTGTGCGGCATACAACAGAACAGGTAAAATTAACACCTCGTATAGCTGTTTCTATAATCCCGCGATAAGGTGGTGTTACTAAAGTGCTGCCGAAGTCCGTAAAAACATCTATTGGCTAGCACTATTCTCCGCTTGATTTCTAGGCTGACATTATTTTTCTTGTTGACGGAAGATCTGAGGTAGGTAAATTCATCTACTACCTCAAAACAATAATTTTCAACGTTGACGGTGCGTCCCCATCGTCGAAATCAATATTTTTGTTTTGTTCTCGTTGACGGCTAAACCCATTTTTTCTGACTCCTTTGCTGCAGTAGCATCCCGCAGATTTCGGTCAATGTTGCCTATATCATCGGCATAGGCCAGTGGCAAGTGGCTCTTGTGGAATATGATGCCAGACATGTTGACACCAGCCTTTCTCATCACCTTCCCCATAACTATACTAAATAGTGTACAGGACAAGCTATCGCCCTGTCTAAGACCTTTTTCCGTGTTCATCCTTACCAATCTTAATAGAGAATTTGGTGTTTTCCAAGGTACGGCAGATCGAAATCTACCACCTCTTTGTCTCGACTACAAAGCGGCTTTCGACTCTCCTATTAGGAATAGGCCATTTTCCTGCATTCTTGCAAAACTAATTCGACTTTGCAAATGCCAAACTTAGCCATGGCCTCATATAGCCTATCCCTTATCGGAGAGTCGAAGGCAGCTTTGTAATCGACAAAGAGGTGATAGGTTTCGACCTGCTTCTCATGTGTTTTTTCCAGGATTTGTCGTAAAGTGAATATTTGATCCGTCGTAGATTTACCAGGGGTAGAGCCGCACTGATAAGGTCCGATAAGTTTTTCTACAATTGGCTTTAGACGTTCACACAATATGCTCGAAAGGACCTTGTACACAATGTGCAATAGGCTTATTCCACAGTAGTTCTTACTGGGGTCTTCTGGAGTGGTATCTGTATCCAGTAAATTTCTGAAATTATTTCTCCATATTTTCAGAACGTTATCCGGGTCCGTCACTAGCTGACCATCGCTGTCTTTGCAGGAAGGCAACCCTGTTTCACGCATTCTCGCCTTAACTCTCTTGTAGAATTTTAAGGCTTCCCCTCTACTTCGGAGCAACTCTGTGCACTAATCTTGCCTCTTCTTCAGCTCCTTCTTTTTCCGTCTAAAAAGACGAGTTGCCTCTCGTCTCTTCTCCCTGTGCCGTTCACGAACAGCTCGCGTTGCCATTGGCTGTAGTTTCGCTCTGTATGCAGCATCCGTCTCTCTTGTGCCATTTCGACATTCATCATCATATCTGGCATCTTCTTAGGTCGGTTTTGAGTACCCAAGTATGCTTTTCGCAGTCCTTTCTTTGGAGTCGGCTATATATTGCCACTACGAAGTTATATTATCAGGGGTTGGAGCATTCCGCAGCAGTTGAGTTAGATGGTCGGAGAAGGCGTGCGCTACCTCTGTGGTCCGCAGTTTACCGATGTCCAGCTTTCGTTGTGCCTGGTTACGTACGTTTTTTGCCACGCTTAGCATTGTGTGTACTTTAACTGCTGAAAGGTAGTGATCAGAGTCAATGAACACTTGATGCGTGGCTTCCAACGACCACCATGTCATCAATCTGATTTCTTGTCAATTGATCTGGATATAACCATGTTGCCTTATGAATATTTCTATGGTCAACTAACTACCATATTTCGTGCCGCAGAGAAATCAATCAATCTGATGCATTGTTTGACGTTTCGGTGTGCAGACTAAATTTTCCGATGGTAGGCTGAAATGCGGTCTCCTTGCCTATTTTAGCATTAAAATGTCATGGCTTGGGCTACGCTCATAAACGCTCATCTAGGCCCATGTAGAACTCGTCATTGTTCTTATTGCTTTTCTTTTCTGTCGGAGCATGGGCTCATATAAGTGTTATGTGGAAAAACTTTGTCTTGACTCTTATGGTGGCTATACGTACACACCGGGTTGAACCGTGAGACTATCCACATCCAAACTTGTGCTTGTCCGCATGGCCACTATAGTAGATGTCGCACGTCTTTATGCGCGAACACCTGTGTTCCGTCCACCGGATTTCCTGTAAAGCGGTTATGTCAGCCTTGTATTCTTCCAGGACTTCGCCAGTTGGATGGAGGCACCTGGTTTATACAGTGTTCTAACATTCCAGGTGCATATCCTCAAATCATGGTCCTTAATTCGTTTGCGGTAGTCGTCAATATTTTGGGGGCTCCATTTAATTCTTTTCTTGTCTTTTCATTGCAATAGTTCAAACGTCGGTGGCGGGTTGCAAGCCCTGCGCACCACGTCGCAGTTTTCTTTTCCTGCCTGGATTTTATTACAGCCGTCCATTCTGGGTCAGACGCTGACCAGGGTACCGCTCACTTTGAGCCGACGTGCTTTGGTTTTAAATTTCGCCCCTCAAAGTTAACCGTGCTCTGACGGGTGTTAAAGGCACGTTTCCAGGCGTCACCATGTGGAGGTACTCCGTCCGCAGTAGTACTACGAATACGGAGCTCTGTGAATAGACTTGAAGTGTAATTGGCAAGGCTCACTCTAGGTTTACCAAGTTAAACTGATCAGAAGATTTACATTGCATCACACTTGCATAAGTTTAATAAGAGCAATTATCATGTGTTTTGTGTCAACTGAGACATATGTCAATATAAATAATGCTAATCGATATTGTCAAATGGCTGGCATCCCCAACATCAATTAAATTAAAGTAAAATAAAACTATTTTCTCTATGTATCCTCTCAATGAGATATGGGAGAGCGTCTCGCATTCGTGTCAGTTAACGCTCTTCTATTTTTTAGATTTGTATTGAGTCTATTTAACGACGGAGTCTTCAATTAAACGAAGATTCCGAAGTCTGAGGATGAAAAAGTGAGTAAGCAGTTTTACTATACATGGTCACTACTATCACCTATATATATAGTTTTGTTCAAGAGTCATGAATAACATCTCATTGGGAATAAGGTTTGAAATACGAAATTTCTTTTTACTGGTTATTTTAATCAAACCTGGTTTTAAAGTTAAGGTTTGTTCCCAAATATTGAAGCCCAAAACGTTTGGAACAACATTGTTGAAGAAAGTTTATCGGTATAACCAACCGAATGAAAGTTACTGGTTGTTAAAATTGAGTCAAAATCTAAACATAAAAAAAAAATCCACTGTATTAGTAAGAACAAAAAAAGTAGTATGAATGTAAAACAAATGATGCAGTTCGATTACTCGTGTTCGAATCAGAATAAAACCGTCGAGTCCGGCCATGTGTATTTTTCGACTACCACAATGTCTCTAGACATAATCGCAGAGTTTTCATATGCCACACTGGTCGATTAATTGCATTTTTCGTTGGCATACTCGTACCTCGATTTTCCAATTGCAATTTGTTCATTTATAAATATGACCACTTGCCGAATTTTCTTAAACCACCATCTAAACTCACTGATACTACTCGTTCTTCACTTGACCACGTAACGAAATTGTTCATACTACCACCATCCATCCCCACCCCATTGCTTAATTCTCGGTACTTCACCTGCAACTTCATTTTCTAAGTTTACTTAAGCACCTCTGCCATCGAATTCACAAAAGTAAAGTAAACATTTGTTAGAGCTGTTCAAACATTTCTCTTTAGTCCGAATTTTATCCATAAAAGTGCTTAGAGCTCAAGGTTTGAACTCGTATCGAAGTGCAAACCCCAAGAAGACTAAAAGAAAATCCGACATACATATATCTAACGTAGCCATTAAATATTTTGTTTAAATACGCTCTCCGTATCATCCTTATCCTGTTACTAAGTAAATACGAATAAATGTATCTTCAGTCACTGTCATAGTCATAGTCACAGTTAGAGATGGAGTCGGAAGCATCCAGCCATCCATCCATAAGAACGAGTAGTAATCTCTAAAAGTGAGTTCATTAAAGTTTGATATTCCGTTTCCATTTTCTTTATCTTTGTTATGTTTTTTTTTGTTTGTTTGTTCGCCTTCACTGCTGTCCTTCTCCTCCTCGTCAGCCAAAGGACTAACACAGGAATTAGCAGGATGTCCATTTTCATTGAAATACGTTTATGCCGTTTGCTGTATTTACTCTCATTGAATCCATACAAAGTGTAAGAGCAGCAAAGTCTAGGGATAACTGCGGAACAGTCAGAGTACACACCAACGAACAAAAAATGAGAAAAAAAAAAGGATTTATTAATGTATTCTCTGGGCTTGAAATTGTGTAGCGAAGAGAAATCAGGTTAATTGATTAGTTTGGATGCTGTTAATTTTTGTGTATACAATTCAAGCATAGCAGCGGAAAAAAACGTGCAAAGAAAATAAGTAAACGAGCGGAAGTTTCAGAGGATTAGAGCGTGAAATTTGTTATGCAAATTAGCGTTATTTTTAATAGTGAAATGGCATTAAAAAGCCCAAAATGGAAAAATTTCAATTAACGTTGAAATGTGCCAATAGGGTGGTGGTTTGGTGCTAAACTGTAAAACGAAAAAAAGGTTCGATATGATATTCTGCTAGAGTACAAGCTGTTACATTCATTTGTTTAGGAGTGTGTGCAAATTCTATAATCCTCGGAGGGATTTAGAAACGTCATCAGGGTTTTATTTGGATATGAATTAACGATGCTTAGTGATGAATATTATACCAAATAGAATTAAATTACAACTTATGGCTGAAGTTGCTAGAAACGTGTATTTTGTTGAACATTTTCTAAGTACACAAGCGGTGTTCTTATGATGGACCGGCCGTGGCATAGTGGTTAGAACACGCGATTACCATGCGGGAGATCGCAGGTTCAAACCTGGCTTCAGTCATCTTAAAAGAAAAAAAAAATAAAATTTTCTTTCATTGTCGGCTCCCCTCGAATGTTGTTGACAGCAACTTCGCAGTATTAAGCGTCGATTCAATCGTCGTGTCTAGTAAGAGCTTCACAAACAGTGACGTTCGCATTCGTCGATAAACAAGTAGGTGCCGTTAGTTGTGAATCTAAAAATAGAAAGCGTGTTAATTCACAACAACGCGAGAAGCTATCCCATACCTCATTCATGGGGTGCAAAGGGAAATTAAGTTTTTTTTAAGTAGATTTTCCAGGTCTAAAGCCGCACTGATATGGTCCAATTAGTTTCTCTACAGTTGGCTTTAGACGTTTACACAATATGCTTGAAAGGACCTTGTACGCAATTGGTAATAGGCTTATTCCACGTAGTTCTTACATTCACTACGATCTCCTTTCTTGTATATGGGACATAACAGACTGAGACTCCAATCCCCGGGCATGCTCTCCTCTTGCCAGATGTTCTCCATGAGCTGATGCATGCTCCTAATCAGCTCCTCCCCGCCAGCCTTAAACAATTCAGCAGGGAGACCATCGGCTCCAGCAGCTTTGTTGTTTTTAAGGCGGGAGATGGTCATACGTATCTCGCTCTGGTTCAGAGGTGGACCGTTAATACCATCGTCATGGATTGGAGCGGGGTCTTCTGGAGTGGTGTCAGTATCCAGTAAATTTCTAAAGTGATCTCTCCATATCTTCAGAACGTTATCCGGGTCCGTCACTAGCTGACTATTGCTGTCCTTGCAGAAGGGCAACCCTGTTCCACGCATTCACGCTTTAACTCATTTGTAGAATTTTCGGGCTTCCCCTCTACTTCGGAGCAACTCAGTGCACTCATCCTGCCTCTTCTTCAGCTCCTTCTTTTTTCTTCTAAAAAGACGAGTTGCCTCTCGTCTCTTCTTCCTGTGCCGTTCACGAACAGCTCGCGTTGCCATTGGCTGCTGTTTTTCCCTGTATGCAGCATCCGTCTCTCTCGTGGCATTGCGACATTCATCATCGTACCAGGCATCTTTTTAAGACAGCTTTGAGTACCCAAGTACGCTTCTCGCAGTCCGTTCTATGGAGTCGGCTATATATTGCCACTGCGAGGTTATATTATCAGGGGTTGGAGCATTCCGCAGCAGTTGAGTTAGGTGGTTGGAGTAGGCGTCCGCCATCTCTGTGGTTCGCAGTTTACCGATGTCCAGCTTTCGTTGTGCCTGGTTACGTACGTTTTTCGCCATGCTTAGCCTAGTGCGTACCTTAACTGCGGTAAGGAAGTGATCAGAGTCAATGTTCGCACACCTGATCACTCGTACGTCCAGAACACTCGATGCGTGCCTTCCATCGACTACCTTGTGATCTATCTGATTCCTCGTCAATTGATCTGGAGATAACCATGTTGCCTTATGAATATTTTTATGGTCAAATCTAGTGCTGCTAAATACCATATATTTCAATCAGTCTGATGCCATTGTCCGACGTTTCGGTGTGCAGACTGAATTTTCCGATTGTAGGCTCAAATGCGGTCTCCCTGCCTATTTTAGCATTAAATCGCCTAGTACATTTTTGATGTCATGGCTGGGGTTACGGTTATATACATTTTCTAGGCTCTCATAGAATTGTCTTTGTCCTCATCGCTTTCTCTTCTGTCGGAGCATGGGCACATATAAGTGTTATGTGGAAAAACTTTGTTTTGACTCTTATGGTGGCTATACGTTCACACACCGGGTTGAACCTTGAGACTAGGTGTCGAAGTCTCTTGCCAACCACAAATCCACATCCAAACTCGTGCTTGTCCGCATGGCTGCTATAGTAGATGTCGCACGTCTTCATACGCGAGTACCCGTTTCCCGTCTACCAGATTTCCTGTAAAGCGGTTATGTCAGCCTTGTATTCTTCGAGGACTTTCGCCAGTTGGATGGAGGCACCTGGTCTATACAGTGTTCTAAAATTCCAGGTGCATATCCTCAAATCATGGTCCTTAATTCGTTTGCGGTGGTCGTCAACATTTTGGGGGTCCGTTTTATTCTTATCTTACTTATTTTCATTGCAATAGTTTAAACGTCAGTGGCGGGTTGCAAGACCAGCGCACCACGTCGCAGGTTTCTCCTCCTGCCAGGATTTTATTGCAGCCGCCCATTCTGGCTCAGACGCTGATCAGGGTACCGCTCACTCTGAGATGATGTGCCTGGGTTTTAGGTTTCGCCCCTCACAGTTAGCCGTGCTCTGACGGGTGTCAGAAGCACGTTTCCAGGCGTCACCACGTGGAGGTACTCCGTTCGCAGTAGTACCACGAATACGGAGCTTTGTGAGTAGACTTGAAGTGCAATTGGCAAGGATCACTCTGGGTTTGCCAAGTTAAACCGATCAGAAGCTTTACCTTGCATCACACTCCCGACGCCCATGGTTCAATTTGTATGGAACAAAATATCGAACAAATGGCCGCAGCGACTTCGGCGACACAACTCCATCCGATGGTCCAAATTTTCGATGACTTAAAAAACTTAATTTCCCTTTGCACCCCATGAATGCGGTATGGGATAGCTTCTCGCGTTGTTGTGAATTAACACGCTTTCTATTTTTGATTCACAACTAACGGCACCAACTTACTCTTACTATACACGCCGATTGACTCGACATTTAATACTGCGAAGTTGCTGTCAACAACATTCGAGGGGAGCCGACAATGAAAGAAACAATTTTTTAAGATGACTGGAGCCAGGTTTGAACCTGCGATCTCCCGCATGGTAGTCGCGTGTTCTAACCACTATACCACGGCCGGTCCAAAAAAAATTTTCGATTACGCTGAGTCATCATTGAGGTTATATGCCGTTAACGAGTCGAATTATCTCATCCTTAAGCTTTTGAATTGTTACTGGCTTATTGGCGGCCAATTGACATCGGCACCACGTGAGATAACACGGCCATTGAATTTGTCGGGCAAAAGAGCCATTGTTTCGTTAGCTGTGTGGCAAGTGGCACCGTCCTGTTGAAACCACATATAATCCATATCTTCCAACTCGGGCCATAAAAAGTTTGTAATCATTTCACTATAGCGAACACCATTCACAGTTACTGCCTGATCGGCCTCATTTTGGAAAAAATACGGTCCAAAAAACCAGCCCTTAAACCACACCAAACAGTCACTCTTTGTGGGTGCATTGGTTTTTCCAAATCACTCTTGGGTTATCATTTGCCCAAATGCGGCAATTTTGCTCACTGAAGATGATTTTCTTCGAAAATTTATCATCCACTGTTGTCATTTCTTGCCACCATTTGGAATGGTCAAGAGGCTTTAGTTCTTGAGTCAATTGCACCTTGCTAGGGTGTAAATGCATGTCTTTATGTATAATGTTCATCAACGACGAGCGTGAGAGGTGCAATTGCTGGGCTCGACGACGAGAAGAGGTGGACGGCTCTTTAGCCACACTATCGCGAACAGCAGCAATATTTTATGCAGTACGTGCTGTACAGACCTTAAATTTGCTTAAATTGCTTAATTTGCTTAAATTTTTCCGATTGTACCCACATTTGGACGATTAAATTGACCGAAGAAATCACGAAGTGCCCGATATGCATTTTGATTTGAACGCCTATTTCATAATAAGCCTGATAAACTTTGACGCGTTGCTCGATTGTGTATCTTTCCATGGTTCAAATTGAGTTAGTCTGAAATTAAAAAAAATTCAAATGAAATGCAGAAAAAAACTTGACGTTTAGGTGTGGTTCACATTCAACAGCGGCCCTTACAATTTAAGCACCATTTATATATACATAAATTATCTGCATCGAATTCTGAGTCGATTTAAAGATGTCCGTCTGCCCCGCGATTACAGTCGTAGTTTAAGAGATATCAATTTAATTTAATTTAAGAGATATCAATCAATAACCTCAAGGCGGAGGTTAAGTTCTTAGATGAGCCCAATCGGTAAACAACTACTCTCACCCCATACAAACTCCTCTTTTTGGAGTTGGTGCCCGCGATTACAGCTGTAGTTTAAGTGATATTGAGCTAAAATTTGGAACACAAGCTTTTATGCAATAAGCGAACGTTAAGTTCTAAGATGAGCCCGATCGGTTCAAAACTTCTCCCAAGTCCAATACAAATTACCCATTTTTAACGGTCAGTCCCTGAGATTACAGCCGCAGTTTAATAGATATCGAGCTGAAATTTGAAACACAAGTTTATATCCTCAAATCGGAGTTTAGGAGGCTAAACTACACCCACTCTATACAAACTCACCCCATACTAGCTACCGAGAGGAAATTTGGTATGCAAGCTTCTGTCCTCTTACTGGAGATTAATTTCTAAGATGAGCAACATCGGACATAAACTACATAAACCTTTCATACAAAATCACCATTTTGGGGATGTCCGTCTATCTGTCCCCCCGAGTGCAGGCGTAGTTAAGAAGCTATCGAGCTTAAATTTGATATACAAGCTTCCATCTTCTAAGATGAGCAAGATCACACAAGAACCACTTCCACATCCCATACAAACTACCCCTTTTTGGGGGTTAAAAATGCATAACAATATTCTCAGGTCATATAAACAATTCAAGCTTAGTATTTGACATATCAGTAAAAACATATTGAAAATATGAATGTGCGAGGCTAAAAGTAATGCCCAATAATCATACAAACTACCGTTTTTTACGAAGTTTAATAAAAAATAGTTGTAGTGCAAATAACCAGTTTAATATACAAATGGTGAAGGGTATCTGAGCTTCGGCATCGCCGAGGTTAATTACCTTGCTAGGTATTTCTTAGAGGTGCTCAATCTGTTACAACTACAACAATTCGCCATTTGGTTTATGAAATGGTAGGTGCTGTTGAGTGCAACAAGAATCTGTTATTGAAATTTTATTTATATATTATTTTCCAAACACCTCCAAAATTTTGGGTTTTCTGGTAAAAAAACCGATTATTCGTATATTTATGTACTTATAAAGTAGTAGAGTGGTTGAATATAAACCAATTTTAGTTTTCTCAGCAGATTTAAAACAAGAGATTTCATTTCCAACGATATATATAGTTATATAGATAACTCTTTATTTGCGTCGAAATCGAAAATTTTTTGATTTGTTAAGTTTAAAGAAGTTTTAAGCCACTATATTGTACGGGCAACCCAATGTTTACATATTTTATTCAGAAAGTCCACGTTTTTACGATTGAAACGAATATATTACAATTTACATAGGAACCGTCGTAAAATCTTATACCCCTTCATTGAGTCTAAGCAGTGTAAAGGCATTGAATAGGGGAATCTCTCTCACATCTTATTTGTGGAAAGGTAAGGGATTTTTTAAATAATTTTATAAATCTGACAACAATTTTTACGAAGTAAATATTTTTTTTAATTACAAAAATTACTTTAAAGGACCCTTTTGGCTTTGTATATTTTTGCATTTATTGTAGCCAAACATCAATTATGGCTAAATACGTATCAAATCAAGGATTAAACAAGGAAACATATCATTCGATTTTTTCAAGAACTTGCTTAATTTTAAAATTTCTACCATAAAAAAAGGAAAATTTGTTGACAATATTTCAGCGATATACATATGTATGAAACTTTCCAATAGAAAATATATTAACAAATTTGTATACGCTATGCTTCGATAAAGTTCTCTTTGTCAACTTTTCAAACATGCAAACGTCAACATTTTATATTCATAATGGAAAATCCTCTCATCTGTGTCCTTTTTCTGTCATTTTAATATTTATGCCGTATTGTGCTTATTTTCAGGTAAATTAAACAAGGATTTCAAACCTTTAAATATGCGCAACCATTCGTTGGTACTCAATCTGGCGACGGACATTGACGAGGGTTACTATATGTGTCAAGCGGCAAATGATATTGGAGCCGGCCTCAAGAAAATTATACGAATCAATGTCAACGGTGAGTTTATGCATAGGCATGTCAACGAATACTAGTGACAGCAGTGAAACACAAACACTCATACACACACATATCCACTATAATCTACCTGTATAAATTTTGTATTACGCTCTGAATATTTTCATATGGTGGTTGACGATTAATTATACAACAAAATTCACTTGTGTTCATCTCACACAAACGTACATATATGAATGCTGTGCGTCATGTTAACCTTCGGCCCCTTCAGAACCAGCACGCTTCGAACAAACATCACGAAATGTATCGTCGCGACGCAATGATGCTGTCACACTCGACTGTCATGCCAAAGGTGATGAACCCATTAGCATCGCTTGGACGCACAATAACGCACGCATTGATTTGAACAATTTCCGCTTTAGCATAGCGGAAATGAAAACTGAAAAGGGTGTTGACTCTCAACTGACCATAGCACGTTCCGATCGTCATGACTCGGGCATCTACAAGTGCATCGCCGAGAATCCCTACGGACGCGCTGAACAAATTACCTATTTGGCTGTGCAAGAAAGACCCGATACACCGTCCAATTTGGAAGTGTTCGAAGTGGGTTCACGTACAGTGAAATTGTCGTGGCGTCGTCCTTTCGATGGCAACTCACCGGTACTATCGTATCTGGTGCAGTATCAATCTTTGAAATATCTACAATCGCATGCGGTGTTGGGCATGGCAGGCAGTGATTGGAATGGTCAAAATATAATAAATGTTACTTTGCCATCGACCAGCATAAGTAAAAGGTAAGTAGGCGAATTGAGGGGGTGGGGAAATAACTCCGTATGAGTATGTTAACAGTACACAGGTAGAAATATGTTTGTGTTATTACAAAATCTTATAAAATTCAAAAGTATTAACAGAAAATCTTCATCTGAAGGGATATTAGTAAGCACTTGAAGAATGAGCAATCAGAATTTTTTTTAAATAATAATCGAATTTTTCCTACCCCTCATCATACAAAGTCTTTTACTTTTGTTGCAATATGGCCATTTCAACCTTACAACCTATTTTCCATTAATATTTCAAATATTTGTATTATGCCTTTTTCCAGTTTAATTAAATTTCCTACAGAACCAACACTTCTGTTTATTACATTCACACTTTATATTTTACCTGTGTACTGTTTATGAAATTTTATTACGTTGCATTTTTTGCCACTTACACCCGCATTGCTGTTCTGCTCTCATTTTCCTGCCAACAATTTCTTTGTGCCGACAGTTATGACAGTGACCTACGTGAAAGTGCCATTGTAGCTGGTCTGACACCGGCCACTACGTTCCTGATACGAATGCAGGCAATCAATGAAATTGAACGGAGTCCCTTCACTGAGCCAATCGTATTGAAGACCCAGGAAGAGGCACCAACCGAAGCGCCCTCCAATGTACAAGTACAAACGGGCGGAGAAAGTGAATTGATTGTCACTTGGCAGGTAAGTCAGTCAGGGCATTACATTTTATGGATTTTTTAAGGGGAAAAAATAATGCAGCACATATACATTTACACGTAAAGGAGTACAAAATATTGTTGACACTCCTTTAAGTAAAATGTTACAAGTGAATTAAAATTACAGTAAAGTTGACATTTATTGAGTGAAGAAATATACGTTAAAAGAAATATCACAAAGAAGAGTGGGGAAGGAGGTGGTAAGGAAAAAAATATATGTGCACATTCACAGTAAAGGTTTGATATGAAAATTATGAAAGTGGGTTTAACAATATTATACTTACTAATATGTTCTTGAATCTGAAAAGAAAAAATGGGAAAATTTTTATAATTAGAAACAGTAAACACAGAATATTTAATCGGAAAAATATTCAGAATGCCTTTATGAAATTAGCTATAAGTGAATAATGATTAAAAAATATATTAGAATCATTTTTGAAAATACATAATTTAAGACTCAAAATATATAGAACGTAGAAATTACTTACTTACTTACTTAAGTGGCATATTACAATTTACGAACGTGGTTTATACATTTGAGTCCTGAAATATTAAAGAATTCCACACGCTTCGGTATTCTGCGTGCGTTCTCCAGTTAGTCCTACCAGATGGTGGTACGTCGCCAACGAATTGGTCCTTCCAACGAAGTTTGGGTCTCCCTGCTCTGCGTTGTCCTTCAGGTTCGCCTTCAAACACCTTTCTCGCTGGGGCATTTACATTCATCCTGCCAACATGTCCCGGCCATCGTAGTAGTTGGATTTTGACTCTTTTAGCTACATCGAAGTCGTTTTAAAGCTCATGGTTCATCCGATGGCGAAACTCGCCATCGACACAGATAGGTCCATATATTTACTTAAGTACTTTTCTCTCGAATCCTCCCAGGTTTTGCATGTCCGCTGTTGTAAGCACTCACGATTGGGCAGCATACAACAGAACGGGTAAAATTAACACCTGGTACAGATGTTTCTTCGTATCACGAGATACTAAAGTGCTGCCGAAGACCGTAAAACATTAAACCCATTTTTGCTGACTCCTTTTTTAGCGATGAAAAAAACTGAAGTAACATCCCGCAGATTTTGGCCAATGATGTCTATATTATCGGCATAGGCTTGTGGCATGTGACTCTTGTGGAATATGGTGCCAGACATGTTGACACCAGCCTTTCATATTACATTCACCATAACTATATTAAATAGTGCACAGGACAAGCTATCGCCCTGCGAGACCTCTTTCAGAGTGATGCTTACCAATCTTAACCGAGGATTTGGTGTTTTCCAAGGTACATCTGCAAAGTCGAATTAGCTTTGCAGGAATACCAAACTCAGACATGGCCTCATATAGCCTATTCCTTATCGGAGAGTCGAAGGTAGCTTTGTAGTCGACAAAGAGGTGGTAGGTGTCGATCTTTTCATGAGTTTTTTTTCCGGATTTGTCGTAAGGTGAATATTTGATCCGTCGTAGATTTACCAGGTCTAAAGCCGCACTGATAAGGTTCAAGAACGTAGAAGTTACTACTGAAATTGGAGATGTGACTTTCTTTCTTAGGAGTGCAGTATACAGATCATTATTTATAGTCACATGTGTGGTCTGAAACATAGTATGATCTAAACATAATCTTCGTATAGATCCATAGCTTAGTCCATCCAAAGAAGTTTTGGTCGCTAACTCTTGCGCCGCCCATCGAATTTAATGCCGAAGACATTTTCAGCTGCAGCATTGTCATCCAATCGAACAACATATTCAAGGAAGGGAATTCGGTCTATTTGGACGCACTTAACTACGTCGATGTCTTTATACAGCTTCTGGTTCATACGACAACGGTAATAGCCGTTATCAATGATGGGTATAAATCAACTTTTCAGAGTATTTTTATCTCGAAGACTCCCACATCAGAGTGATCCGCTTGTGTGAAATTGTCGGAGCTTTTTTCTCACGAAGGCTTCTTTCTCCCTCTGCGCGTGTGTTATTACCCAGGATTCTGCGTTGTACAGCCAGACAGTTAAGATCAGTGTCAGGTAGAGTTGGATCTTTACTCATTAAGACAGAACTTTTTCCTCAAATAGCTCGCTTTGCGCATCGTTATACTACACTGGAGAGCGAACAATTATACGCTCCACTGTATTTCGGTGCAGATGTACTTGAGGTCGGTGGTGAATTTTTTCTTCTTCTTCTTTAATGGCAGCAACAACAGAAATTTATCCATCAGTAGCCGCACGTAGAAAAGTATTCCAAGCGCTTCGGTCTTTTGTGCTCCGTAAATAGTTCGTCACACCAAGCTTAGTTTACAGCACTTCCACCAGGTCCATCCATCGGAGTTATGGTCGCCTCCACTTGCGCCGCCCATCGAGTTTATTGCCGAAAACATTTCGAGCCGGAGCGTTTTCGTCCATTCGTACAACATGTCCAAGCCAGCGCATTCGGTCCATTTGAACTCGCTTGACTACGTCGATGTCGTTGTACAGCTCATACAGCTCACGATTCATTCGACGACGGTACTCGCTGTTAACGATGATTAATCCAAATATTTTGCGAAGTATTTTTCTCTCGAAAACTCATAGTGTGAATATCTGGTCGATCGTAGATTTACCAGGTCTAAAGCCACACTGATAAGGTCCAATCAGGTTCGCCAGAATAGGCTTTACTCTTTCACATAACACACTAGACAGAAACTTTCGATGTGTAAAAGGCTGATCCCGCGATAGTTGGTACAAACACTTGGATCGCCTTTCTTAAGCACGGGACATAGAGCACTCAGATTCCAATCATCGGGCATGCAGCCCTTGAGCCAAATCGTGTTTATGAGCAGGTGCATGCATGCTGCCAGCTCGTCGCCACCGGCTTTAAAAAGCTCTGTCTGCAGTCCATATGTACATATTTAGGATGGGTCTTAAAATTATTTATCACTACCTTTTAAGCAATCTAAAAAAAGTATTGCTATATTGTGCAGAAAATATTTCGTATGTTATGGAATAATTCATTAATTTTAGTAAGACTCTGAATAGGATGCTGTGGTCGAAATTCGCTGTTTATGTAGACGATAATTATTCAATAAAAATAGCTTTAGCTTCTAATCTGTTACCCTCACGCATCTCATCATTTGAAATGCTTAAATACATTAAATACTTAAATAAAAGTCATCTGTATGATTTAATTTCTTAGCTTTAAATATTCTTAGTTTTAAATACAAAATTTTTAACTTTTACCCATACCGTGTCGCAATTCCTTAGCATCACTGTTATTCCGAGAGCTGCTACCGTACATTCCAATAATAATCGTTAATTTAATCGAAATAACGTTTAGTAATTGACCCAATTACCCCATTAACCATTTCCCAAAAATGTGAAACCTTTTAGCAATATCAAATATTCTTTTAAAATTGCTATCCCAAATGAGACGTCCAATTTAAATATTTAACATCCAAAGGAAGTAACAGTGTCCTTAGCTCAAGTAAACAGACCAAAGAAACCCACATGAAAATAAAATGAATAATTTATCACATTTCCACCAACACCAACGCCAACGAATGGAAGGAACTCATTTACATTATGAACTCGCAGAAGAGACGTCAAAAAGATACTTTGGATTCTGGCAAACTTTAGCCTAGTAAAAAGCGCCGCCAGTGCGAGTGCTAAAAAACATCATTCACTTGAGACACTTTAGCTGCTTTTCCCTTAAAATCACCTGTTTAATTTTGTTGTTGTTATGTTTTCTCTTTCCCTTTACACGTTAACAAATCCTAATCACCTACTTGTGTGTGTGTGTTTTTGTTGTTTTTTTTTGCAGATACCTCCACGAGAGTCCTGGAATGGCGAACTCATTGGTTACACCGTCAACTGTAGCGAGGAGAAGCAGAACATCAACTACATTAGCGTTGTCAATAATTCACTAAAGTCTGTGATTGTAAGTGGATGGGCCACCACCAAGGCCACATTACGTGGCCTGCGAAAGTATACCCGGTATGCGGTTACGGTGCGCGCCTTGAATAGTTTCGGTTCGGGGCCATGGAGTACGCCCATCTTTGGGACAACAGCTGAGGGTGGTAAGTTGTGTTGGCGACTAAGGCTGCGTCACAAAATGTGATTGTGTATGTTAGTGTGCTGCGAGAGTGTGGCTGCATAAAAATAAGTTATAAAAGAATTCGGGACAGACAGACAGACCGACAGTCAGTCAGTGTCTGTGTTGGCATGATATCTCTCGCCGCCTCTCTCTA
Organism: Muscina levida; assembly: GCA_964034835.1. Lineage (NCBI taxonomy): Eukaryota > Metazoa > Arthropoda > Insecta > Diptera > Muscidae > Muscina > Muscina levida. Next base: position 135,220,095 of record OZ035880.1, read on the forward strand.
CGGCTTAAAGGTAACAGCTGTGCAAATTTTTATCTTAATAACAACAAACATTAAAAATGCTTTTAGCGTTTCTGTAATATTTTGAGCGCGATTCTTTGCTATTTTCATTCTTGGTTATTTTTGTGCTAAACTTGCAACAAAAAAAATACATTCAAAGATTCAGTAAACGGGCGGAAGAGGTTTTATGCGTTATAGTGATGCTTTTATATTCCGTGTGTATCATGAGAAGAAGAACATTTTACTTTTACATTTTGCATATGACCGAAAGCAATATACAGTGGTATCTGGTGTTATGAACTATAGGTATAATAATATATCCCTGTACTGGTAAAATTTAAAAAGGTGATAAGATAAAATGAGCAGCCCTTATGCTTTTAGAAGAATCCCCAGACCGCTTTCCGTGCCGCAATGTTATAACTAGGTCCGATGAAATGGATGGAATTCGGTCGAATATATCGATTGTGGTCAACAGACTTTAAGATCTATTTAATAAAAAAAATTACAGATTCAAACTTCAAAGGGTGATCTAATAGACCTTCGTCAGATACAGACCACCAAAGTACGTTTTGGTCGCTCAAAATCGAATTCAAAACTTCAAAGTCTGTTTTAGTGTAATGAAAGTCAGATGAAGGCCGCCACGATTTTATCAACCGTCTGATTGATTAAACATATGGACAGATCTAAATAAACGAATGTCTGATAAGATAGACAGAAGTCTGATACAAACAGGCGATGTCCTATTTAATCGACAAAATATCTGGTCCAAAATCCAACACTAAAAAAGTCGTACATACGGACAGCACAATCTCTGAATTAAACTATAGAGACTTACATCCCCTGCAATCGACAACGGTCGACAGGTGGGCTAATATCCTTCTTAATTCGTGTTCAACACACCGTACAATCGTACTGTATTTTGGTGCAACCAACTGATGTTGGTAACTGTAAGCCAAACGCCTGTACAAAAGGCCGTTCAATCAACCCAAGCCGGATTAAATAGAACTGAACCTGTTTGGGACCGGCCGTGGCATAGTGGTTAGAACACGCGACTACCATGCGGGAGATCGCAGGTTCAAACCTGGCTCCAGTCATCTTAAAAAATGTTTCTTTCATTGTCGGCTCCCCTCGAATGTTGTTGACAGCAACTTCGCAGTATTAAGTGTCTAGTAAGAGCTTCTCAAACAGTGACGTTCGCATTCGTCGATAAACAAGTAGGTGCCGTTAGTTGTGAATCTTAAAAATAGAAAGCGTGTTAATTCACAACAATGCGAGAAGCTATCCCATACCTCATTCATGGGGTGCAAAGGGAAATTAAGTTAAGTTAAGAACCTGTTTAAATTGATCTCTGTCTGAATTGATAGATCAAAGTCCTATTCAGTACATCGAAGATACAATGACAACGAAGTCCGACATGAGAAAATAATTGGCTCGCGAACCGATCCCTTTTTTTAGGCTAAATGTTCGCGAGCCAATACGTACTCTGATACTAGCAGACGCATTTCTATCTGTGCACAATGGTTGACGTTTTATACAAAGAGCGGACAAAAACAGAAGGAGTTATCATAGGTGAATAATATTTGGCACATCTCACAAACTAATTAAATGACACCAATTTCTAAAAATTGGTTAAAATCTGTGAAAGGATATAAGGTCCTCTCTTAGATCCTGAAAATTTAAATTTAATAGTAGGCACAACAAAGTCTGCATATCCATTGATTCCATCAATCTATGACAAAATCTAAAATTTGGTCAATGTCGGACAAAGGATTCAAGGACCTCTCTTAGACCCTAAAAATTTAAATTTCATAGTAGGCACACCAAAGTGGGCATATCCATCGATTCCTTCAATCTATGACTAAATTTAAAACTTGGTCAATGTCGGACAAAGGATTCAAGGATCTCCGTTAGATCCTAAAAATTTAAATTTCATAGTAGGCATACCAAAGTCGGTATATGCATTGACTCCATCAATCTATGACTAAATCTACAGTTTGGTCAATGTCGGACAGATAAAAAAAAGACACCGAAAACGGTGAGGCCGCTTTGTTCTATTGAAGGTAACTCAACATTCCGCAAATTGCCGTAGCTGAAATTTACATCATATAATCTGTAAATATTGGTAAACATTTTACAACAAATTTGGTTGTCAACTTCGATCGACTTCGCAACTAAAACTCTAAGTGAAATTTAAGTCTACACACGAGTTAGTACTGAAATAGGGACATATAATAAATTATTTTAATAAAATAGACACAACATGCTGAGAAGTCTTCAATTCTTTTAAATTATAGTTAATACCTTTCTTTACAATATTTAATTCTTCCATTTTTAATCTATCTTATTTAAAGAGGTTATTACGTTTTATTTTGGACCTTCACTTGGCAGTTACTCACGCTTCGAAACAAAATTATTTTCATAGTCTGCCATTTGCAGCCATTCTTAAAAAGGACAGGTGGAATAAAGCAAAACCAAAAGTAATTTAAAAGAGCAAAATCTATTGTGAGATAGTGTTGCCAAAGTTTTACCCAGAATTTTAACTTATTTTTTTTTTTATTTTTGACCAATGGGGACGACCACTGTGCTTTGTGGTTTGTCAGGCTGCAATAGAAGCGATCAATTCTACATTGTGTTAATCAAAGTTGGCGAGGAACTGAGGAACGGAGAAGTTGCTAGAACAAAATTCTATGGCTTACAGCCACTGTTGGGTCCCAATACATTGCGAGATAAGAAGGCTGTACTATGCCTGTTCATGACTATGAAAGGCATAAATTCATACCGGACAACTACCGTGTGTGTGAGGACGAGAAGAAGTCCAAGGCGATGGAACATCTTCTTTGTAGCTGTTCCGCTCTGACCCGTAGGAGGCAATGAGGTAGTTAGGGAAAGGTTGTATAGAGCACCTACAGCCTCTCCTCACCCCGAAGGGAGACTCCCCCGTAGGTCTTTGGGGATTAGTGAACCCACGAACCCGAGGGAACCACCAGTGGACTCTGGACCTGCACGGCAAAAAGTGGTCGTAAAGATGTACACGAGCTCAGACCAAGGAGTCTAAAGATGGTGCTACGGGAGGTCAGATATGCCCAGGGCGGTTTGCCCTGTGGTTAGTGGCTAGTAATCTAAGAGTTTGATGCTCGAGAGAAATGGAGATAGGTATCTCTTGATACCATACGAGTCTTATATCTCTCATTGTGCATCTTACGGATTCTTTATTGAGTGTGGCGTTGCACTCTCAGCGTCTTGGTGAAGGATAGCACCAAACCTCTAACAAGGATGTAACAGCGATTGGAGGAACACTGTTATGTTGTTACGGGCTAGTTCCAGTACAAAGCGAAAGAATATAATTGTGTCAGACTCAGACTCAACCATTCATTTTATGTTTGTGTGATCTCCAAAGCGTGATAACCTTGGGTTATAAATTGATGATGCCAGCCGTATGGGGTACCAATGGTACCTAGCAGAAGGTTGTTTGTTGCGGTCAGCCGGATGGGGAGCTTTGCTCCTAGCAGAAGGTTTATCGACAGAATACTTCGGTATTCTGGTGGTGAAAGTGGGGCCGACCGGTTGGAAACTTTGGTTCTAGCAGATGAGTGTTGAGGATGGAATGTTTACTGCCCATATGACCACATAATAGAACATAATAAGACCAAGTAGCAAATAATAACAGCGAAGTTGCTGTCGACAACATCGAGAAGGCTGGCAATGAAAGAAAAATATAGATGACTGGAGCCGCGAATCGAACCATGGATCTCCCGCATTGTAGTCGCGTGTTTTAACCACTATGCCACGGCCAGTTCCCAACCTACTTCAGGTAAAACAAACCGAATTCCGATTGAACCGCCGAAGCTTATGTTCTGTAGCCTGATTTAATTTATGACTCGTAAAGTCTGATCTTGTAGACCGGCAACACGAAATCCCGTTTTGATCGCATAAAGTTAAAGATCACACTCGAATCATCAGTCTTTAGTCCACTGCAGCCATCAAGTTCAGTTAACTAAGTCAATTCGGAGTCAGTAGACTGACATCATTTATACAATAAATTTTACCAACAAAACTCGGACAGAATTTAAATTCAACCGACCGAATCCAATTTTCCTAATAAAGTTTATATTGAATAGATACCAAGTACGACACTACATGTAGATGTAACCAACCAAATTCAGACCAAAGATCGAAAGTCTGTAGTCCAAACATCCACATGTGCCCAACATATTGTATGGTTACTGGTTACTGATCATTCGTAAGACGGTTACTGTCTCGCGAGTTAAGAGCTCTTTTGTAGTTTTAAGCGAGCCAAGACGTACTCTGGTTTAAACTTTTTGATAAACAACAAAATTCTTTTAGTGAACTTAGTTCAAAAAGTGTTGGGTAACGTAGAACTAAGTACTTCAAATAATCGACATTTTACACCTTTAGTACTAATGAATAGATCTTAACATTTGTTTATGCTATTGTTTTTTTTATATTATATCTCATATATGACTGTGACGTCAAACATTTAACAAAATCGCAAATTTACAGTAATTTTTAACAGCCACTCTTAAACCACTGTAACTACAAGTAGTTATCGTTTTGCTTACTATCTCATATGCAATTCTTATTTTTCACTTTTACTATTTCTTTTTCTCTCCCTCCCATTTTCGCTCCGTGTCATCTTTATCCACTGCATATTACAGTGCCGGAAGCCGCACCACAACATGTCAACTGTACCGCATTATCGTCACAAAGTCTAAAAATCTCGTGGCTGGAGCCACCGCTGCAATTTCATGGTGGCATAATTCAGGGATATAAAATTTTATATCGCCCGATGGTGAATCAAAGTGAGTATTATACCTTTTACAGAAAGTACTTATGTTTACATAGGTATACAATCGTATATAACATATACTTGATTGTATAAGTATGTTCCAGTGTATTCATGGACTTTCTCCCATCGTATTCAAGTGATTTTCAATTGCGTAGGTTGCTTTGATTACTTTCAGTTTTTGTATATTGATATTAAGCTTTGGTTTGGTTGGTCGTTTTATTGGTGAAAACATTTTAGCTTTGGCACACACAATTGCTATTCCTGGATTGGTGAGGTAATTTGGATCGAATGCCTAACAGGCTTACATTGATAGACTATAGTGGATAAATCAAATATCGACTTTAAAAAATAATGACATAAAACTTTTTCGTTGTCTAGTTAGATTCGGAGCTTTGTAGACGATAAAAGGATTACGATATCTTATTCAACTATTCATTTATGTAGATCAAATAGCCCTTAGTTAATAAGTAACAATTTGTTGCCATATCTTTCCACAAACCAACAAAATATATATTCCAGAAATATAATAGAGCATATTTACGATAATATGTATAAGAATTTGTGTACAAGTAAATCTATGGAGACCAGTCATAAGATTTAGTTTTCTATTCCTGTCCGTACATTCGAACTTATCATTCCACCTCCATATATCTACACTTCCTAGTACTATTGATGCATTGGAAATCAAAGTATTCAATAGGTACACCAACAACAACAACAAATTCAAATAGCTCTACCATTTATAGACATTCTCATATCTAAACATTTGCACTGGGGTTTCATTAGCATTTCTGTTTGGTTGTGGCATTTATCGAATTTGTTGTTGAAGCCTTTGCTGCTGTGTATTGCTGACGTTGGTATTGTGCTGTTCAGTTTTGATCCTTTTGAATTCCTAGCAACATTTCACGTTATTTTCATATTTTCAATTTGTTGTATTTGCACTTTGCATTTTGCGGTTAACATTTGAGGTATTCGAAATTGTATTTTTCGAAGTTGTGTTCCACGCCCGCCCCTCTCTTTAGCTTAGAAAACTAAAAGTGTGTGCAGAACAAAAAGCAAACACTCGAGAAATGTTTGAATACATCAATGTCTGTCTAAAAAGTTTCAAAAAGCTTTATAAAGTATGCATATAGGATTGTAGTGATTGAATAACAATTTGAATATTTTTAGAGAATTGTCTTAGGGTGGGAGGAAAGTTGTGAAACACTATCATAACAAATGCAGTGATAACAGTGGGCCACTAACAACATGTTGTATTTACTTTTTACAAAAGTTGAGTGTAATAATGCAATGTTGTCGACTGTTAATTATATACGAAAATACTTAACACATTTGTTTTTGAAACTAGTGCGAAAACATAAAAAACATTGTATGAGAGTGAGAAAGTTATCATTAAAATCTAAGTACTCCGTACTTAAAGTTAAATATTTGTGCAAATTTTGTTCACACCTATACATATTGTGTTAGATTGTGTTGCTAAATTTTACAAACGACGAATCATCTTGTTGACTAAAAACGTTGAATATTTACATGCTCGTACCTAGAAATGCAGGTGAGCTGACTTAACTCACCTAAAAAAGAGCTTAATTTGAAGAACTTAAAAAAAGCTGAACCAATGATTTTAACATTGGCTTGACAGAGGAAGGTAGCAGTTCATCCTTGCATACCCTTTAATTAAATTTAAAGCAGTGCTAAAGCAGAGCTATAAATTCGATACCAGGATGTTATTTGAAATTGGTGCAGTTAATTACACTATGCAACACATGACGACTTTTTGTAAAATACAAAAACCGGATAGTATAGGTTCGATTCTACTATTGAAGGGTAATAAAACCCTATACTCAGTTTGGCAAGATTGGTGACCAATTTTTTTTATGGACCCCTAACGATTCTCAAAATCATTGAGCCCCTCGAAAAAAGGTGTCATCAGTTTTTGTCCAATAGCTTAGACCCACTTCGTGATAGATCTAAACTATATTCGGCAATAATGTAGCTGGGAGTTTTGCGCACTAACTTTATTAACAAATTATGTCAAAAAGGTTGGTTATTTCTGCACTTTTTCAAAAAAAAAAATGAAGAAGAAATTATTATTTTATCTTTTTCACTAACAACGTTCGCCAAAATTGTAGCCATGGCAAAGTTGAACAACTTTCGTGAACATATCAATACAATCTGAACGTGTCTAAAAAAAAAAAAAACTTAATTTCCCTTTGCACCCCATGAATGAGGTATGGGATAGCTTCTCGCGTTGTTGTGAATTAACACGCTTTCTATTTTTAGATTCACAACTAACGGCACCTACTTATTTATCGACGAATGCGAACGTCACTGTTTTGAGAAGCTCTTACTAGACACGACGATTGAATCGACGCTTAATACTCCGAAGTTGCTGTCAAACAACATTCGAGGGGAGCCGACAATGAAAGAAAATTTTATTTCTTTTTTTTCTTTTGTTTTTTCTTTTAAGATGACTGGAGCCAGCCATGCGATCTCCCGCATGGTAGTCGCGTGTTCTAACCACTATGCCACGGCCGGTCCCTATCTGAACGTGTCTAGGCAACCTAAACAGCTCATAAAGTCCACTACGATACCGGTTTTTCGTAGCTTTACGCACATATAAGCCAATAACGTGGTTGAATATCAACCGATTTTAATTTTCTCAAAGGATTTAGAAAGAAGAGACTGCGGTCTTTCTAAAGATATATACAGTTATATTGATAACTTGTCGTATCTGTCTGTTTTTTGCCTCGAAATTTCAAACATTTGTAACTTTTTCACTATTTTTTAAGTTTGAGGAAGTTTGTAGCCACTATTTTATAAGCACACTCTTATGTTTACTATTTGATTCAGAAAGTGCACACTTTTGCGAGTTAAACTAATATTTGTTTGTAAAAATCTGTTAACAAATAGTTATGTTATTCATGTTTTCCGAGGGACGCAACTTTCATATCCTATACTAAAATCAAAGAGTTATTGTTGTTAATTACTTTAACTTTGATTTTATCATAACGTACGAAAGTTGCGTCCTTCGGAAAACATGAATAACTAAACTATTTGTTAACATTATTGCCGAATATAGTTTAGCGCTACCACGAAGTAGGAGTAAGCTATTGGACAAAAACTGATGACTATTTTTTTCATGGGGCTCACTGATTTTGGGAATTTTTAGGGGCCCATAAAATAAAATTGGTCACCAATCTAGCCAAACTGAGTATAGGGTTTTATTACCCTTCGATAGTAGAATCTAACCTATACTGTCACGTTCTTGTATTATTTTCACTGCTGCACTGTGTTATTAATAATTTAAAATTTTTAATAAAACGAATTTGTATTTGTATTTACTTACAACGAATGTGATAAAAACTTGACAAAAAATTGGTTTTTAAATTCAAATTTTTGTTATGATTACAACAGAAGTACTTTTTGGTACACTAAGTTTTTGTTACTCTTAAAGTGCTTTTGTTTCAATTAAAGTACAGTTTGGTACAAAAAAAATTATCTATAGGAAAATGAAAATACTTTGTGTTACAATTAAAGAACAGTGTGAACAATTTTAGTACTATTTGTTACAATAAAAGTACTGTATGGTACAATAAAAATCATTAAAGAGCTTTTTTTCAATTAAAGTACATTTTGATAAAACAAAAGTTATCTTTGGAACTATTAAATTACTTGGTGTTACAATAAAAGAACATGTGAATAATCAAATATTGGTATTTTATGGTACAATAAAAGTAATTTTTGTACAATTAAAGTACATACAAACTTTAACAATTAAGTTATTTTTGTTACAATAAAAGTACTTTGTAGTACAACGCCAGTACTTTGTGATACAATAAAAGTAATTTCTGTTACAAATAAAGTACTTTTTTTGGTAAAATAAAAGTACTTTGTGGTACAACGAAAGTACTTTGAAGTACAATAAACATACCTTTTATTACAATTAAAGTACTTTATGCAACATATAATGTAGTTTTTGGTGCAGTAAGAGCACTTTACTGTAAAACTAAATTATTTTGTCATACTACTGAAATACTGTACTTTTAAAGCTGAGTACTTTTGTTACAATAAAAGTACTTTGTGGTACATTCAAAGTACCTCTTTTTACAAAAAATAAATACTTTTAAAGTACTTTGTGTTATAATTAAAATACTATTTGCTACAATAAATGTACTTATGGTATAATAAAAGTTAATTTTTATTCAAAAAATAGTACATACTTTTACACTTAAGTACTACTTGGTACTATAAAAGTATTTTGTAGTACAATGAAAGTACTTTGTGGTACAATAAAGTTCTTTGTGTAACAACTAAAGTACTTTTTGGTACAACAAAAGTACTTATGATACAATAAATGTATTTTTTATGCTAACAAGTAAATAATTTTACAATTAAGTACTTTTAAGTACAACAAAATGACTTCATGGTAACATAATAGTACCTTTTGATACATTTAAAGTAGTATTAATGAATTCCACATGCTTCGATCTTCTGCTTGCGTTCTCCAGTTTGTCCTACCAGATGGTGGCACGTCGCCTACCACTTTTCTTAGTATTCCGAGATAAGGTGGTGTTACTAAAGTGCTGCCAAAGTACGCAAAAACATCTATTGGCGAGCACTATTCTCCGTTTGATTTCTTGGCTGACATTATTTTTTTTTGTGAACGGAAGATTAGATGTAGTGTCAACTCATCTACTACCTCAAAACAATAATTTTCAATGTTGACAGTGCGTCCCCATCGAGAGGACTCTTTGTTCGTCAAAATGATTATTTGTGTTTTGTCCTTGTTGGCCACAAGAGGATTTGGTGTTTTACAGGGTATACTTGCAAACTCAGATATGGCCTCATTGAGCCTATTCCTTATCGAAGGGTCGAAGGCCGCTTTGTAGTTGACAGGGAGGTGGTAGGTGTCGATCTGTATTTTAGGGGTTTTTTTCAGGATTTGTCGTAAAGTGAATAATTGATCCGTCGTAGATTTACCATGTCTTAAGTTTTTCTACAATTGCCTTTAGACGTTCACACAATATGCTCGGAAGGACCTTGCACGCAATTGGTAATAGGCTTATTCTCCTTACTTGTCTATGAGAGAGACTCCAATCCCCGGGCATGCTCTTCTCTAACCATATGTTCTCCATGAGCTGATGCATGCTCCTAATCAGCTCATATTCATCCTGGAGACCATCGGCTACAGGATAAGGCAGGATATTGCCACACGTATTTCACTCTGGCTCGGAGATGGACAGTTAATTCCATCATAATGGATTGGAGCGGGGTCTTCTGGAGTGGTGTCCGTATCCAGCAGATTTCTGAAATGTTTTCTTCATATCTTCAGATCGTTATTCCGGTCCCTCTCTAGCTGCCGATCGTTGTCCTTGCAGGAGGGCAACCCTGTTCCACGCGTTCTCGCCTTAATGCAACTCTGTGCACTCATACTGTCCCTTCTTCAGCTCCTTTTCCGTCTTAAGAGACGAGTTGCCTCTTGTCTCTTCTTCCTATGTCTCGACTCTTCTTCCATGTTGTCATTGGCTGCAATTTCGCCCTGTATGCAGCATCAGTCTCTCTCGTGGTATTGCAACATTTATTATCGTACCAGGTATATTCTTGAGACGGCTTTGAATACTCAAGTACGCTTCTCGCAGTCCGTTCTTTGGAGTCGGCTATATATGGCCACTGCAAGGTACTATTATCAGGGGATGAAAAATTCCGTAGCAGTTGAGTTAGGAAGTGGGAGGAGGCGACTGCTACCTCTGTGGTCTGCATTGTACCGATGTCCAGCTTTCGTTGTGCCTGGTTAGGTACGCTTTTCGCCATGCTTAGCATTATGCGTACCTTAACTGCGGTAACGTAGTGATCAGAGTCAATGTTCGCACCCCTGGTCACTCGTATGTCCATAACTTCCAATGCGTGCCTTCTATCGACTACCACGTGACCTATCTGATTCCTCGTCTGGAGATAACCATGTGCCTCATAAATATTTTTATGGTCAAATCTAGTGCTGCTAACCACTATATTTCTTGCTTCCGTTTTTTTGTTCGACGTTACGGTCTGCAGACTAAATTTTCCGATGGTGGGCTCAAATGTGGTATCCCTGCCTATTTAAGCATTAAAATCGCTAATACAATTTTGATGGCATGGCTTGGGCTTCTCGTCTTTGTCCTCATCGCTTTTCTTTTCTGTCGGAGCATGGGCACATATATGTGTTATGTGGAAAAACTTTGTTTTGACGCTTATGGTGTCTATACGTTCACACACCGGGTTGAACATTGAGACTAGGTGGCGCAGTCTTTTGGCAACCACAAATCCACACACAAACTCGTGCCTTTATAGTATATGTCGCACGTCGTCATGCGCGAGCACCCGTGACCCGTTCACCAGATTACATGTAAAGCAGTTATGGCAGCCTTGTATTCTTTGAGGTCTTCCGCCAGTTGGATGGAGGCACCTGGTATATACTAGGTTTTAACTTTCCAGGTACATAGCCTCAAATCATGGGCCTTAATTCGTTTGTGTTGGTCGTCAACATTTTGGGGGGTCCGTTTTATTCGTTTATCTTTATCTCCTACTAATCCGCTTGTAATTCTTGGTGAATGATTTCTCTTTATGTTACCTTTACCACACTTCCTTTACGAGTATCGATATTTTTAGAAATGGACAGGATTTTATTGTAACTTTCCTTTGATCAAAAATGACACACCGCCAGTATCATTTATGGGGTTACAGAAAAGGTAGGACAAAATTGCAAAGCACAAACAATTTGTATTAATTTGTCAACTAGTGTTATTGATATCGGATGGATAAACCCACTGGATTATGTTTACTATCTATATATCAAAGCAACTTCAGCAAGTAAAAAACGCATTACTACTTATTTACACTCACACAATTTATACAATTTCACCAATAGATTTAAAGTTGTTTCTCCAGACTATTTTTATCTCTTGCCTACAAGTAAATTCAGTATTGTACAGTTGCTATTTACTGCTTTATAAAACTAAACTTTTCGAATTGAACTTTATAAGTATATATATGTATATTTTTGTAGCAAGTACTTTGAAAAATATATCTCTCAATTGTCGGTTTTTTTTTTATTCTCTCTCTCTCTCTCTCTTCCTTTTTTATATGCCGTGTGTTTGTCTGTATATTTATCCACTGGGCCACAGTTGATTTTCCAGCTAAGCTAGAAATAAAACGAACATCAAATTTGGAAACCTATTTACACACGCTGCACAAAGCGACCAATTACTCAATACGAGTGCTGGCGTACACGGCCACTGGTGATGGTGTGGCCAGTCAGGCGTTATATTGCCAAACCGAGGACGATGTGCCAGATGCACCGGCTTCCATTAAAGCAGCTGCTCTAACGGCGGATTCCATTTTGATTTCATGGCTGCCGCCGAGGAATCGTAATGGCATCATAACCCATTACACAGTCTATTCAAGAGAAGCCGGACGTAAAGGACAAGCCAAATGTGAGTACTCAATGATTTTAGTTCATTTCTTTTTGTTTTGTTTCTTTTTTTTGTTCGTCATATTATTCGATTTGTTTTTGTGTTGCGTGGATGAGCGATAGTGCTTGAAGTTATCAATGGGACACGGCACAAAACAAAAAAATTGAAGTTTTAAACCTAAGAAGAAGTTGGCTATGAAACTTTTTGTGAGAGCACGAACAAAAACGTGGTGATAGCAAAACTTTTGTCGACTTATCATTGAAGTCACAAAAGGTGCAATACGACGCATGCACAGCCTTTGGAGTCCTTGTTACAGCTTTAGCTTTATCCATTGGCGCACAATAAAACAAGGTCCTTTTTTCTATAGAAAAAATTCGCCTTTACGCTGTTACATTTAGTTTTATTAGCTGAAGTTTTATTTTTTTTCTCGTTTTCCTTGCACTGGATTTGAAATGTAAAAGTTTTGGCATTTAATTTCAATTTAATGCTTTTCGCCAAAGAAACCGGAGGGAATCGCAAAACTTTGTGGCGAACTGTTTTATTTTTCCTCAGCGTTGGCTCTTTCGTCTCTGCCAACGTGTTTGGTTTGGTTTGGTATGATTGTAAAGATTTGTCAGTGTAATTAGCAGATAATTGAAAATAGGTCTTAATTACGGCTGTCTTAAGATTAGAACCTCTTGGGGCTCAATTGCACATTCAAGCTCTTTTAAGTTTTCCCCAAAGTAATCGAAACAAATCAGAGTAATTGAGGATGTTTTCAACGGGATGATTTAGATTTGGGCAACAAATATTTGCATTTGAGTTGTTAAATGTGGGCAAGTGTAAGGAATTTGTAATTTTAGGTGTACTTTTGGGGTATGTTGATTGACAGAGATTAAATGGTAGGTAAAATGGTTTGGTGCTAGGCAGAGCACAAGACATACGTGTAATTAATTTAATGTGTTTTATTTATTGACAATATTGTGTAATTGACTTCACTTTGAGCAATAAGGCCAAATCTGCGACACTTAGAAAAAATAAAAATAGAAAGACAAATAACTTCGGCAATGGTAAAGCTCGTTTAATCCTGTTTCTTGTACTTGTTTCTGTTTCTGTGTTTAATGCGATACAAGCGTGTGTGATGTTTCTTTCTCAACATTAAAATAGAGACTGACTGTTTTGAATATAACAAAACTTTCGAAACGCGAGGCTGTGGAATGTCTATCACTTACTATGTCTATCATCAGGAATACACGACGGATGATTGGACTATAAGTGTACTATGCTTAAGAAATGCGATCCAGATGTCAGGCTTCTACTCATCGCATACACTGTCTTGGGTATGTAATTAGTGCGTCTTAAGACGGGATTCACCGGTGCGAAATACAGTCGGAATCTAGCGCCATGAAAACTACCACCATACCATCAAGATAATAGATGCCTATTCCTACTATATAATAATAAGTGGCTCAGACACGTGATTTGACTAAAGGAATGCATGCCCGACATTGAAATCTGAGTGTTCTACATCCTATGCTTTAAGAGAATGGACCATGTGTGTGAACTAATCCTCCATACCTCATACCAAGTTCTGCAAGGTTTTCAGTAACCTGGTCTCTCCAACGCAGTTTTGGTTGGAGTATTTTACACTCGCATATCGCCAGAACCAATTCATCCGCTTGTGTCATAACCCAGGATTCTGAACCGGGTTTGTTCGTCGAGCGAGGGTTCTCTCATTAAATTGCTTGCTTAGTCCGTAGTAGCATTTATAAGCAAGCAGGATTCTTCTCCGGATTTCGAGGCTGACATTACTTGTGTTGTTGATGGCGAAGCCTAGGTAGATGAAATTATGGAATAATACTTGAGAAGATTCTTTGTTCATTGAAACTAAATACTTCGTTTTGTCCTCGTTCACCATTAGACCCATTTTCGCTTATTCTTTCTGTAACTAGAGAAGTAGTATGTGGCTTTTGTTGAATATCGTACCACTCGAATTTACTGCAGCTTTCTTCATTATCATTTCCATCACTATGTTAAAGGGGTCACACGACAGGTCGTCGCCTTGTTTTAGGCCCCTTCTGGTAAAGAATGGCTCCGTAAGGTCCTTGCCAATCTTCACTGAAGACTTCGTGTCAGTCAGATTCGCTGGAATGCCAAACGCAGCCATGGCTTCAAGTAATTTCTGCCGTATCGGGCTGTCGAAGGCAGCTTTATAGTCGACGAAAGGATGGTACGTGCCGATCTGTTTATCTTTTTCAGTATTTATAGAATTGTTATATCTGTTCAGTTGTTGTTTTACCAGGTCTAAAGCCACACTGATAAGGCTCAATCAGGTTGGGTAATACTGGCTTTAGTCTTTCACATAGCACACTCGACAGTACCTTATATGCAATGGGAAATAGGCTGATCCGCAGTAATTGGACCACACACTTAAATTACCATTCTTCAGCACAGGACATAATAAGCTTAGATTCTAATTATCGGACATGCTTTCGTTAAGCCAAAGCGTGAGTAGAAGCTGGTGCATGCTCGTTATCAGCTTCTCGCCACTGGACTTGAAAAGCTTTGCCGGTATTACCTCGGCTTGAGTTGGTGGTGGTGGCAATTTAAACCGTCGTCGCCAATTGCCATTATAGCTTCAAGTGCGCTGCCTTCTGGAACCATCAGTTGCTGAAAGTGTTCTCTCCATTTATGCAGCACACTCTGCGTATCTGTAAGCAGATTTCCATCCTTGCCCTTACAGGAGGGGAGCCCATTACCGTAGCCTTTGGCTTTTACTTTCTGGTAAAATTTTCGGGCCTCACCTCTATCCCTGTATCGCTGAATAACCTCGTTCTCCCGTTCCTTTATCTGACTGTTTTCGCATAAATAGCTGTCTCGCCTTTTTTTATTGTCTTCTTGTGCCGTTCCGTAGTTGCTACACTTGGCTGTATCGTTGCCCTATAAGCAGCATCCTGTTCCTCAGACGCTATGCGACATTATTCATCGTACCGGGATTCGTCTGAGCGCCGTTTTTCATATCCTAGCACGGTTGTTGCGGTTGTGCATCGGGAACGTCAGAAGTAGAGGAGTTGTGTCGTAGAAGTTGGGTGAATTGGTTGGAGTAGGCACTGGCTACTCCTGGGTACGCAGCTTCGCGATGTTCAGCTTTCTTTGTGTCAACTTCTGTTGAGATTCTGGACGTTCCAATGTTTATCCTTAAATCATGATCCTTATTACGTTTGCGGGGGTCAACACCATTGAGGGGCTCCGTTTCTTACTTTTGGTAGACTATAAATCAGTATTCGGCAGTCCGAAACGACAAAAACTACTAGTGCCATGGCTTAATCTCGCATGCCAACGAACTGAAACAAATTTGCGGGGTGACACTGACCGATACGAAGTCAGAGCCATTATTAACCAAGCGAGGCTTGCACAGGGCAATAGTCAGTCGTGCGATCTCTTAAACATTATAATGGATATTCTCATGTTGAAAGCTAAAGGAAGCACGACAGGTACCATCTTTGTTAAAAGTCTCATGCTGCCACAATGATATCAATATTATTGGCCAGCAGTCCTAGAGATTTTACTGCGGTCTTTCCTGATATTAAAAAGCGGTAAGCAAAAGTGAGTCTGGCGAAAAACGACGTTGACATGAAGTTATTTGTTTCAACCAACAAGGAGTGTAATCGTTTGTGATGCTCAGTGGTCGTTGACAACTATAATTTTGAAGTGGAAGACGATTTCATTCACCTTGAGCCCTGTCACAGCAATCTACATGAAAGGAGGCTCCCATTTATATAAGACATAAGGTTCGAATTCGTCATGAAACTGTAGGTTCCATTGTGTGAGTCTAAAAATAGAAGCGTGCTAACTCCCAGATGCAAAAAGCTGTTCCACATCCCATTCACATTTTAATAGGTCAAAATAAGCTATGGGGCCATGAATATTTAAATGTTCCTCATATAATATAAAAAATTCAATCAAATCTACGTTTTCCTAATTTAATCTTTCTAATGATAGAGATACTTTATATATTGTGCATATTTATTAAAGCACTAGAACTAGAAATAATAATTTTTTTTTTTTTAGTATTTAGATATGGTTTCAACTCGCAGTTGCTACGATATATTACATTTTTATATTACTTGTCGTTTAACGTACTTCAATTAAAAATGAATCACAAAATTTAACTATGATATGCAATTTTATTTTTCATATGACTTTTTCATTTCATCCTTCCTCCTTTCTCCCCTTATTTTTCTGGTTTAGCTCACATGGTGCGTGTGGACGAGTCGGG